>VWPU01015009.1:0-29615 GCA_013398955.1 Callaeas wilsoni
GGCGGTGGCGGCAGCCGGCATTGCGGCGCTGCCCCGTCCGAGGGAGCGGCGCTGTGCCCCCCTTGCAGGTGAACCGGGGCGTGAGGGGAGGGGCGGCGGCCGCGGGACCCCCTGAAGGGCTCTCCTGAGCTCGGCGGGGGAGTTTGGGAGGCGCATCCCCGGCCCGCGGCCGAGGCGGGAGGTCCGGCTGCTCCTTCCAGGCGAGCGGCACCTCCTGCCCCGGCTGCCGGCTGGGGATGGGGCCGTGCGGGGACGGGCAGGTGGCTGTGCGGGGACGGGCAGGTGGCGGTGCGGGGATGGGCAGGGTGACGGCGAAGGGATGGGAGGAGGACGCGGTGAGGGCCGGACGGGCCGGTGCAGGTGGACCCAGCGCTCACGGTGGGCCGGGCGGGAAGGTTAAGGGGTCACAAGGGCATCCCGGCTTTTTCGCACTGAGGGAAGAGGGCAGGAAGTAAGCGAGGATGTGAGGAAGGCTAAATCCCTGCTCAAACGCAGAGCGAGCTCCCCTCACGCTGTTTGTAGGACCGCGAGTGGCAGGATGAGGTAGGAGAGGGGAATATGAGTGTGGATAGCCGGAAAGTGCTTCCTAAGCACTTCCCACAGTAGTAAAAGCAGTGGGAAATTGAATCAGGCTTTGCTCTTTAACACAGGAGAAGTCACACAACCTCCCTGCAAGTGACCAAGTACACCGGTGAAAGGATTCTTCTCCTGAAAGTTTTTACATCCTTGCCTTTTATACATCTTCCCTTCCTCCTGTGGTCTTGGCTCTGTTTAAGCCCTCTCAGAATAACCTGCCTTGTTGAAGGGACTCTCTGTCAGGGCAGAAAAAAAAAGTCTTCAAAAACAAACGCTATCTTTGTTTAAAGCTATTTGTGGATCAAGGTTGTGACTTAACTGTGAAAGAGAACGGCTCTCCTTTGCTTACATTAAAAACACAATAACACTTTAAAACAATCTGAGTCTGGGGAGGTAACTGGGCTGAAATGCAATTCAACAGAGTGAGACCTTAATGTAGGTTTTACAGTACCTCAACTCTGTGGTGAATAAATAGGTAATTAGTGGTGGGGCTTTTATTTTTGTGTGTTATTTGAAGAAATTCTTTGGGGTAGAGGTGGTAATTGATAATATTTTTAATCTCTCCCACTTTCTTCCTGAGGTCTGTAGCTATGATCTTTAAAGTCCTCTTCAACCCAGACCATTCTATAATTCTGTGATGCATGCGTTTAGATGTTAAGATAGCAAGAAAGGGTGAAAAATGGATCCACCCTTTCCAAGTTCCTGTGCTGTTCAGAAGTTGCAGCTACATTCAGTGAGCTGGAGTACCTGCTGGTATATGTTTGGATTTGTTGCTGGATGCCACCACTTGTTCCCAGTCCCAAATTTGATGGCCCATATGATCTTACATCTATCAGGCATAAGCACTTACGTATATCTGGTATTTGCAATAATTTTCTGCAACCCCTCCAAACTACAGAGCAGCTTTCGTGTTTCTTCTCTAGCTACAGTGGGTTGGCCCAGAAGAATTAAAGTTGCAAAAAGTAGCAGCTGAATTCAGGTAGGGAGGCTTGAAGACTGGCCAAATGCAGAGTTACTTCTGCACACCTTTTCTAGGTGTCCTGCTGTAAACTAGAATTAAGAGCCCATGAAAATACATCTGAGGGTGTCCTCCTTGCACTGTGTTCCTGGAGAGAGGGGTCCAGCGGCTTTAGGGAATGTCTGGCAGAGGAAGGCTGGGAATTGTGGTGCTCCTTCCCCAGCCCAGCCAGGAGCTCTCCAAAGAAAGTGAATTATGCAAGAGACTCCAGTGGCTCGATCAAATTTCTGTCTTCAGTTTCATTGGCAGGCTTGAGTTTCACGGCTCCTGAGGTCAGCCTGTTCTGCTGGGGGCTGGAGGAGTGTTCTCAGTGTAAGAGAACTGTGAGTTTCCAGAGAAGCCCCTCAGAGCCCCAGCGTGACGTAGGTCTTCCCATCAAACTAGTTTTCCTTTAATTAAAAAAGTAGGCACCCTAGATAGCGTGAACTCCTTGGTGAGGATAGTCGAGACAAGTTATTTATCTCTAGCCTTTCAATCCTTTTCTTTTTGTGACCTTTGCTTATTTTTTCTGTGTTAGTTATTCATGTCTCTGGCAGACCTGAAACAGCTTTGCTGAGACCTACAAGAGGATCAGTGCTCTATTTTCTAACTTCTCAATCTCGTCCTAATCAAAAATGTAAATACATGCATAATGATTTGCATGTCATTAACTTCCAAAAAACACCCTCATGCTAAAATCAATGTTTTTTGAAACCCAGTTTTCCTGCCTGCCTGAGAAGTTACACCTGGAATTCACAAACCATGAATTCTGAGAACATAAACTGCTTTCAGCACTGCTGTTTACTTTCTGCTTTATTATATTTTTTTTTCCAGTTCATCCAGGGAAGAACAATAAACTAAAAATATGGTGATAATGATTTTTCTAACCAGTTTCTTTCTTCAGTCTTCATACTTCAACAGAAAGTTTCAGAATTAAAAATGAACAAAGTTGGTGTGGTATATACTCACTGTACACTCATTTTGCCAGCAGTGGCATTGTGATTTATGAACAGAGCATCTAACACATTCCAGAAATTCCAGGGAAATGTGGATGGGAGCTTGCAGATTCCGAGGAATACAGGGAAACCGGGAGAAAAGAAAGTCCTTTTGAGCTAGGCTGGCAGTGTAGGTGCCCCGGATTTCGGCTTCCCTGGCACAGAGCTCCGTAGCTGCCCCGGAATTTCGGCTTCCCTGGCACAGAGCTCCGTAGCTGCCCCGGAATTTCGGCTTCCCTGGCACAGAGCTTTGTGTGTGAGCTGAAGGATCCGGCTGGGAGTGTCTGTGGAGCAGTCAGCAGACCGGGATACGGTGCGGGCGCTTTGCCAGCACTTTACAGGAGTGGGCTTTTGCCTGATGTCAGAGATGCTGGGAATGAGAGTTCCCGGGCTCTGGCTCGGCTGCGGAGGTGACTGTCACTGCCGTCTCAGAGGCTGAGTGTGTGCGTTTGACGGAGGAGTCGCTGCACATTTAAGGATGAGCAGATGAGGTTGAATTCACGTCAGAAACCCAGGGCCTGGAATGTGCCTTAGCTATGCATGGCTTGCCCAGAACTCGGGGCTTGTTTTAATAGGCTGCCTTCAAGTCAGTGAGTCTGGGAGCCAGCACAGGGTTACCCTGGATCAGATGCCAGAGCGTGTAAGGGCTCTCCCTCTCTGGAAAAGCTTTGGAAACAGGATTAGCAGTGGTGCTGCAAGCCGCGTGTACTGCTGGATGTATTGCACTGTGGTTGCAAACACAAAGTCGGGACCCCTTGGGAGCAAACAGAAAGTGCCACTGCTATTCAGTGTAGCAGCTTTAACATGTCCCTTCTGTCAGGAAGGAGGGCAAACCAGTGTGCAGCAGTTCTGTTGATACAAATAAAGATCTAAACAGCAAGATAAAACATAAGGCAAACTGTGGATCGGATTGAAGTTGCAGTGATACTTGAAAAAGCATTTTGGTTTCTATGCTAGGACACAAGCAGCTGTCTGATGCCCGAGATCTATTTTACACTCAACACTACTTCCAATGAATTTCTGTATTAAAAGTCGAAGGTGTATGATCTCCCACTTACTAAAAAAAACCCCAAACAAGCAATTTTTTAAATAAACCAGTTAGGACACTGTGGTGAGAAGAAGCAGGAGAGGGCAGTGCACCCGTGTTCACTCCTGAGCATGGATTCTCCTGCTCCGTGGTGTGTGAGGAATGTGCATTGTGCTCAGGACTCTGGGAGCACCCGGGGAGGATCTCGGTAGCTGTGCATGGTTGAGCAATGGGATGCCTGATGAGGGGGTGCTGAGCTGTGCAGTCAGCCTTGTGCCAGCACCACCTCACAGGCACCAGACACTGTGACTGCCTCCACAGTTCCGTAAAATAGGCCAGTGGCTCTGCTCCATCCCCAGGGCCAAAAGGCACAGCTCCCTCCCACGTGCTGAGCTCGCGCCTCTCCAAAGCAGAGTGCGACTGACCAAGCTGGCTCCTTCCAAAAAAAGGAGCGAGAGTGCCCAGGCTCGCTGTCAGAAATGGAGCCTTTAAATTCCTGTATTTGGATTGTAAGTATCGCCGATTTGGGTTTTGGTAGCACCATTCCACTTCACCTCGTACACCAGCTCATCGCTGCAATTTCAGACTCACAGTGCACGAGTGCTTTTGTTTAATTAAACTTCACTGACAAAATATCAGCAGTGACAACATGTGAGAATTGTAATGAGGACGCAGTTGGAAATACACTTCTGGGACTAACATCCTGTAAATTACAAACAGAGGATGTTTACACTGTCTGAGTAAATTTTGAAAGTGAACCTCAGAAAACCAGTTAGTTAAACTCTGAAGCTGTGAAACCAGCACCTTAAACTTTAAATTTAAAGTTCAATCACCAGAGTGTAACACAGGATACATTCAATAGTCCTTAATCTGATTATCAGGATATTCCTCCTTTAATTTGTGTTATCGCTTCAATATAAATATTTCAAATCATCCAACCATTCCACTGTAATGAATTTTACCTGGGGATGTGAGAAGAGACTGTGCATCTTGAATAGTTTGAATTCTGCAGGTGAGCCTTTCACATTGCTGTGTCTAGTAGGGAGATCTGTTCCTGAGTCATTTCTCATAGCTGGTGGCCACTTGACAGGTTGTAGCAGCTGGAAAGAAGCACAGCTGGAGTACTGAGGGAAAAATGTAGGGGAGGAGAAGGAAGAAAGAGGGCAGATATTAAAGAAAAAGAGAAGTAGAGATGGAGAGAAATGACCAAGAGTTATTCATAACCTGGGAGAAAGTGTTTGCAGTGGAAAAGGCAACAAGTGTTAGGAAAAGTCCTTAAAATGCCGCATAGTTAATCCTGCTGGTAGAAGAATCTCTGTTTCTAGTAGAAAACTGGTATCTCTGTTTGCCAACCATGTAACAAACATAAAAGGCTTTCCCAAATTTAGCTTTACTCCCAATACACCCTTTGACTTCCTGCATTTCTGGTTGAACTGGTGCTCTCTTTCTTCACGAAGCTGTAAAAGTCACAGTTAGTCAATTTTGCCCCTGAAAATCTCTGATGTTGCCTTAGGTATAAAAGATTCTCCCCTTCTTGGGGAACATTTTAAATGTCCTGTCTCAGAACTTTTTTACTAAGAAAACTGGACCTAAGTCTTGGTAGCTTGAGGTGTCACTGATGGTGTGTTTATACACCAGCTCTAACCTCATTTTTAACCAAAATCATCAATTAAACAAAGCATGCAATGAAAGAATTTGAAATAGGACTTTCTAGGTACAAAGAGAAGCTTTAGTAATGAGAAAAGCCTGTGCACAGATCCCATGAAACCAATATTAAATGAGGGCTGATGGCAGAAACTGCTGTGCAGTGGCCTGGTAGTGAATTATGTTGATGTTCCTCATATATTTTGAAAGCAGCTTTTCCAGGGAAGGAGAGTGATGTGAATAGGGCGTGTCACTGGGAATCATGTTGAGTTTTGGTTAAGTCACATTTTGATTAAAATTGGTGTGTATCAACACTTTTCCATCTCCCTGCTATTTTCAAATGTTTTAGTGTCACACATGGAGATGTTTTTCAGTTGATCAAAACCCAGTGCACTGAGTTCCTCCACCACAGAACTTCCCACCTGAGTCTTTCCCACTGCCATGCTGCAGATGAGGAAGAATGGGAGATGTGCCCTTACTGGTCATGTCCTGTCCAGAGAGGGCCTTCCCAGAGACTTCATCTGATGAAAAGCAGAGTGTAAAAAACCTGTGTCACTTGCCAGCCTCTGGATTACTCCCAGGGCACATCCTTACAGCTTAGGTATTTCCAGAAGGAGCAAATTTTAACCTGGCAGGTAGGTGGCCTGTGGAAATCTTCCAGTAGGTCTTTCAGACCAGCTGCTTTCCTCTAGGAGCCCCCCAGAGCATGGCATTGCTGGAGCAAGCTCAGCAATTTGGCCCCTTAATTTAGCCTGGCGTGTGTTGATGTCTGTGGCCATTGCTTCTGACAGCAGCTTTTGAAGCACAGTCTAAAGGATCCTGGCTGCATGGAAACATCCTGGCTTCTGAAATGATCTCTATCCAATTAGACAACATTCTCGTAGCGCAGGACTGGGTGTAGTACATTGCTCTGAGTTTTGTTTCTGTGCATTATTTTAATGATGCTGCCATCAGTGCACTGGACTGGACAATTTGTGTCTTCTCCAGGAAATACTGGGATAGGGTTTTCTGAAGCATGTTACAGCCTGAAAAACATAAGCCAGATGATACCCATTCCTACTGCTGCTGCTCACCTAGCCTTTGTTACCCTCTTCAGGTTAGACCTGGCAAAGATGAAAAGTTTCAAGTGGAATGGCAGTGTTTTATTGTAGACAGGCTTGTCTACCTGTCTGCCGCAGGTTACAAGTGTGTAATTCCTATTAGGACAAGCAGGATGTGCCAGCTGTGGGTTCCTGAGGGAAGGAATGGAGCTGTTCTGCTCGCCATCATCATCTCTCTGAAATGGGCCTGAAGGCTGCTTGCAAAGTCAGCACTTCACAGAAATGTAACGCTTTTCCTGCTTTTTGCTTCCAGCCCTGTTCCATCCCCTTGGATCCATTCTCTCCCCGTTGGAAGGCACCATCCCACCAGGACAGAGGACCAGGCTCGCCCTCGTGGGTGCCTTCGGAACCGCTCCGCTCGTGGACGCAAGGTGAGGTCACAGGGGGCACAGAGCCCTCTCACAGAGGGGAAAAGTCATCTCAGGGTGAGCACTGCATAGCCCTCCTGGCCTTCCATCCCACAGGAGTTGTCTTCCACCTATGGATGCTGGGTTTTCCCTGTTTTCTGCGAAACTGAACTGAGCTCACCATTTTCCATGTGTTTTAGAAGGCAAACATGCATTACTTTGCCATCAGGATAGCGTTTACCTGATAGTAAAGATCACCCTAAATGAATATTTGAAAATGTTATCATGGAGCAGCTTAACTTTCGGCAAATTCTGCTTTTTTCCTCTGGCCTTTGCACTTGTACAGTCAGGTCTGAAAAGTGTGTCACTGTGAATGCCACTTTGCCTGTCAGTCAAGGAAACTGAACGTGCAGGATAAAGCCAAGTGAAATTTTTACACTTCAAAACCCACGGAAAACATTGGAGGAACGAAAGTGTTTATTTTCCCTACTTGGAGGTCCTCAGCTGGTGTCAGCAGCTCTGCTGAAATTGGTTATTTATGCCAATATTCAGACTTCAAAACTGCACGTGTTGATTCAGAGAGCTGCCCGTAAGTGCCACATGGAAGAAAATATGTCAAGGTCCCTAAAAAATTCATACCACAAAAGTAGTCCAAGGTAGTATTTTGCTTTTTTCTTCTTCTTTTTTTCTTGTTCCCTCCCTGTGAGATCTCAATAACACTCTATTCCCCGTTTTTCTCCTGAGGACAATGATATTTCCCACACAGCTGTGTGATGTCAGCGCAGTGCCTGATATCCCATGGAGCTGGATCATGGGGCTCTGTTTCTTTGTTTTCCAGGGGATTATATTTTTAATCCCAAATGTCTGTATATCACGGTGTTGGTGACTGGTGGCTTTTGCACTTCCCTTTCTGTAGAGGATGTGATCTTCATTTTTAATGAGTTCCTGAAATAAACACCTTCTTATGTTTCAAAGCAGAAAAGAGAAAAAGGAGCCTTTTTCAAAGTTCAACTGAAAACTTAAACATTTCCTTGAAATTTTCTCTCCCATGGTAATCCACCTGTTTGATATGACTTCCTCTTTTGTCAACAAAGCTGGGCTAAAACTTTGAGGATTACTCTGAAACTTTCCTCCCATGAGACTTCAGATTGACAAAGAAGGTGTAAAACTTCACAGAATCAAACTCATCAAGTTATGTATTGCTCCCTTTTTTTGCAAAGCTCCCTTACTTGCCAAACCAGATGGGACAAAAATACAGTGCAAATTCTGCTGAATGCAGCAGCTTGGCTCTCAGTAATACCCTTTTAGGAGAAAATGCATACTGAATTTTTTTGGTACAGTTTGCTCATGCTTGTGACTTTTATTCAGAGTGGCAGAATACTGTGTAGTACAAAATGACACGTGCAGTAGTATATTCATTTAACTGATACTTATGGATACTAAGAGTCTATCATTTTTAACCTAAACTGAAAATAATATCCTACTGAGATCTTCAGATATCGACATTTCTTTACTGGTCCTCTGGAAGGGTGAAATGGTCCTGTGAAGTGTAATCTAAATAAAAACTTCTCATAATTTATACTCCATATGAGTGTAATCATTAACCCAAGCCTTGCTCCACAATGTTGTTGGAATTGCTGTTTTTATTTGTTTCCTTCCTAGCCCTCTTAGCACTTGGCTGCAGCTGAATTGTTTTTGAAATTGCTGTTCAGTATTTCAGCTTCTCTCCAAAGTTCTATCAACTTCTGCTTTGAAAATTACTTTGTGTCTTTTTAAAATTAAAAACCTGCTTGAACTACATGGTACTTTTAGGTTTTTGGGTTGAAAGTTGGAAATTTTTTTTTTGTAAACAGTTTTTTCTGTTGTAATCTCTTAGTAGGTAACTGTAAATGATAAATTTTATTATGGCAAAAGAAATATTTAAGTTAGGCTTTAGTTTGTCCTGCCCACAGCATTGACCATGCAGTTTGTCCCAAGGAAAAAATCCCAACCCATTGAGACTGGTCTTTATAAAACAGTTTGTAAATTGCAGGCAATATGAGTGAAAATTGTTCTGTTTTTTTATTTTTTTAAGTCTATATTGGATGAGTACCTGATGCTTAAGGAAAGACTTTCCCAAGAGGGCAGATATGCTGCAATATCATGAAGGTGGTGGGTTAAGTTGGGAACCATTGTTCTTTGAGCTCTGCACCATGACAGCTGAAAGCTGGGATTTGTAGTTGAAATTCGGGTTTGAAACTTGGTTTAAAACAGATAAAGTCCATTTTTGCACAGTGGATGTTGTACTGTGTGGGCTTTGCAGAACGTGACTACAAAGACAAAGCTTTTAAGAAGGAACAACGCAAAGAGATCCCCACTGCTGCCCTCTGAGCGGGGCTGGGGCAAGCCCAGAGCACTGCACCCGAGTGCTGCTGAACTGGGGGCTGTGTCCACCTCAGCCGTGCTGTGCTCCGCTCGCTGTGGGAAGAAAACCTTGGCAAAGCTGGCAACAGAGCACTGCCAGCACAGTGGGTCTTGGAAGGCTCTTAGGAATTGTGCTTTATTTGGGGAAAAGAGAAGCTGAATTTTTTAAAAATTTTCTCTCTATGAAATGATGTCTCGATGGATGCCAGGTTTTCAGAGCTTCTAGGAAGTCCAAAAATAAACCTCAGTGCATTATGGGGAAGCTTGGTAAGCTCTTATTTGAGAATATGACATCTCAGGTGGGGCTTTCACTGATAAGGTTGTGTTCTTATCCGTTCAAAATATTGTTTGCAAATTGAACGCTGGATAATGAGCATGAATATCCAATTTGCTAATTATGCTGCTAATAGGTTATTAACAGCTGATCCTGTTTGCACTGTGGTGATACTTGTTTCAGGTTGCTTCCTATTGTGTTTCACAGTATTAGTGAGGCACACGAGATGCTCGTGTGATTTGTCCTCTGAGGGATCTCCTAGTTTGTCTGGGGTTGGCAATGCCATCATGTTCATGATGCCAACAGGAAAAATAGAAGGATATGGCTGGTGGGAGCTGAGGTGCTGTGTGGGTGCAGCCACTCACACCACGCTGCTGTCGAGACAGGAAAAGAGTAGGGGCAGGACCTGAGTTTCACATATTTATAGCATGATTTAATATCTTTGACTTTGTTCTTTATTTCTTCCCCAATATCCCAGTTATTCTTGTGCGTGCAGCATGGAAAACTGACATTTGCACAACACCGTCTTTCTGGATTGGGAATAATTAGCTCCATTTCAAATGCTGTGTGTTTGGAATTGGTTTTGCCCATGTCACTTCATGTTAATCAACTTCCCATTCGAAATGCCTTTTCCTTGCCCAGTCATCTCTCTCCTGCTGCTCTCAATTGCCAGCTTCTCTCCTTCCTTCAGATTTCTCCCAAACTTTGTTGGAAGTTAAGCTGGAAACACTCACAGAGTGACATAAATTTTGCTATTTGCTGCAGCTCCACAGACAACTCCTGGTTCCTTCCCTGTAGGAAATAGGACCCAGAGCTGTTCTTTGGAGGAAGAGCACTCGTGGGAATCCCCCAGGATAGCTCAGGATGGTCGAGCTGCTCAGATCTTACTCTGGATTATTGCCAGTAGTGGCTTTTGCAGCTAGTCCGTGCTCCCTGCTGTTCTTTCTTTCTTTCACATAACCAGGAAAGCATTCTCTGTCATCTGGAGATTAAAGAATTTCTTAATGGAACTTATACATCTTTCAGCAAATGAGTGTTTTTGTATTTCACACACACAAATGTGCTCTTTGAAGTTCCAGGAACTTTCTGTGTTTTATTTTTTTTTCTGTGGTGCACCTTGGAATTGTGTCTCAGGTCAGGCTGACATGGTGCACATTAGTTTTGCTTTGTTCCTGAGAGACACACACCCTGTCTTTTCAGGGTGAGGAAAGGAAGGGCTCTTTCTCTCTGAGGTTGCATTGGAGTAAAAATACTCCGTTTCTCAAGGTAATGATCACTCAGAGGCTGCAGCTACCCCGTGTATATTGAATATTTGAAGTCACTTAGCAGGCTGCATGGCCATATACTGCTTAGGGGCATATTAACATATATTTTTTCAGCATGGAAGGTCAGTTCTCCACACAGCAATCTCCATGTTTGTAGAGCTGCTCTAGCGGTCTGTCATAGCTGAGTGTCTTTTTATAGGAGTGTATGACTTCTTCAATACCTTACTTTTGGGGCATAAATTTTCTTAGTATTATATTTCACAGTTTTCATGGGGTTAAACAAACAACTTTGTGGATAACAAAACTAAGTCACATGGGCAAGACTGACTAACCTGTACCAGGGCAGGGAACAAACTTAATAGAGAAACACATGACTAAAGACAGAGTGACCCATATTTGAAAGTGAGAGAAAAATGTATGTGCTTTCTTTAATTGTATTTACACTTTGTGTACTCTAGGCACTGCCAAGTTTGTGCAAATGGAAGACCTTAAATTACATTGATACAATAAGTGGGGATGCAGTGCTAAATAAACCCTCTGTGGAAAGAATAGGTGATGTTCTGTGCAGTAGATCCTTGCTGGAAAACCCAAACAAATAAATTGATGCCTGGCATAACTCTGCTGCAATGTTATGTGAGAAAGGAATTTGTATCTGTGGCTCAGATGCTCTGTTCACATTAGTAAATGAAATTTCACTCTGTGGTGATTCAGAGAAGGGCCAGTGTTTTTCACTTCTCCCCAGACCCCAAGGTAGCAGACCTTAAATTCAGCACTTTGATTCATCACCCAGAGCTGGTACAACAAACGGCCTCGGTGCAGAGTGAAGGCAGGGCAGGGCTGGCACAGCAGTGCCAAGCTCATCTCGCAGCACTGGGGATGCCACAGCAGCAGGGTGACACTCTCAGGGGGATGATGTGCTCAGTGAGGGACAGTCGCGTGACACTGCCGTGTGTCACGGCTGCTCCCCTGGAGACTGCTGGAGTCAAGTGTGCTTTACATGAAATGTCAGGAGCTGCCTTCTTGGGGGTTTCTTTGCCAGCTGTAATTCTCCTGTAATGAGCATTTCAGTGTGTTTTCAGCAAAGGTAAACAAGGATTGCATAATTTGCTTGATCGGTGTGGGTTTTATTGGTCCAGCTTGAGCTCTCCATTGAGATTTGGGTACATCTGTCAGTTTTATTCTCCTTTCTCCCGTCCCTTTATCAAGGATGTATTTGCCTGGGATCAGTGGCTTCCCTGGGGACGGTGGGTTGTTAACGGGACTCAAAATTCATACCTGGTTGTTTTGAACCAAGATTGTTATCTTAATGCATTGCTTGCATGTGGCTGTCCAAAATGTGCACATGCTTATGAATTTCTAAGTTGTGAAAGCCTTTGTATTCTTTCATTTGTTGTGCTTCCAGTTTCCTTGAACCTTGGTTCTTGCTATCTGTGCTCCTGAGGGAAAGAAGAGAATCCTGTCTCAACTAGGATTGGATTAGGAGTCCATGTCCCAGATCCTTTTGATCTGGGAGAAGCTGAACAACCTGACAAGCAACTTACACAATTTTTAAGTTGTGCGTGGTTTTCTCTTTTTCTTACTTGTTTTGCTTGTAATTTTCTCCATAGAGAGCCCGTGCACCATCAGCTTAATTAGGCCTGATGAATTTCTTGAGATCACATGGCTGCAGCTCTTAACCTTTGTGGCTTGTTATGTATATGGTGGTTTCCTGCTAGACCAAATTTTAGATTAGCACAGATGTTTTCTTTATTATTGAGGTGACTGCCACAGTAGTTTTAGTAAGAACAGTTTAATCTTCCAGGAGACATTGATATACTTATTCGAAAATTATTTGAAACATTGCACTTTAAAGTGCAATATATTGCACTTTACCTTGCGTTTCTCCTTCACTTAAATACTGCTAGTGATACAAACTTTTTTAATCCAATACCCCCAAAACTAACAATCCTGTCCACTTTCACCAACCTGAATGTGTTGCCAGGAAACTGAACAGGATGGGGCTGGGTTTACCTCTGTGGAGTTGCAGGCAAGACCTGGCAGCTGAATAATTCATTTGTGAGCAGGTCACCAAGGCTGTCCTTGCACAGGTCAGTCACGACGCTGGGCTCTCTCCCTTTCATTACTCCATCTTTCATCTCTCTCCACTTAGCATAGCTCAGCCAGCAAAGTTAATAGATTCCCATTTTTCACTAAAATTCCTGTCTTGAAGGGGATGGTAAAGAAGCAGAGGCTGCAGCTGCCCTCGGTGATTTGTGATTTATAACTGAGGGGAGAGATCTCCCTCCTGTTGTCACAACAGTGACAAGTGTTGCCACAACGCAACAGTGATTGTTTAGATGGGACATGTAAATAAAACAGAGCCATCTGGACTGCTAAAAACACAGCAAACACAGAATTCTGCTACGGGGAGTGAATTCAGGCTGTTTCTCCCTTTTAGGTAATCAGAATCTGTGGGTTTCATTCACTTCGTGGAAGTATTTTTTTCTTTTTGGTCAGCAGCTGGTAACATTTACAACCCTTGGAAAGTGCTGAAGTCTAAAAACCACCAGCCTGCCTCTTATTGGTACATCCAGTCAACAGGTTTTCCTTTGAGCTAAGGCTCAACAAACAGTTTCAGGATAGGTAGGAAATGGATAAAAGTTTTCCTGTGAAAATGAGTTTCAAAGTTCTCCACCTTCTCATAGAG
Source organism: Callaeas wilsoni (assembly GCA_013398955.1). Classification (NCBI taxonomy): domain Eukaryota; kingdom Metazoa; phylum Chordata; class Aves; order Passeriformes; family Callaeidae; genus Callaeas; species Callaeas wilsoni. The sequence continues at coordinate 13,315 of VWPU01015009.1, forward strand.
CAAAAGACCAGAAAATGTTCAGTGCAAAATTTAGGGTTGAATTCATTGAGTTGGACAGAGCTGAGGAGTTACATGAAAAATTATATCTGAGGTGAGCACCTTCTGGCTCTTTGGAGAGCTTTTATTATTTGGCAGTTATCAGGGATTTTTGCAGTATTTGGGAAATGAAATAATTATGAGCCATGAACTGAGGGCACATTTTTCTTTCATCACTGATTGCTGATAATTTGCAGTAGTCCATACTACTTTAAATATATTGCCATTTTATGTTTAGATAAGCATAGGAAGGAGAGATTTTTCTCTCCATATCTGAACATTTTTTTTAACCTCCTATGATCAGGTAGCCAAAATGCAGGTTCTGATGCTAGACCTATCTGGAATGACATTATTCTTTATATGTTGTGGCTTTAGGTGCTTTCAAAGAGGCAATGTGTGGGAGGTTCTTTGTCTTTAATATATATGAAATTAGCAGTGCGTATTTATATTGTTGGGATTTGGACAGGAATTACATTTTGGGATTTATTTTTTTGCTGCTAGCATGAACTTGCTGCCATAAGCAGTGAATAATCTGAAGGCACAAAGCATCTGGCGTTTCTGAAGATCATTCTTTGCTACCACACAATATACAAGCATTTAGGCCATTATGTTTAGGCTGCTGAGGAAAAAAAGATTAGAGTAGTGGAGCATAGCAAAAACACCAAGAGAGACAGAAATATATGAGTTCATTCCAGCAAGTGTTTGAGCAGCTGTAGACTTCATACTTAGTTCTGAAAAAGTCCATGTGGAATTCTATTCAGAATTTTAAATATATGCCCAAATATGGTGTCTCCTGATGAATAAAATAACTACTTTTCCACTTCCTTGAACAGTTTTCCTGATTCTGTTTGCATTTCCACCTCGTGACCAGGCTTTGTTTGCTCTGGCTTTACATAATGGCAGGATTAGCTGATAGTAGCCTCCCAAAATCTCAGGTAGCTCTTCCCTTGCTACGCTCATTTTTCAGCTCGTTGCCTCGTTCTCTGCTGAGCTGGAATCAAATCAGGTTGGTTATTACATCTCTCCCTGGCAGCATTTGAATCCATCATGTGCTGGAGACACAAGCCTTGGTCTTAGTACTTCCCTCAGTATTTGAGCTCTCAATTTAACTTGGGGAGAAGTGGAGAATTCAGTGTGTGTGTGTGTGTGCGTGTTTGAGGTCTATTAGTGTGAAAGACACCTGGGAGTCTCTGACAATTGCTAAACTAATGGACTGCCTGCAGCCTAACAGTGCAAAGTGCCTTCAGCTCCCTATGAATTACATGAGTTTTGTGTTAAAGCAGCAGTCAGGACTTCCATGCAGCATAACTGGCTTGCTTTTGCAGGTTTTTAACTAAAATGAGTCGTGTTAAGGGTTCTGTAGTCAGATGAACTCTGCTGGTATTCACATTCCTAGGCATCAGGTGTAAATTACCTTTGATTTCAGAGGCTGCTAGAAAAACATGAGCCTAGGTGCTACTAAGAGGGTCTTCAAGGTGGATGGCATTTTCATGTACCTGCCAACAGAGAAAACAGGATGTTGTGATAGTGTTTGTGTTCAGAAAAGTCAGGGTTAAATGAATGAAATGTGTCGTTTGAAGTTGTATTTAGGTATGCTCATCCTGTCACTGAATGCTCCCAAGTGCTTAATTTTTGAGTGTTTCAATGTCTCCCTTTTCTATGCCATCCTCATAAATTAACTGGGATGGATGTTTCTCTGTGGCTGTGCAGGCATCTGTGCAGATAAGCTGGCTGGTCAGCTGGGAGCCAGCTCAGAAACAGAACCTGGCAATTCTCTGGCATTAGAAGATAATGAACAAGTCAGGCAGAAATATGCACTCGAGATTGCTGATAGGGTTGTATGATTTTTGTTGTCTTGTTTGTATCAGTCAGAATAAATGCATGCTTGTAGTTGAATTCATTCTTGGTTAGTAACTTTTACTTTCCTAGGTGTGCACCTGGGCCTAGAGAAACACCCCCAAACAAGGTTACCTTCCTGGGTGGAACATTCCTCAAACTGTGAAGAAAGGAACGGGAAAATCTTGACGTTTTCATTCTGCTTGCTAAAATTCACACAATTCTTGGAATGTTTTCTCATTTTGCCAGATCTGGGGGAAGGTTTGCCCTGTGTCAGATCTTTTGGGAACGTTTCCTCTGCAGCACAGCGGTGCAGCAAGGGCTTTCCTCCAGCAGTGGCAGCTGCTGGGCTTGGGAGGCAGCGTGTCCCGGCTGCTTCGCCGGGGGGAAAGAGCAGGGAGAAGGAGCTGAGGAGAGAGGCCTATAAATACTGCATGGCTGCAGCTCTGCTGCTCCCTGAACCAAGCTACCACTGCTACAGTGCACTCTGCAAAAATGTCACATCTCTTCACTGCTCAGCACTGAATGGTGTGGAAATCACCGACTGCACCGTTTGTTTGGGTTGGCTTGGAGTCACCCTGGCATTTTAGAGATGGATTTGGTCAGGAAAATGGCTTGTGTGACTGGGCTGTCACCCTGCCTCCCTTCCTCATCCATCTCCTTCCATTTTCCAGTGGCTCTGGAGTTTACTGCTCAACTTCAGCAGTAGTTTTTAAAGGATCAGAAATCCCTGAAGGTGTTACATTCCTACAAACATGTTAGAAATGAGTGATTGGGGGTAGGAGAGACCCACGCTGGAGCTCCCCTGGAGGGAAAACCACATTGCCTGTTGCGGCTGGTGTTTTCCTGGAGGGATGAGCCCGTGCGTGGCCCTGCTCCCTTGCCTGGCCACACATGAAAGCGATGTTTGGAAGGGAAACCTCTTGCCCTAGGAAGTGCTGGGGATGTGCAGTAACCGAGGCTTTCGCAGCACAGATATTTATTTAGGGGTGCATCGGAGGCTCTGGGACACAGAGGAGCTTCTGCTCCACTGATCCTGTGCTTGAGGAGAGGGAAAAGCAGAATCTGGGAGGGGACTTGGTTTTTGTCTGCCACTGGGTGTTAAGGGAATCCTTGCCCAGAAACAGGAGAGAGGGCAGTTGCTCACTCTTCCAGTGACTGTGTCTTTCTCCACTGTGTAACGTATCCAGTCTCGTGAAGAAGCCAGGATTGGCACCATCTTTTTTTTCTATGAATTTCTAGTATATAAATACTCTCATTTAAAGAGCTTTTCCCAGCTCTTGGCAAGCCATGGTTTTACAAGTTGATGTGCTTATCCTTAGGGTTAGCTCTGGACAACACAGTGAAACATAAATCACCATCCAAAATGCGAAGTGGAATCATGCTGCTGGGTAATTTTTGTAAATAGAAGAGTTTGGCCTCCACACAGAAACAACTGCTGGCATTCCCCTCTCTTCCACAGTCAAGTGCAGAGATTCCCTGCAAGGAATTTGTTCGTGTAGGGTATTTAGTAGCTGAATGCTTAACATTTATGTTGCCTTTGTTATTTTTATTCTTTACCAACAATGTCCAAAAATATTTGCCAAAGCTGCGATGTGTTGCTGTGGTCTTATCTTTATTCAGTCTTAGCAATATCTGTTCCAAACTGACCAAGCTGTAAATCTTTCCTAAATGCAACAAAGCCTGGTCTTGGAATATGCTGAGCTGATGTGTCAGTATCTGAGAGCAGTGTTGGAAGGTTTTATCTCTGATATATCCAGTCCCATGTTATTCTTCCTCTGTCGGGATCCATTTAGACGCTGAAAGCTGGTGTGTATAAAAGAGAGAGTTCAAAAGTAAAAGCAGTTTATCCCATCTCAGAGATTAAGAAACCTGTTAGGTCAGTTTATTTTGCTTTCCTTTCAATCTGCTGACTTCTTTCCTTGGATAGATTCTGGTTTTTGCGTTGTGAGAAACAGCTGCTGAATTTTTTGCCTACCTTTCCTGTAGCCTCAGTGATCATGGAGATCACACTTTTATCTCCCACCTTAAAAATGCAAAACCTACCGGGCTTAATCTCAAATGCAGCTGACACTGGTACAAAATACAGTAGTTCAGTGTGGGCAATATCCTTCAATAGTTTCTTGTGTTGCTGCTGAAAGAGCAGGATCACACAGGTGCTGGAACCAGATTTGCAAGTATTTTCTTCCTACTCAGAACATTTTGGATAGGAATGTTTGTTTTTAGTGAGATATGTCAAAGTCTATCTTTAAAGTCAAGAATGGGCTTAAATACGCTGAAAGTATAACAATCCAGCAGTATTTTTCTGATGGAGAACCATACAGCAGAGTACAACAAAAAGCGGAATTTGTCAAACTTGCTGTTGCAATGGAAATACCTGGATTTTCCCTTCCATGTATATCTGTAAAAAGAAGAGAACAGGAAAGGGTTTTTTTCAGCATGAGCTTCTAGCCATCAATGAAATTTGAATCCAGTCATGCACACCTGGGAGCACAGCTACGTGTGGATACCTGGATGCATGCTATGCCCAGAGCTGGACTGGGATGCTCAGCACGTTTGCTGATTTGGGGAATCCCTTTAGGGGCCTGGAGACAACAGACCCTAATTTCAGGATCTCAGCTGCACTTGGGGAGGCAAAACTAAGCATCTTGCTGCTCATATTTGGGCTGTTCAGCAGATGCACATTCCTGGGATGCTCAGAGCTTTGGCAGGACTTAAATCAAGGAAGATGTTTGGGGGAAACAGCAGAGCAGCACCTTTCACCTTCTGTGAGATCTGGCCTGAAATGATGTCTTTCTTGATAACCAGAAGAGCCTATTTTTGTCTCAGTACTGACTTCATGCTGCCAGAAGCACTCTGGAGTGAGTGAAGCCATGGCAGGCTCTGCCCTTGCAGAGCTATGCATAATATTTATGTTACAGTATGAGGAATACTTTGGAAATTTGTAATGTAGTAAAATTCCTCTCTCCTTCTCCTATCAAACTCTCCTTCGTGGAAAAAAAAAATTTCCTTGAGCATCTCTGCTTTATAGAGTTTAAACAGGGTGGCCTTTGGGTCACTTAATTTCTTTCTTCAGCTATAAATCTTTACATCTTTCTGTGCTTTTTTCAGGAATCTGAGATGAAAGATAACAGATTCTGATGATCATCCTGACACTGTTGCTGTCGCCTGTGTTGACAGGTAAGTGTGCCAAGCTGGTTTTGGAGAGAAAATGTTTAAATTATTTGTGTCAGGTGGGCAAACGTACAGTTACAGCCCAGGACCTCAACCCTGGGTCGTGCTGAATTCTGCAAAGGTGAGTTCTTCAACAAACAGGTACTCAAAAATGCTTCAAAAACCTGTTTGATCTCCAGCAAGGAAAACATCCCTCCTTCTGCTTTATGGTGGTGGGTAGGTTACAAAAATGATCTCAGAGCAGAGGAATTTGCAGCTGACCTGCAGCCTGGAGTGAAGGTGGCTGGAATATCTTGTTGACTCTTATCCTCCTCCTCCTCCCCAAAATACCTGCAATATGGACTAGCAGGTAGACTGAAGTTGTCATACTTCTTGTGTTAGACGTGCTAACTCCCCATTTTTTATCTAGGAGTAATTTATTAATGAGGTCCCTGCAAATTTGCAGCTGATGTCAGAACTGGATGAAGAATTTCTTGGCTTTTGTGCTGTCATACAGTTGGGTGAGAACTGATGGACTTGAGCCTCTTGTGATACAGCACAATCGTATTGCTTTTATCTCTTTTACCTTACCTAAATGCTGCATTTTCAGTGTTTCCTATTGATAAAGTCTTTTAGTCCCTACATTTATTATAAATGTCTTTATCTTTGCTTTTCTCTGATTCTTTCAAAACACAGTTCAAAAAGTTTTAGCAGTGCTCTGGAGATGACTTAGAACTTCTTATGCAAAACAATTTCTTGAAGTAATGTTATTTTCTTGGCTTCCAGTTCAATCATTACAAAATAATATAGAAATATGAAGCTCAGAAATCAGAAAACTAGAACAAAAAGGACATTGATTGAAAATTAGGTTTCCTTTGGTAAAGCTTGATGCTTTTGTATGATCTGAAAACTAAAGAATCTCATTTTCTCTGTGATAAGAGGAAGTGAAGGTGCCTTTTCTTGCACTGGCTGCTGCAGGTGTCTGTGCATTTATGAACACAGATCAAGGATTAGATAGTGAGTCCTAACAGTGCCTTTGGATGAGCACTGGAAGGAGAGTGAAAATACCAAAATTATGGAAAATGGGTCAGATGGATTGCTGTAAAGTATGTGGTGACATGAAGCAGTATAATTTGGCGCAGTAGTCTGTAAAAATGGAAAAAGGAAAAAGAGACTTAAAAAATGTGTGTGCCTCAAAGCTCAGTATAACAAATTTCTAGCTTATCAGGGCACTTAATAATTGACTATTTGCTTCTGTGGTAGGGCCACTATCAAAGATAAGCACAGCAATCTAAAGAGAGAGGTGCGGAAACAGGTGTGCAAATTTGGATTTTTGAGTGTTGCGTTTGACAGTGTGTTGAGTTGATGGGAATAAGTGTGTCCCGTCGGCTGAAGTGTTTAAGTTTGCAGGGACACCTTCCACTATCCCAGGGTGCTCCAAGCCTCATCGAAGCTGGCCTGGAAAACTTCCAGGTATCCAGGGGCAGCCACAGATTCTCTGGGCAACCTGTGGGCCTCACCACCTGCTGATTAAAGAATTTCTTCTTGATCTAAATCTCTCCTCTTTCAGTTTAAAACCATTCCCCCTTGTCCCGTCACCATCTGCCTGTGGAAAAAGTCACTCTCCTTCTTTTATATAAGCCCCCTTTAAGAAGCATGTAAGAAAATTCAGCTGATATGCAGAAATGGTCACTCTCCATGTGTGACTGAAAAACCAAGTGGAGGAGAGAAGTTTGGATTTATTAAGAACTACAGAAAATGCTTGAGGTGAGGGAGCTAGTGATGGCAAGTGTCAAAAAACCCCAAAACCAGCTGTGAGGGAGACTAAATAAAAGCTGTAGGAGAACATTAAGAAGACATGAATCCTAAAAGCAAATCCTTTTTAATGCTTCTTTTCTTTAAAAGTGCAAGAAAAAAGTATTTCTAGTTTTATGTTAATGCTGAAAAGGGCTTTTCTTGTGCCAGCTCTGCCTCCTTCGTTCCTGCAAATGGCAAAGCAGAGAGAGGGTTCTGTAAATCTCATTCATGGGTATGTCCTGAAGGATTTGGTTCACATGATGGGCTTAATTATTGCCTTCCCTGCTCAGCTGCATTACAGGGAAAGCAGAGCTGCCTGGATGCTGTTCCTCCCCTCGGATGAGGTGCAGGCACAGGTAGCTCTGGCAGCATCAGCATCAGCAGCGTCAGGAAATGAGCTTTTCATCACAATTGTTCCCACCAGCAATGCACCTGGAGGCACTGGAGCAGCAAAGCGAGGAGTGCCTCTGACAGGGTCACTCCAGCCCCCAGTTTTGTAGAAAACCAGGAGTCCTTCCAAGCACAGTGTTCTGGGCGTCACTGCTTGTCATTCCTAGGAAGTCATGGTCACACGTGGGTGTCTGTCACAAAGGTTCTGTCAAATCCTCTATCAGCAGCTGCTCCTTTGGAACATTTAATAAGATCTTTTCCTGAATACTTTCTCTGTGGCAGAAACCAATAGTAGTATGCCTGGAGTGCAAGCGATGCTGTTTTCCTATTAGGATTATTTTCTATCCTGATTCAATCAAGATTTTTTTTTTTAAGTGCTTTTATATTCAGTTTGCATATCTTGATTAGACTGTGATAACTTCCATGGCTGGAATCGCCAAAGTGTGCTGTCAAGAAATTATAAATGGTAATGAATTCACTTAATCAGGACTTCCAGGAGTACAATCAACATGAAATCTAGTCAATTAGAAATAAATCTGTTTAAAGTATTTCTGGTTCTCCAACAGCCTCGTTTGAGGACTTATGTTACCTGGGACTGAATTAGAGACCTACACAAACAGGTAGAAAATACACTTTGTAAAGAAATCACTGCAAGGGGTATAAATGAATCCAGAAATTTTGGTAATGCTGAAATTTGCTTGAATCTCCATTATAAACTAAGTTGCATGGCCACCAGATGGAGAAAAGTTATGGTACCAGCTGTGACTTGGCACTCTGCAGACCACATCTTGCACCTTGTGTCCAGTTTTGGACCCACCGCAGTACAGGAAAGATCTGCACAAACCAGAGCAGGTTCTGTGGAGGGCCACCAAGAAAGGGGGGCTGGAGTATTGTCCTGCAAGGGGAGGGTGAGGTGAGCCTGGCGAGAGCTGCCTTTAGGCAGGTTTTCCAGGCAGGCCTGGATAAAAGCGTGAGCAGCCCAAGCAGATCTCATTGCTGGACCTGCTCTGAGCAGGAGGTTGAAATAAGGACCTCCAGAGACCCCTGTGACCCAAATGACTTGGTGATCCTCTGAATCTAAGGCACAGCAAAGAATCCAGGTCGTTGTGTTCAGGGAGGCTGATTTTATCTTGATTCTGCATTGAGAGAGGGATACTTCAGAAAAAGAGCCTTGTTGGTATCCTAAACTGTCTCTAAATTAAAGGTATTGTGAGCAGATCAGATAACCCAGGGTGATTTAGCATGCTATTTATTTTTACTATTAAATTCCAAACTAAACTTGGCATTTAAATAGCAAAAGGCAGAAGAGTTTATGAATCTGTATTTTCACACAATAATGTTCTTTCTGGTTTTTGTTTCCCTTCTTTTGCCTAATGGTCACAACCATGAGTCTCATTCTGTTTTCTTCTTGCCTAAGAAGTGATATTTTATTTCTCAAGCTGTTTACTGAAGGTAATAATTAAACCTTGGTAGTCAATGAGGAAACTGGCTCTTTTAATCAGTTAAATTGGGTTGATTGCCCAATGTTTGGCTGGCTATAATTTGGTAAAAATTAGTTTCTTATCTGTATAATGAATCAAAAATCTCAAAGGTCAAGAAAATAATTTATTTCTCAGTTACTGTACAGAGTTGCTGTGCTGTCTAGGCCAGTTTGGCAGATCACTAAACCTTTCTAAGCCTGCAAATATTTTCTCCAGTCTACCATCACCATCTTTCACCTACAAAACCCTAAAGAAAGGCCTTGGTTGTGCCATGAGCACAGGCTGGAGTATAAATTAAAGCCCAAGATATGGTTTCCTTGGGTTGGAAGATAGCTGGGGAAGATGCGGGCAAGGTCAGCAGAGTTCCTTTTTCAAAATTACCTCTGGAAAAAAAAGAAGTCAGGGAAGTTTTTCTGCAATTAAGCCTGGAGACCATCTGGCCCTGGGAAACAAGAATATTCGCTGCAGACAGATGCAGATGGGCAGAGGGATAGTGAGGACAGGGCACGTGGCTGTGCTTGCACTGGAGTTTGGCTAAACCGAGGGCTGCTCACCTGCCCTGGTTCTCCTCCATCCTTTCTGGGTCACCATTTGTTTGTTGCTTCCCCCTGGATTAAGGAAAGAAATGAAGCTGGTGTGAAGGGCAGGGAAAACCTCCTCCTTCGGGGCACTTTGGCAGGGGACTGGCGCAGAATTGCAGACCTGGAGAGTCTGAGCTCTGTGGCCCCAAATCCCACCTGTAGACACTTGGTGTCCTCTGCACACCTCAAGGTGTTTCCTGCTGAGTTGAAATAGAAATGAATTTGTTGAAACTAAACGAGAAAAAAACCCCCGACAGACACAAGGAGAAAGGGTAATTGATTTTATTTGTTCTACCAGCTCTCAACCAAAGATAACTCATCCTTTTATAAGAAAAACAGAGCATCTATTTGAAGCTTTGCTTTTTTTTAACTGGCATGTTATTCCATTGATTAAACTAAAGCAAGCAATGAGACCGTTTCTGTCAACACAGCAAATAAAATGACACAGTAGCCCCCACCAGGATCACATCTGAGGAAAATTCAGGTTAAACTTCATAGCAAACTCTAAATGCTAACCTGTGTGTAAGGAGGAGAGGGAATCTGCTTTATCTAGTCTCAGGGCTTGATCTAATCTACATAACAAGATGCGAGCAGTGCTTCTCTGTTAACATTTAGTTCTGTTTGTATTTGAATTATCAGAAAAAAATGATTTATGGGTAAAGAGGAAAGAGGTTGATAAGCATCAAATGCAAATTAACAAGCAACAAAGCTGCTTTGTCCATCAGGGATGTGCAGCTGAGGTAAATATGTTCAACAAGCTTTGTTTTTTTTTCAGACTCCTGTTGTAAATCTTTTAAAATTCTCTTATGTCCTTTCCCTTCCAACATATCATAATCTTTTTGATATTTACGTAGCTAAGTGCAAGCAGAGGCTGGAAGGAGAAAGGCAGGAAGATAAAATGGCTTGCCCTGCGTGCTTCTGTTTGGTAAAGAAATTTGGTGGGCACCCCAAAATGACCATTAATCCATCTCTTTAGAAACAAATAGTGACTATTAAAAATTGAAGTGGTGTAATACTTCAGTATTACTTCAAGAACACATCATAACTATTCACATTGTAGCATTCTTGGTTCGGATAACTGAAGGGGAATTTCTTCTTTCAGTCAGTGCATCTGCAGCATATTTTGTGATAGAAACCTTCCACAGCTCTTCTGGGCAACCAGTGCCTCCCCACCTTCACAGTAAAGATTTTCTTTGTAATATTTAATATAAAAGCTGTCATGTTATGAAGAAATGCCTTTCTGGATCCAGAACTGGATTAAATTGGATAAACTTTTCCATGTTTCATGTTGGCTTTTCATACCTTGGCTGTTGTTTTGGTCATGAATACAATGTGGAGTCCAAGAAGACATCTCAGTTTTTGGATGCAAGTCAGGTCGTGTATCTGAGACAATGTGCTTCGTACATTTCCTAAAACATGTTGTTTTCCACCCTCTTTGAATGAGTTATTTAGCTGCTACTTATTTAGCTTTTTTTGTGTGTGTATGTGTGTGGTTTTTTCTTGTTGTTGTTTTTATCATCTGTTTAAAGTGGTTTAGAATTCTGGATCAATACATCCTAAACAGATGAATTTTCAAATGGAATATTGTTTTTACAACTAAGTGCATGCAATTCCTGTAAGGATCCAATCTCTTATTTAATACTTTGAAGTGATTATTATTTTGCCATAAGTAAACTATAGTTTCCATTGCAAGGAGTATTTAAAGAATGCCTTAGGAGTACCGTTATCTTTCTGTTGGACAGCAGAAGTTCTAATAAATGTGAAAACTAGAGGCCGTGCTAAAAGCAACTGTAGAAATGAACAGAGCCTGGAAGCTACCTCTGTGGGGCTCACGGGGCTGGACCTAATTCCTTGTCTGGAAGAAGGACCTTTAAATAAAGGTCAGCCAGAATTGCTCTGGAAACTTTGCGGGGGCTTAAAAGAAGCCACTTAAGAACTTATATTGCCACTGGGAGTTGGCCTTTACTGTAAACTTCCCTATGCTGGTTAACATTTATAAATACCTGCCATGTTTCCCTTATTAATATGTTTGAATCATTTTTTTTAAACATTTTAAACCGTTTGAACCAATTTTACTGCTCCACTCCACCCTGTGCTAAATCTTCACACCTGGTCCCTCCTCCTGCCAGCAGGTTCTGTTTTCTCATGTTGAAACCCTACGTCAAATGTTTTTCGCATTGAAATTCTATTTCAGACATTCGAAAGCTTTTTCTACATCTGCTTCTCTGCCCGTCTTCCAGCCTTCCTCATTCAGCACAATAAGTTGCTTGTCTCCTGTATTCTTTGTACCTATCCTTCCCCAAAATGTCTCTTTGCATCTGCCTGGCTGAACTTCAGCCTTTTCATGGAGATACCATGACCACCTGAATAGTTTACAGGGAAAATAAATACTAAGTAGAAGAGACAGAGAACAAAGAAGTTTAGCATCCAAAGCTGCTTGGTAATGAAAGAAACTTAATGAGCTACCTTGTATTTGCAGAAATAGGCTGCTTGTGTTGATTTTGTATGTGTGGAGCAGTGGAAATGGTGAAATACCTGTGTTTAAAAATACTGAAATAAAAAAACTACCTTCTTACAGACCCACTTTAATCATATGATGTTGGCATTTAAGACTCTAAATACCAAAAGTTAATGGGGCTTAGCGTCTTCTTGGCAAATCTGTACAAATATACATGAACAAGAGAACTCAGAAATAAGTGGCAGGTTCGACAATTTCTTCACACAATTTCTTCGTATTTTTTCCCAAAAAAAACCCCCAAAACAACAACAACAACAACAACAACAACAAACCCACCAAAAAAACAAACCCCAAAAAATGTGGGGTGAAGTCTCTCTCTTGAGCCCTTTTGCAAAACAATTTGGCACCTGTGCTGATCACCCAGCAAAGAAATCAAGGAGTGCATAACTCTGCTCTTTAAAAGAGCAGTGAAAACAGTCTCCTGGTGGTGCTGGTGAAAACCAATGGATATGACCATTGACTTTGAATATTGATTTCCAGTCAATAATTAATTTTGGAAGCATGAGATGCCACACTGAGAAATAAAAGCTTCAGAGAAAAGTACAGGAGGCATTTTTGCTTGTCATCCTGGTACTGTAGCACTTGTGCCAGCACTCATCTCCTAAAATATTTATCTGGGTGTTTCAGTTATTTAACAGAAAGATAAAAAATACATCACCAGAAAGTGAATTTAAGTGAGGGACTGCGGAATGGGGAATAAAGCTGTAAGCAGGGGGCTTCTCGTCCCCGTCTGGTGGAGCAGGGAGAGCAGGGGGAGCTCCAAGTGCCTCCTTGTCTCCCATGAGGTTTCACTGTGGATTGTTTAGCACTCCTTGTGCATGTTCTGGCTTTCTTCTTGTAGATGTTTTCTTTTAGGTTTTGTATTTGCCTGGCTGAGTTTTGTGTCCGTGGCTTTCAGCCCTGCCCCGGTTGGAGTTGTGGAATTTGGGTGCTGATAACATTTCCATCAGGGTCAATCAGATGGCCCTGTTTATGGAGATTTCTTTCGTGTCAGGCAGTGGTGTCTCAGATCCACTTCGTGCTGGCAAGCATTAATGCCGCCTTTGGATGAAGTGGTTCTGCCCTTTTCAAGCCCTGGCAGTTTGCTTCTGGCCCTGTGCCATCTTTCTCCTGCTGCTTCTGCAAACATTTGCATAGTGATCCAGTTCAGAGGCGTGATGGATGTTGAAACCAACCTTGCAAACCAAAAAAAAAGCTGGAGTTTGACCTGGATCAGTGCTTTGTTCTGCTTCACTGTTCGTGTTAAAGCAGTCTGGGGGCAAGAGTGGAGTTCTCTGAGGTGAGAGGGAAGGTGGGCTTGCTTTTTGGGAGGGAGTGCTGGTTATTGCCAGCTTTAAAGTTGGAGTGCAGAGGGAGCTTGAACTCATCAAATTGCAAATTACCCTTTGGAGTTGGTCTTCAATTCAAATTTTCCTCTGCATGACCTTTTCTGCCCAGCCATGAGGAGGTGTGAAATGCATGTCGTGCTGGGACTGAACCCCCCCACCTTCAGCTTTGTCTGAAGTGCATTTTTGTTTTAATATTAGTATAATTAGAAAAGAAAATGCTTGATCTTCTCTAGCATTTTAATTTAGTAACTTGTCAAGCTGGTTCTTGAGCTGATATGTATAATCCTAAATAAAACCACAGAATCCAAATGTTGGGAGCTCTGGCAGGTTGTGCACAGAAATCCCTTTCCTGAATAGTTTTCCTTCAGAGTTAATTACTAAATACCTCTCTCTAGCAGTGACTGTTTCTCTCCCAGCAAACTGTTCTCACAGTCTGGTTCATGGCATTACTCAGCCCGTGACAATGCCCACTCTGTATCCCAGATATTCCCACAGGTAGGTTTTTAACTGGCCTGACAAGAGCAGTCTGGAGGGCTTCTCCCTGCAGGCAACAGGGCTGCTATTGTGCAAGTGAGTGTTTATATAAAAATAGATTGGTCTTATCTTGACTAGGAGCCAGTGACCCCTGAATTTGAAACCTTGCTCTGAGACCTGGCCTTGGCGGCCTTGGACAAGGCATTTGGTGCTGGTGCCTCAGCTGTGTTTTAGGGACAAACAAGACCAGGAGGATTTGGCACTTTGTAGGGTCAACAAAAATCACACAGAGCCGTAATTAAGCTGAAGATTTTAAAACGTGGTTTCTATAGTGGGTTTACCTGATACTGCATATATGTTCAATGAAGATCCCCTGTCCAGTGTGTCTCCCTATCGATGATATTTTAAACCCTTTCACATCAAGTTTATAATATCTAAGATACTTGCAAATAAGTGTAAACATATATATTTAATAAATTCATTTTGTATGATGTTTAACAACCTTAAGGCTCCAAAAAGTGGATTAATCTGTTGCTGCTCTTGGTTTTTTTCCCCTGCTGTGTCTGCTTGCATCCACTGGAGCACACCTTTCACCCCGAGAGTGAGCTCTGGGAGTTGAATTTTTTCCCTTTTGATAGCCTGTGCACTGTTTAATTCCAGCCTTTTATAATGTTCTTTTAGTATATTTTAAATTAGTTTTTAGAGAAAAAGGCAGTTTGATGGTCATGGTTTAGACTGTTTCAAATGGTTTAGACTGTTTAGACTCTCCTTAATGGTGCGGTGGCAGCAAATGGCAGAATAAGAAATTCCAGCAGATTTTGTGAAAGCTGCGGGCTGGACAGAGAAAAAACAAATCTAAAAATAGCATCTGTAAAGAGAAGGCAGCAGTCTGAGCTCAGCTTCTTTCATCTGGCCTGTTGGTCTGAGAAACATCACCTGGCAGTAGCCCCAGAGGCTGGGTGCGCATCCTGCTGCTCCCGCCGAGCTAAAGGGCAAGGTGCTGGGGGAAGAGTCCAGTAGTAAGGGGAGCATAAAGCCGTCCTTTCACGCTCTCATCCTGCTTTTTTGCGGCCTTCCTGTGTCAAAAAGGGGTGTTTAACCAGCTCCAGCTTCAGCTTGCTTTGGTTAGGGCATGTGCAGAGGCCAGGGCAGGACAGTGCCTGGAGCTGGGACACACTCAGTGCCCAGGAGCTGAGAAATGTGGACAGAGGACATGAGGTGGAGGAAACCCTGTTGAGGTGACACTTTTCATTGTGTGTTAATTTCCAAGATGATTTGACTTCTTTTTTTATTCATTTGCAGAGAACCTTGTCAGCACCCAGCACTTGTCTACACCAAAAGCAGCCACAAACAAAACACTATCAGTTTAACTGTAGGAATCGTATGATGTTGGTTTTTTGTTTTTTTTTTTAAAGAAAAGGAAAAAAGGCATCCCAGACAGCCATGATAAACCTAATCTATATTTCAGCTGTATTGAACCAATGAATTGCCACCTAGTAATTAGGAACCTGGGATGCCATGTGTTCATGGGTTATACAAGCATTAATTAGTAAGCCAGGCAACCTGCCTTGTTTTCCTGAAACATAATAGGTTTGGAATATTAGGAAATTAGGAAATAGGAAAAATCTTTGAAATATCCTTGGGACAAAAGTGGAACAGTTCCTAAAAGATAACACCTTCCCTGTGGGAGCTGTGATAGCCAGTGTCTCTGGTTAACAAATGGTGAGATCTTCCACCTCCACACAACTTGAGCCAAACAAATTGCCAGTTTCTCCAGTATTCGAATAGTCCTGTTTAAAAAATGGTGTTTCAATGATCTGCTTCTCCACTGTGCTGGTGGGGCCCATATACTGTTCTTTTTGCCACTGTGGATACAGACTTTCATTATCCTTCCCATGCTTACTTGTGCATTATTTTATTTTAATATGTATTCCAGAAGATTAGGTGCCTTGTGCCTCATTGACAAGTCTCCAAGGAGTTTTGTCCCACTATTTATTAAACTTAAAGGCCTTCCTGGGAGCTGATTCTTCAGCTAGAGAGTTCCCTTTCTTATTCTAGAATGAGATATTCCTGGGTAGTTTTTGCATGAAAATCCACTTGCCAAAACCTGGGGAAGTTTTTTCCTCCTAACTCAACTTTTTATTTGGCTGCTGTAACTGCAGTTTACTGCTCTCTGTCGAATCCACTATCCTGGAATGCGTTGCACTCCCAAATGGCTTTAGGGACAGACAAACCACGCGATGGTCTTTATGTCTTTCTGCTCACACTCACTGGCCTGTACCTCTTATGCCCTCAAATTCTGTGTATTGCCCTGCTGTATTTTGGGTTCATGTGTTTTAGCAGTAGCAAATAAATAGAGAAACCATAGAAATGTTTATGCTTTTTATTGACTTAAGGTGCTTTGGAGAGCAGCATTAATCTACAGTTCAGTGAAGCAGCAAAAAAATGAAATACTCCCTGCAGAGTTTTCCTTTGTAAGTAGAGCCTTGCATTAAGCTGCTGTGAACTGGCTTGCTTTCAGATTTTTGAATGCACTGGTTTTGTCTTCATTAGCAATTATAGCTGAGGGTAATAACACTGGAATTATCCTTCATCAGAAACAACAATAAGGCTTGATGATGTGGGGATGTCATGTGCTGTGGGAGTGCTTGTCCTTGACCTCCAGCCTCAGGCCTGACTCACCACTGCCCAGCTGTAGGGGTTTGGG
>VWPU01015010.1:0-68303 GCA_013398955.1 Callaeas wilsoni
GGCCGCGGCGGGGGGAGCCCCGGGCGGGGGGAGTCCCCGCGGAGCGGCGGCGGCGGTGGGGCCGGGCTTCACCCCTGGCCCGGGCGGCCCCGCCGCGCTGCTCGCACACAAAAGGCGATCCGTGCATCGGGACCTCCCTTATCGGCCTGTAATTAATTAAGTGTTTTCACTGGGGCCATAAGTGTTAGTGAGGTGCGAGTAATTAAAATAATAAGACATTGTTGCTGGTGGTATCGTTTGAATCTTAATTATTTGCTATCGGCGCTGTGAAATAACCACACTACCTCTAAGAATTGCAGTATTGTTAAGTCTTTTGGAAAAGGGGCCTGTAAGGAGTGCAGTTTTTTCCCCTTCCCGCTCTGCCGAGGGAGCTCGCTCAGGTCTGAGCTCCGGGGAGCGGGAGAGGCGAGACCCGCCGGGATGAGCCCCGGAGCGGGAGAGGCGGAACCCGCCGGGATGAGCCCCGGAGCGGGAGAGGCGGAACCCGCCCGGAGGAGCCGCTGTCCCGGCTGCGCTCCCCAGTACCCCTGGCACGGAGGTCCCGGGCTCTCGGCCCCCTGTCGCTGCTGGCACATGTGTGACAGCGCTGCTTTGCTCCACCTTCCCGGACAGCCGCCTCTTTCCCGGGGCAAGGAAGGGAAAATCTCCATCCCCAGGGCTTGGGCAAATTGCTGCAGATAGC
Source organism: Callaeas wilsoni (assembly GCA_013398955.1). NCBI lineage: Eukaryota > Metazoa > Chordata > Aves > Passeriformes > Callaeidae > Callaeas > Callaeas wilsoni. The sequence goes on from VWPU01015010.1 coordinate 683, forward strand.
GCAGGACAGGGGAGGGGAGGGTTGTGATGTGTTCCCCGTCTGGGCGGCGGAGGAACGGGAGAGCCAGCAGCACCCGCTGCATCCCGCTGCATCCCGAGCTTCCCCGTAGTGCTGCCGTGCCGGTGTGCTGCTGCCTGTTGCCACTTGCGACAAACTTGGACTTAGGAACACAAAGGAGTGGCAGCTTGTTTGTGTATGTTTGGCCTGAAATGCTAAAAATGAAAGTGTTGCTTTCAAAAAAGGAGAGAGATTTTGAAAGGGAGACAAAAAAACCCATCAGGTTTCATTTTCTCTTGCTGCTGTTTCTGTGTGACTCCTAGCCCTGAATCTACCTGTCAGTGCATGTCGTTGGAATTTTTGTTTGTCTGTGATCAAAATACAAAACCAGAACGTTTTTGGATTTCTGGGTAGCTTGACTAAATAAGCAGCATTTTAAATGAAATGCAGATTTGGTTAATTTTCATATCTTTATGTGTTCTGAAGGAAAGAGAAGGCAAAGATAAGCATCAAGTACAGTAGTTTTACATACATTGAGATGACTTGGCCTTCAGTAGCTGGAACAATAAAGTCGAATAGTCTGTCCACGTTCTTATTTTTAGTTACTGTTGGAACAATGGACTACGTTTTAGCAACTGTGTTTACAAGAACTTTATGTTAAGAGTTAAAAGCACTAAAACATTGATAGTAATGAACACAAAAAAAGAGTAGATGTCTTTGATACTGGAGACCATAGTTTCTTGAAATTCCACAGTAAGGGAAAATGTCCTGTTTTTTTTTTTAAAATTATTTGAAGTCATTCTACGTAGCTAAGGGGAACACAGCATTTGTAAAACTATTCAATAGCATTATTAGCTAGAGAAATTTATGAGGGATTTAAGTGAGATTTTGTTGTGCTGAGGTTTTTGGATCATTTATAACATTTTAAGTAACTGCAAAACCAGGATAACAGAGTTCTTACTATAAGGTAATCTTTCTAGTCGTAACTAAATAGTTTCTGTTGCAGAAGAGTTTTTACCTTCCCTGAATGCCTGTTTTTGTGTATTTCTTTAGAGTATACTGTAAAACCTTAGATCAGTGAGAATGCACCATGGCAATGGTCCTCAGAATGCCCAGCGCCAGCTCCAGAGATCCAGGTCCTTCACAGGCAGTGAGGGAGAAGAACAACAGGCGAATCTCCCCCAGTCCCCCGCGGCCTCCTTTGCGCCTTCCGCAAGCCCCTCTGCGCCGCAGTCCCCCAGTTACCAGATCCAGCAGTTCATCATGAGCCGCAGCCCCGTGGCCGGGCAGAACGTGAACATCACCCTGCAGAACGTGGGCCCGGTGGCCTCGGGCAACCAGCAGATAACGCTCACCCCGCTGCCGCTTCCAAACCCGACGTCTCCGAGCTTTCAGTTCAGCCCGCAGCAGAGGCGCTTTGAGCATGGGTCCCCCTCGTACATCCAGGTCACCTCTCCGCTGCCTCAGCAAGTGCAGTCGCAGAGCCCCACCCAGCCTAACCCGGTGCCGGTGCAGACGCTGCCCAGCGTCCGGGCGGGCACCCCCGGGCCCGGCCTGGGCATGTGCAGCCAGAGCCCCACCAGAGGCTTTGTGGATGCGAGCGTGCTCGTCAGACAGATCAGCCTGAGTCCTTCCAACGGCGGACACTTCGTGTACCAGGAAGGACCGGGAATTGCGCAAATTGCTCAAGGGGCTGCTGCACAGGTGCAGCTTCCATCGTCTGGGGCGCCTGCCACGGTGAGGGAGCGCAGGCTTTCGCAGCCCCACTCGCAGTCTGGGGGCACCATCCACCACCTCGGGCCTCAGAGCCCCGTGGCCAGCGGGGCAAATATGCAATCTTTGACTAGCCCGGGCCACATCACGACGACCAGCTTGCCACCCCAAATCAGCAATATTATCCAGGGGCAACTTATGCAGCAGCAGCAGCAAGTGCTTCAAGGGCAGCAGCTGAGCAGACCCATTGGATTTGACAGGACTTCTGGTGGATTGATAGCAGGAGTTGGAGGACCGAGCGCGTTTGGAATGACATCACCTCCTCCTCCCACGAGTCCTTCACGGGCCACCGTGCCACAGGGGCTGTCGAGTCTTCCTCTCGCTCCTACAGCTAACACAGCAGTGAAAAAACAACCCAAAAAGTTGGAGGAGATTCCTCCTGCCAACCAAGAAACTGCTCAAATGAGAAAACTATGTTTGGATCATCACCACAAGCAGATGGAAATTCTTAAGGAAACTTTTAAGGAATGTTTGATTGAACTGTTTTTCCTGCAACATCTTCAAGGGAATATGATGGACTTTTTAGCTTTTAAGAAGAAACATTGTGTTCCTCTGCAAGCATACCTGAGGCAAAATGACTTGGATCTGGAGGAGGAAGAAGAGGAAGAACAATCTGAGGTCATCAATGATGAGGTAAGAAACTTTTTTTGAATAAAATCATAGATGAAGTTGTAGCACTGGGATTGTGAAGTATTGAAAAATGAGACAGGACATGAAAAATCATTTTTGTTTGATGAAGCCTGGTAGTTTTTCATAAAATGGTTGGCCTGAGAGAATGAAGTTCTGCTGGGTAGTGTGATTTGATGGGTCGATTTGAGTGTGCTGTTATGCTTATGGATTTAAAATAAAAGAATAGAGAGGTGAAAGGAGCTTTCACTGTCCTAATTAGTTGCACACAAATAAAGATGATATTAGAGTGGAAATGGTTTTAAGCTCTCAGAATGGTTATGACAGGAATCATAGTTTGAATTTCACTTAACTAGACTTGGACAAACCAAAAAAGAGTGAGCAAAAGCATTACAAGAGGTTGGCTTGACTCATGTGATTTCTGACCATAGATTTTACTGAAGTTTAGTGTTGCTGCAGGCAACAAAAAATGTGAATGAATGTAATTAGTGAGAGAGAACACGTGTAAGGGTCCACAGTCGGGTTATTCAGGCTGCCCTAGAGCTCTGTGTATGAGTTGCTGTCTAAAGGATTAACAACCAGCACTTACAGGCTGGACATTGACAAATTCACTTTGTTACTTACCCAAAGGTTTAAGTTACTTACTAACTAGCTTGAATTCACTGTTTGTTAATGGCAAAGAACTTGAAAGAAGCTTGCCACAAACAGGTGCTGTGCAGCTTTTCCTGCACACCTGTACCCATCCATGGGTGCTGGAGCGCTGGTCTGGTGCAGAGGCTGCCCAAAGCCAACATGGCAAGTGGTTGCAGCAGGGTAGATAGAACTGATGCCCCTGCACCACTTGGCACGCATAAATATCTTCTAAAATTTGTGAAAATATCTATGGGTATGTAGTTGCTAGTTTGTAGAAGAAACTTATTATGTAAAGAACCTCGTGTTGCTTTAGATACCTTTTGGAAATGAGTGCCTTCAGTGAAATTTGATGACTTTTAGGTATGAATCGTTAGCAATCATACCTTCAGTTGGAATTTGTGGGAAATTTTAACAGAATAATGGCTGAAGTTTAATTTATTCATTGCTTTGTTGTCTGAACTTCTTGATTAGGAAAATACATTTCTGCTTATGACAGTTATTGACAATTTTGAAGGAATAATTTCTTTATATAGTAATATAAAAGCTAGCTTGTTACTGTAATTTATTGACAATGGATATTCAGTATTTTTTTTCACCTGGTTTGTGTTTTGTCAAATTGTTTAGGTGTTCTTGTTGCATTGCGTGTTTGTCAGCTGAAATAACCAGGTATTTTTAACTACCATCTGCACACTTTGAGGGCTCTTTAGTGGGTGTAAATTGTACAGATTCATTGAAGGCAGTGGCACTGCTACACTTTAAATGAGTTGAGGCTCTACCTCTCCGTGTTTTGGGTTGAGAATTTACTGCACTTCACTGCCTTCTCGTGGTGGATCCTCTTTTGTTTGTGGAAGCTGCTTGTCCCTGTAACTGCTGGAGAATTCTGCAAAGTGCAATAGCAGAAGTCTTTATGTGTTTTCAAGTGATGAGTCCTTCTGAAAGATTAAGACATCTTTTGAGTATGTTCTTTCTTTGTATTTTGTTGTCGTCTTCTGTTTTATTTCCCCCCTCCCCCTCTTTATCACTTTCTGCTAAAGCAACGCGCTTCATCCCTTGCCTGGAAGGTTGATCTCTTTGGGAATTCGAGGGCAGAGTGAATGGTGGCTGTGCTCATTGCTTAAATAAATGTTGAAGCTCTCTTACGTTCAAACTGTCTGTCACGCTAATTTGTTGTCCGTTAGCAGCAGCAATCATTAAATTTAAAACACACTTTTATGTTAACTGGATTTAAGAAAACGTTTCCAGTGACAAGAAGTCACAATAAACAGTCAAGGCTGTGCTCTGTTCTGCTATTAAAAGTAAGACAGAACTCTAAAAATGGGCTGTGCTTGAAACAAGCTGCACTGGTGGTGGTTTAGTTATTATCCCCTCTTCAGTGAGGTGCCATCAGTACCAAAGGAGTGTGTTGAACAGTTAAAAAAAAAGAAAAACTTTTAAAAAGAAAATGATTCTCCCTTCTTTTTTTTTTCCCAAAATATTTCTCTCAGGTAAAGGTTGTGACAGGAAAGGATGGGCAGACTGGTACTCCTGTCGCTATAGCAACCCAGCTTCCTCCAAATGTTTCTGCTGCTTTTTCATCCCAGCAGCAACCATTTCAGGTACTTTTCAATGGTTCTAAAATGTAGTTTCATCCCAGATTTTTTTTCTTCATTCAGATATGATATTTCTTAGATGAATTAGAATTTTCCCAAGAGCCCATCCCTTATCATCTAAACAAAACCAAAAAACCTTTGCAGTCTTCAAATGCATCAGTATAACTGAAGCCTTGAGGAAGTTAAAGCTTTGTCTCCAGGTTGCTGGCTTATTGCATTAACTTTCAGCTTGAATGTTTTCACTTTGGTTTGTTTGTCTTTTGTATCCCTAATGCATTTGGTTCATTTGTGCATTCTGCGTAGTGATAATATGGATTCTTTGTCTGTGGCATTGTAACTGTGGATTTCTTCTAAAATTCTTTTCTTTTTTTTTTTCTTCCCCGTATGTATTAAAGGTTTTGAGTGTGGCTACAGAAGGTTTTGGATTTGCCTTCCCTGAAATGTGTCAAACAACAATACTAATCCTCTGACAAAATTTGTTTTAAATAATTAACTGCTTTCCATTAGCTCTGCCATAAATGTTGGGAAGAAGAAACAGAAGTGCTTATTTTTATAATAAAAGTCCTTTTTAACAATCTTTTTTCTTTTTTCATGAGGAATGCTGGAGAAAGCCAAGAAATAAATGTGATAATCAGTTAAAATTTTTGTGGATCAGTGATGATGCCACTTTTCAGTTCAGTGTGGTTTTACGCAGCTGCCTTCGACTCTATCACCGCATACATACCCTGAGAAGTAACACACCCTAATTCCATCTGCAACTAAAATATTTACCTTTTAGCTCCATGGTATGCTTAGCAGGTGTCACGGGGTGAGTGACTCTGCTGCACCAGCAGCTTACAGTCGGTACTGCCTTTATCTGGGCTTTGGAAATGGAAAGTGAAATGAAGCACAAGATGGGTTGTGTTCCTGTGTGGAACAAATGGGATGGTCCCTGTGATATTAGTGAAGGGGATTGCACCCAGAGCTCTTCCTTATGGCCAGTACTGACATGTCTTGGAAGTCTCCCTAGGTAGTCAAGTTTCATTTGAGCTGTTTAAATACCTAATATTTTATCAGGTTATTTATTGTAGTAATTAGGGTTGTCACCAAGCTGTAGCTGCAGCAGTGGTACTTTTGAAGGTATTGTACTGTTTGAGATCAGTTTCAGGGAAACTGGTTCATGCTAAAAATGTACAAAACTCTGTGTGTGATACTGACCTTTTAGCACAAACTGCTAACAGAAAGTGGCATTTCTTTCCATCAGTCTTGCTCTTTGCAACTGTTTATGGAGAAATAATGTGTCCCAATCAGCATCACCATTCAAATCCCAGTGCACAAGTGCAGCACTCAGAGTGATTATTGTGTGTGTGCTGCATAATCATGACCTCGGGAGAGCTACATTATTTTAATTAAAGTTGGGACAGTTTTAGTCTAATATTAGTGGTATGTGACTGCAATTTATAAAGACATAACATGTCTGCTCTCTGAAGAGTCTGGCCTAAATTACACGGTGATAATGCAGACAGCTGGGAGGCATATTCTTAAGAAAATGTCAGTCAAAGATCCTAAAGTAGAGATACAGCCTGAGACTGTGAGTGTGCAGTCGTCCAGAGGGAGAGAGCAGGTGAAATAAATGGCATTTAATATGGAGTTTGAAGAATGTAATTTCTTAAACTGATGTCTCAGGAGCATCTGATGCAAATGAGATATAAACTGAATTGGTTAGTCAATTCAGTAGCATTTACAAAATCAGTTCTTGTGGCTTATTTTGAAAATTCTGTAAATGCCCAGGTCTATGATGCTCTGCCAGACACTGGCTGTTGGTCCTGAAATGTGCTGCATGTCTGCCTCATGAGAAGACAAATATTTGAAAACTTAATCCCTATTGAGTGTGAAATGGCAGTGAACTGTGAATAGGAGTCAGAGATTCTTAAAACCAGAATTTACATCTTAAGGCTGTAGCTGTGTTGCTGGAGTGGCCCCAAATGCCCTCAGAGCAGCAAAAAGATTAAGTGTTATTAATTCATAGCTATTGATTGAGTCTGAGGGACATGAGCTATACTCAGCTCAAAAAGGAGCATTTGAAACCCAGTCATTGTAGGTGATGTTGGCTGTGATTATTAATACCATGCAGTGAAGCACTGAAGATGCAGGATGTCACTACTGTGATTAATTTCAATATAGACTGGTGTTTACCTCCGTGGGTTTAATTTACATTGGTAAAATTCAGGTTAAAATCAGAGAAGAAAATACCTGTGAATAAAGTAAAAGAGTCTTATGGGAAATTACTGTCTTTCTATGTTGTCATAAAAAATTTTCACAACATTTGCAAACCCTTACTGCACCTCAACGTGTTTGAGGCTCTCACCGTCAGAAAATTACACTTTGAGAACTAGAGTGCTAGATTAATTCATTTCCTGGGATGTAGAGACTGCCATACATAAAGTCTGTGTTTGTATTTTCTGATGGAATCTCTTAAGACATTTCTTGGGATAGCCCTTATTTTTATATTAAATTTCATAGTAGAATATTTGGTACAGCATGGCCTAATATTGAGAATTTAAAAGTGACTTGGAAACTCACTGAAAGGAATTGGACTTGCACAGACAATGATGGACATTAATAAGTACTTGCCAGTATGCTGAGGGCCCAAAGAGCATGAAAATTGTTGTATACCCAAATTTGTTTGCTTCAGTAATCCTGTATATGAGCCTGTCACCTGTGTTTGAAAGGATTCTCTGGGATGTGTTCTTGCCATCATTGCCAATATTAAACGTAGTGATTTAAAAATAAAGTTTGAATGCACTGTGTAATCTTACTGAAGCTAAATTCCAACCTGCTGAATCAGAGCCCAGTGCTTCCTTTTGCATCTCAATATCAATAGTGCTCTTCCAGGCTTGTTAATTCATAGTTTGGGTGCTGTTTATCCTCAGACAAAATGGATAGTAATTTCTGGTGAGCTCTGATGTCATCTTAGCCTTATGGCAATATTGTTTCTCCTCACTGAGTTTATTCATGAGACTCATTTTGCCAGCTGTGCAAACAGGTACAAGTTCAGCATCTGGAAAGCTGGAACTGGAACTTGTGTACCTTGGCCGAGGTTCTTTATTCCATCTTCCTAGCTTTTTCCTGAAATATTTCAACGGTAACTCTCACAAAGCTCTATGCTGGGAGTGAGAATGGTGGAGACTCAAATAAGCTTAAACTGTTTTCAGGATGAGGATGAATTTGTGTGTTACTGGTGTTTCACACATATGTCATACACTGATGAAAACTTCCATTTATTAAAAACAAAAGTAACAAAATATCGGGCAAGTTCATTTTTTACGTATCACATTTTCCTGAGTTTGGTATCACTTAACAAAATGTAGGTGTGCATTATATATAAACAACTTCATCACTGTAAAACTTAAATTCAACGAAGAGTATCTGTGCATTGTGAACAACTAAAACTTCATAGCAGATATTGAATGAGTCTTGTTTCCTTTGTTATACAGCTGTTCTGAAGGACTTGTTTCGTGCTGGCCTCCTTAGATCCGTTTGTAAATTCTCTCCTGGTGTTAGACCATCTGCAGATTGAACTTCTGTGATTTGTTTTCTTTTCCCTGTAGCAAACGCATACAGGGACTCCAGGGACGGGGACTGTGAGCACCATAGAGATTGAAGCTTTTAAGAGACAGCAGCAGGCCCTTGCACCAGCAGGTATGTTCCACAGGCACAGTTCCACTTCCATCCTCTTTTTTTTTCCAAACAGTGATTGGAGCCCACTGTTCTGTAACTTTTGAAATACATTTTTGCCTCACCTTGGGGTTCTCCAGATCCTTAGGACTGTCTACTGTGACTGGTGCTGTGGGAAGAGTGCACTCCACTCCCAGTAGATAGGCCTGGATTTGGCAGGCATGGAGACATTGTTAGGTTGATTGTTCTGGCTGAGAAGATTGGAGATGGCCAACTTGAAGTCAGAGGGACTCTGCCCATGGAGCATGTTCTTCATAAATGCTACACATGTACAGTAGTCGTAGCTTTCGGAGCTGATGTTGGAGTCATGTGTAGTAGCTTGCTTTGTAAAATTGAACCCATTCCATTATACCATGCCATAAATGGAATTTGAATATCACAGATTCGTCTAAGAGACCACGAATTGAAGTGGGCCGTCATGGGATGGTTTTTCAGCACCCGGGTGTGGCTTCAGGAGTTCCTCTTCAACAGCTAATGCCAACGGCACAAGGTACTGTGTCACCACATGCCAGCTGCACATTAATTTCACAAGGAGATGTTGGTGATGGGACTAGAAACTTGGGCTTCCGGCCTGCCGAGATCCTAGTCCCACCACACACTTCTCCATGTAAATTAATACTTGGTATGCAATGCCTGGTTTGTTTAAGGAGCTGAGTGACGGGCTCCAAAGGTGCATGTGGGCATGGAAATACGTCACAGGTGCTGATGCAAAATGGCCAATCTGAGAATTCTGGAACTGAGCCAATGATTTATGAAAAGGAAACCACCTAACTGGAACATCATGACAAATTTTTATTCATTAGTCATGCCAAGCTTTAGAATATGTGTTAGAGTGAATGTGTTAAGAACTAAGTAGTGTTTAGACTTGATGCTGTCTTTTTAGGTTAAATTCCATTAGCTCACCAGTCCCTTCTTTTTTTTTTATTTTTTTGAGCATACAAAATTTAGAAGACCTCTAATGACATGCTCTTTTATAGTTGCTGTGCTCCAAATTTTAGTTACAGTCCTGTGCATGAAGTACTTTCTTGTTTATCGTAATGGTGATTTATTTTGTGATTGTGGTGTGGCATTTTCAAGTGATGGTGTCTTGTGGCAAAGTAAGTAACAAAACCACTCTATTCGCAGTTGATTTCCTCCTTGCATCAACAGAGATCATCGGACACGTTAATCTCATCCGTGCCGTGTCTCCTCTTGCCCTGCAGGTGGAATGCCTCCCACTCCGCAGACGGTGCAGCTGACGGGGCAGAAGCAGAGCCAGCAGCAGTACGACCCCTCCAAGGGCCCTCCGGTGCAGAACGCGGCCAGCCTGCACACGCCGCCGCCGCAGCTGCCGGCGCGCCTGCAGCCCGCCAACGTCCCCATGGCGTCGCTCCCGGCCGCCCTGCAGCTCCCGCAGCAGCAGCAGCCGCAGCTCGTGGAGTCTCCGGCCCAGCCGCAGATCCAGGTGAAGATCCAGCCCCAAAGCGTGCCCCTGACGGCCGCTCCGCTTCCGGCGCCGCTGCAGCAGCAGGTGCCACCAGCCATCCACGTGCAAGGACAGACGCCCAACCAAGCGTCGCAGCCGCAAGCTGCGGTACAGCAACAGGTATGGGAGCGTTAGTGGGGTGGAGATGTGTTTGTTTCCATGGCCACTAGAATCTAAGAACGCTGTCTTCATCTTTTAATGCCACTGGACACTTAAATCCTTTCCTTGTAAAAGTGCAGGTGTACATTTGTTATTAATGCCACTGGACACTTAAATCCTTTCCTTGTAAAAGTGCAGGTGTACATTTGTTATTAATGCCACTGGACACTTAAATCCTTTCCTTGTAAAAGTGCAGGTGTACATTTGTTATTCCGTTAAAGTCTCCATTACGTTCTGCTGTAGCATAGACTAAGTACTGCATCCTCAACTCATCAGTAACCAGTGTGTTTCTTGGGCAGACTGTGGCTCTGACACGACCATCTGCAGATCCTGCTCAGAGTTCTCAGCGTCTTGCAGCAAATCCACTGCCACCTACCTCATCCATCACTCCAGCAGCGATCCCAGGCACAACACCGCCTTCTCCATACCCAGTGCAAACAAACAGGACCTCTCCAGCAACCAACAAGTCCCTGTCTCCTATTGCATCCAAACCTCCTGGCTTAGCAGTAGCAGCTGCAGCACCTAAAACACAAAGTCCGGCTCAGAATGCAGCAGTGTTGCCTCAGGAAAACTCTCAAGACAAGCTGGCTGAGCAAGTAAAGCTAGTAAGTTATTTTCTGTGTTGTGCTTTTACACCTTTTCCTGTCAATTAATTTAGTGAAGTGGGAGCAATTACTATTTTTCTATGATTCTGCGACTTCAGGTGCGTTCTGCAGCTTCATTGTAAGTCTCTGTACTTCTTTTTAAGGAAAATCAAATCCATCAGCGGATAGCAGAACTGAGAAAGGAAGGTTTATGGTCCCCCAGGCGACTGCCTAAACTCCAAGAGGCTCCAAGACCAAAATCCCACTGGGATTATTTGCTGGAAGAAATGCAGTGGATGGCAACTGATTTTGCCCAGGAGAGAAAGTGGAAGATGGCAACTGCTAAGAAGGTACTTGAAAAACATTTTTTAACTCAGAACAATCAGTGTTGATTTCACTCAGTTTGGTAGCAAAGCTATTGAAATACCTTTTGCTACAGATAGAAGTGATGGAAAGATGAGGCACTAACTTTTACCACAAATGAGAAGTCGTGTTGTCAGTTTTGGATCTGGCATCTGAGACAAACTGGATAATTGTACAGATTGTGGATGCAAATAACAGTTTGTAGATTTTATTCCTCTGGAAATCAAATAGCTTGTTTAGGGACCCACTCAATATGTTGACTGGGTTATATTTAAAAATAGTTATCATGCCTGTCTCACAAATGAGTTATTTCCTCTCAATAAAGAGTAAATATAGAATTTTGTAAATAACTTCCATTGGGTGTGGTTGTCTTTCTAGTTCTTTTTTCTTAATCTCAGAGAAAAATAAGAGTAAAGACAACAGTGAGAACATGGTAGAGAACTGTTTCCATAGGGGAAGAGAGCAGCACAGCAGGAATACAGTAGTGGAATGAAAATTCGTATGGTGTGAGATGAAATATATGAAATATGTTTATTTATAACGACCAAAGGTTTTCTGTGGATATCAGCAATATTGCATCTTTTTCTGATACATTTATGACCAGTTTAGGGTAATGAAGAGAGCAACTGAAGCTCATTAGTTTAAATTGCCATGTTGTTTTCTACTGTATTTTCTGAAATGATGGAAACTCAGAAGCAACATCTTGAAATAAGTGTATTCTTGTGTACAATAAACATCTGCATTCTGAATATAATTTAAATCTGGATTTCCATTTGTGGCCAATGGTAGGTTTTTAAGAATAGGAGAAACAGGAAGGGCAAATGTGAAATGATCCTTCCCCTGGCACTATGCTTCAAACTTCTGGAAGTCAATGTTTTAGGGACCTCCTGAGCTAAAGGTTGCAATCAAGTCAGTCTTAACAGCCATTGACTGATCTTTCACTCATGTATGTACACTCTTTTTGAACTCATTTTAGCTTTGGTCTCTGACATTTTGTGGTGTGATTTCTGTGACTTCGTATGTGCTGTCTGCAAAAAAAAGTTTTCTTTTGTGTGTTTGCTGCTAATTTCAGTGGAATTTTTTCTAATTTTTGTATTCAGAGAGTGAATTAAGAGTTTCCTACTTGATTGCTTAGTTATAGTTGTTTTATATTTTTTTTTCTTTGAGTTTCATGTCTGTTGCTTTACTGGCATGGTAAGAATTAGAAATAATGAAGGTAAGTGCTGTGCGTGTAAAGCTATGGTCAACATCTGGCTGCTGAAAACCACTATAATCTTAAGAAATGCAATGATATGTATTTTGAAGTAACCTAATTCAGTATTTCATGGTATTTTAGATGGTAAGAACTGTGGCTCGTTACCATGAAGAAAAGAAACTTAATGAAGAGCGAGCTAAAAGAGAAGAGCAGAACAAACTGAGGAGGATTGCAGCATCCATTGCTAGAGAAATAGAGTATTTCTGGTCTAACATTGAGCAGGTAAAGTACCCACTCACTAAGACTCGTGCAATTTGTGCTGGTTTTTTCATCTTCAGCAGTTTATTTGTAAAATAAAAAGTGCTTTATTAGACTTGCTTTAAATTTCAGGTTGTTGAAATTAAACTGCAAATTGAATTTCAAGAGAAAAGGAAAAAAGCTTTGAATTTAAAGAGATTTTCAAGGAAAGGTAATTGTATTTCATTTCATAAGAAATGTAGTCTGAATTCTGATGATATTGTTTTATATAATCCACTCAGTGCAGGTTAATCTCGTTGGCGGTAGAATTGTGAGTTGCTAATAATAGGCTGTGAATAGATCTGAATCATGACTTACGGGTTTTTAAGATTTTGCGCTAGATTTTGTTAATACTTTTTGTGTTTTGCTTTGCATACGTTCAAAAGTTCATGTAATAAACGTAAAATTGCTAAGTGATGAATGCATACATCAAGTGTTATAATTTTCCAGGTAAGGATACAAAAGAAGACCTTTATTTGGAAAAAGAAAGTGAAATGGTAAGTTGTTCTGTTTTTTGAAAAACCTATCAGATTAGTTTAAATGTGACTACATATGTAAAAAAGTTTTGGTAAAGGTGAATTTTTTTTTTTAATACATGATGATGATGATGGTAAGATTTCATTGTGGTTACTGACAACTGGACATTCAGACACAAGCACAAGTATAATCTTTTTTTTCTGATTAGGAAGGGAAGTGGATTGTTGTTGATACATGGCTTCAGTGGCTGTGAATTACTCATTCTGAGAATGAAGACCAAAAAGCTGTACAGATTAATTGCCAGACTTGGGCAGGAGTTCCATCTACAGTAGCCAGGGGTAGACTCTGTGGGGCATGAAACGTGTTTTCAGGTGTTCAGCAGAGATTTACCTACTGAGGGATGAAGGTGTATGTTACAGAATGATCAGACTGAATGGAACTTGGATATCCTTTTTCCTGGATGAAATGTGTGCTAGGACTCCTTGGCTGTGTCTGTGCAAATGGTAACAAATGGACACGGGATCTGAGGCCCTGAGCCATCTGTCGTGGCACAGCTGATGCCCATGTGCTGAAATACTCCCCCTCCACCGAGCAGAATGCCTGCATCTGAATTTCCTGCTAGGAACAAGCCTTAGCATGTGTTATCAGCCAAACCGTGGCCCAGCACTGGCTGTGAGAGTTAATTGGCACAGGCTAAACAATTCTACAGAGTGCACTGGACAGCTGAGACAATCGCAGGCCTGTGCCACATCCCTTTGTTACTGACTAGTGAAAAAATTTAGTCCTTGAGCCGACCTGGGTAAAAGTTTTGCACCACAGCTGGACCTGATTTGACCCATGAGCACTGGAAGTGGCTGACTGCTCACTCTCTTCGATTCAAAAGCAGAGTTTCTGTTTTTGCATGACCAAGGAAGTACCAATAGGTGTTAAGTGTCAATCATCAAATGCTTTTGGGACTGCAAGGCATGTTTTGTTGTCTTTAAAAAACAATCAAAGCCCCCTGCTTATCCTTGTTTTCTATGATTTTAAATATTATAATTATTTAATGCTAGGGGGGTTCGTCATCTGGAAGGAAAAGAAAGGCAAGCACATCTTTGACTGATGAGGAAGGTAAGTCACTTCTTGAAATTTTGCATCCATAACATAGTATGTAAGTTGAATATTAAACCCCTAAGCTTTCAGTCTGTTACTGTATGGGTGCAGTGCTTTTCATGAACCAAGTACCAACTTTCATCTATCTCTTAGAGAGAGATTCGATAGTCAATTAAATAGTAAATTGTCCCTAAGAGAGCTTCAGTGAAAGTTTGAAAATAACATTTTCCTTGAAATTATACTGCCATCATTATTGGTGGATTTTCATTCTTTCTGTCATCATTACTTCGTTTGTCAAGCCTTGCTAATGGTCTTGAAGTTCTTTTGAGGGTTTTAGACTGAAATACCCATCTGCTTGGGGTCCTTTCTTGTGGTGACAACTCAGTCATGTTCCTGACAAAGGAACTCCCCTGTTTAAAGCTACAGAACAACCTGTGGTGAACATTGTCAGTCAACACTTAACTGCCTTCTATCCTGAGGCAGAAGTGCTTCTTTCCTGTTCACTTATCTTTTAAATACTGCATATAGTTGCTTTCAGATTATCTTGTTTTCCGTGCATATTTAATTATTTTTAAATCCTGCAGACTTAGAATATCCTGTGCTTGTTCACTTCAGGGGTACATTATTACAAGCCTCCTGAATTATTGTATAATTTGAATGCCAAGATTTTTATTTGTTTTTCTTGTAGTTGAAGATGAGGAAGAAACAATTGAAGAACAAGAAGCTAAAGAAGGAAACATAAACCATCAAACTGAATTGTCTAATCTAGCCAAAGAAGGTGGGCATGTGGCTTGATTCTTCTCTGGGCTGGGCTCTGGAACAACAGCTGGAAACACACAGCAGCTGTTGTATTTGTAAAGAGGATTAGAGGTGGGAAATTGAGTGCATTCAGATGTTCAGTCCTGTGTAGTCTGTATTTAGTTTTTTCTGTTTGGAAAGCTGCAGCAGTTTATGGGATGATGATGGACATCTGTACTTTATAAAGCAGTCCTAGTTATCACACAAGGTGGCTTGAGAAAAAGTAGTTCTGTAGTGGAGCACTGCATTAAAACCTCACACCGAGACTCCCAACCCGAGTTCTAGGAGTGCATGATAAACACTTAAAACCAGGGTTGTATCAGATTGAACATGAACGTTTTATCATCAGCTGTCTTGAGTATCTCAGAAGGATTTTGTGACTGACTTGGTAGGTCCGAAAGGACTCTTAAGTGCTGATCTTGAAGTGGGGGGTATAAATATTTGAAGATAAGGGGCTTTTAGGGACAGTGCTCTGGCTAGCAGCTCTCTCTCATTAGCAATGCAATTGCTGTGCTGAGCTTGATGTGTGCAAAGTACCCCATAGAGATGTGTCAGTTACACTGGTAAAAGCAGATTTTTAGAGGCAGGCTGCCCATTATGCTGAGCCTGCCTGGCAGTTAACATGCGGTTTCCAAAGCTGTTTGTTTGGTCTGTTTGGCAGCTTAGTGGCTGCAGTGAACTGGCCAGTTGGAGGGATTATAACCCTTGGCCAGTCAGCCAAGTTCCTAATGAGTGTGTTTGCTGATTGATTGGCCTCTGCCAGCATGTACATTCCTACTTTAACAGCTCAGACAGGGGATCCTGGAGTTACTGGCTAGAGGGGCTGAGGTACATCTCAGTTTTGAAACTTTGGAAGTCTTGCATTGTCTTCCAACCACTCAGCTGGATTTGGTGCCGCTACCTTCCCAACTGGGGGTTTACTGAGGGTTTGTAATACAGTAAAAAGCAAAGTGTGAGAGCAAACTGCTTGGTGTAATGCCAAATGTTCTCTGTAATTGAAGTTATTAAATAAATACTGCCGTCATTCACCTAATAATTACCTCTGAAGTTAATTTCTGATTAGAGAACTGGCTTCATGCAATTGTGAAGAATGTAATGAGATTAAAATTAGTGGTATCTATTGTTCCAAGTTTTGGTATTTTTAAACTTGCATCCTTTAATGATCTTCAGCTGAATTGCCTCTGGAAGATTTGGTAAAGATGTATGAAGGTGCCTTTGCAGAAAATTTTCACTGGCCTCAGCCAAAGCCTGACAGTGAAGAGGAGAGCAGTGAGGAAGGTAAGTTACTCTTTGTTTAGAAGAAGTTGTGGTGATTTACAAGGTGACATAAGTTGCTTGGCTCTTCAGGACTCTGTGAAAAGACATTTTGTTCTAAGGGAAAACACATATTGAGTGAATCACATTTAAAATTTCTCAGTTCGTGAAAAGAGGGCAGTGTTTGCCCGTCTTAAAGTGAAGTTGTGTGAGATTTTCAAGAACAATACTGAGCCACAGAAGAGCCTCTCTACACTGAATTAAACAGCACACTTCATAGGTGGCTGTAATTACACCTCTGTTCTGTGCTAACATGATGATAGAACTACACACTTGAAGATAGGTTTTAAGTAGTATGAGAGGACCTCCCTAGAAGCTGTGAAAAGCTAATGGTCATGTTAGCCTAGCTAGTGTGAATGTCCAGGACATAAACATGAACTTGAGCTTGGGCTGTTTGCATTTTACCTGAACTAGCTTGAAAATCATAGAATTGCTTTTAAAAGTTAGCTGCCTGCTTTAGACCCGTGTCTGAATCCTGGTTATCTCAGTTCCTTTGTCTAACTGCTGCTGAAGTTTATTTTACATACAACCGTAATTTTTCTCTCTCTCCTAGAAATGGAAGACCACATGTCTGATAGGGAAAGTCCCCAGAAAGAAGTTGTCCTCATAGACTCCCTTCTCAGCATTGACCAGTACAAGGGCGTGGACAGATCGAGCCCTCCCAAGAAGCACGCGCGAGACATCGCCGAAGTCGCTGCTGCAGCAGAGATGTTGTTACCTAAAGGCAGCTCCAGGATAACAACAGCAGTAAGAATCCCTGTTTTCTGCTGCTCTGTGTGCTGATGTTTACATAAAGAATGCTTTTTTTCCCATTACTTTGTGGCTTTTAGCAAGAAATTGCATTGTTGTTTTTCAAGTTACCTATAGAATGCTTATGCTTTATGCCATGCTCTGTGAGTTTAACTCAGGAAAAAATATCAAATTATTCACGTTACAGGTAAAATACAACACTCCATCACTATTGTATGGGTCTCTCAGAGAATATCAGAAGATTGGGCTGGATTGGCTGGCAAAGCTGTACAGGAAGAATCTCAATGGCATCCTGGCAGATGAGGCTGGGCTTGGAAAAACGGTGCAAATTATTGCCTTTTTTGCCCATTTGGCGTGCAATGAAGGTAAGTTCATTAGACTAACAGTTTTAGATAGGTACTGGCCAGCATTATCTTTGTGATTTGTAGCCTAGGGTCACTTTTTTTTCCCTACTGAACCATATCAGGCTTTAGTTAGTGACAGGAGTAAGATTGTGTCAGAATAACTTTCTGATATTTCGTGGCATTAAGGGTGCTCTCTAGTCAAGTATAGTGGCTGATCAACCTGTTACGCTCTAGAGATTCTTCTGAATACTTCTAAGTTCTTACTAGTACAGGAAAGTCTTACAAATTGTTTAATGACCAGGAGTAGATTAGTTGTTAAAATACCTTTATTGTTATTGGAGCTCACTTTTAATGATTTAGTGCAATGCACCTAAAAAATCAAGGGACAATATAAGGCACATGCATTGTAAGGAATCTCTTTCCAGTGTTAACTGCTGTGTTTCCCCTTCTGTAGGGAACTGGGGCCCTCACCTTGTTGTTGTCCGGAGCTGTAACATATTGAAATGGGAGCTGGAATTGAAACGCTGGTGCCCGGGCTTGAAAATACTTCTCTACTTTGGGAGCCAAAGAGAACTTAGGGCAAAGAGACAGGTGCTGTATTTTGCAGCTCTTACACTGTTGCCTAGGATGTTTAGCCTGTATTTATCTGTATGTTCCTTCCATGGTGATGTGATATGAGGAGTTTTAACACACTTCAAGTTGGTTTGCAAAGAGATTCACACCTAATGGTTCTAGATTTTCAAAGGCATTTTTGGAACCCCTTGGCATTGAGCAATACTTGCAATACTTCACCTGCTTTCTGAACTGACAGTAATTCAAAGACCAGGGCTTTCTTTTAGAGTGTATGGAGTCACAGTGGTTTTTTTTAGTTGTAAGATATTTGAGAGTTCTGCCTTAACNGTGGGGTCACAGTGTTTTTTTTTAATGAGGAAGTAACTAGTTGTAGGATATTTGAGAGTTCTGCCTTAACTTTTCTGTCTCATCCTTTCTTTCCTTTTCCATAGGAATGGACAGAACCCAACAGCTTCAATGTGTGCATCACTTCCTACAAGCAGCTGTTCAAAGGCCACACAGCATTTATGAAAATGCGATGGAAATACTTAATAGTAGATGAGATGCAACAAATAAAGAATATGACTGAGAAACACTGGGAGGCACTTTTCAGTCTCCGCAGGTATGGAGCAGAGAATTGATTTCCTGCTGGCAGTGGGTTTTTCTCTTTTCATGTTGCACAGTTCTCTTCTTAACAGAAAACTGATTAAAAAAACCCTCCTGACTTGGTCTGCCCCAGTTCCTGAGCAATGTGCACCTATGGAGAGATACCTTTATTTGAAGCGTTTAGGAGTCAGAGAAATGCTTGAGGTCTTTTTGTTTCTGCTGTCGTGTCACTGTAATTCTTCTTTGCTGATATTTTGTGCTCCCAAACAGATTCCCTTGTATGTTCTGATACTCTACAATGAAGAAGCTAGTTTGGTGGTATATTCAAGATTGAAAAGATACTTTATCCTAGGTTTAATTTTATTATATCTACATAATTCTTCTGTGTATTTGGCAAACATAAAGGCATAGTAATCAGTCAATTAAAAATCTTGTTTTGTTCACAGCCAGCATCGTTTGCTTCTGATAGACACTCCTTTGCATAACACATTGATGGAGCTGTGGACCATGGTGCATTTTTTGATTCCGGGAATCTCCAGACCTTACCTGGATTTTCCAGTAAAAGCACCTAATGAGGAGAACCAGGATTATTGCCATAAATTGGTCATCAGGTTGCACAGAGTATGTTGAAATTTTTTCTCATGTGTCTTACTAGAGTAGTAATGCTGTTGAGGAGAAGGGGATTAAAAATTCATGATTCAGATCAGAATTTGTGTCTTTTCTTAACACTTTGTTCAGTTTAGACAGAAAATCCTGCTGACAGCAGAGGGTTCTGCTACCAGAAGAGTGTGGAGATTTCTTTTAAAAGTAATACAGGGCTCAGATTTTGAAGCATGACATGCAGAAATTAAAGAGCAAATTAATGTCTATAAAACTGTGTGCATAGCAGTGTAATTATATATAGCATATGTGGTTTATCACATCAAATCTGTTAGGTGTGAATAAGTTTAGCTTCCTGTTGTAAACTCTTTGAAGTGAGAATTTTTTTCCTCTCAATTCTGAAACGTTTCAGATGATTCAGCCATTTATTTTGCGGAGATCAAAGAGAGATGTTGAGAAGCAGCTCACAAAGAAATACGAGCATGTGCTCAAGTGCCGTCTGTCTAGTCGACAAAAAGCCATGTATGAGGATGTCATACTGCAACCAGGGTAAGGGCTTAAGAGAGTAAATATAAAATGCTGTCACTTCTAGTACTTAAGCGAGTAAATAAGTGATTGTCATGGGGGGAAGTGTTTTAGTGTTTTTCTGAAATTTTCCATTATGGCCTGTGAATAGAATGTGATGGCATTATAGACTAGAATTACAGGCAGGTGATGCTGTGGCCTTGTGAAAAACATGCATTTACCTCTGGAACCTAAGAATGGAGTTATGATGGTCAGATGTTCTGCTGCATTGTTTTAACATTTGTCTTTAATAAGTGGTTGTTCATTTTTTTAAAGCCCAGAGTTTTTCCTCACCACCCCCTTGCCAGTGGTAAATTGATAGGTGCAGGGGTGAAACAGAAACAAAGCAGGGAGTGGGTGGGGAGCTGGATAGGTTGTGTTTGATTGTAAGGCAGCATTGGGTCTTTAAGTTTCATTTTCCAAATTTGCTTTTGGTACAGTGCTGCTTAAAATACTGCAGAAGACTTCAGTGCAATCTAAACTCGTTTTAAGACTTTTGCATAACATACTGCATTGCTCATTCTCACCTTGCTGATTTAGGGACATGTCCGTAAAAGCTGCACATAAATCAATGTCTTTCTGTATAATTTATTTGGTAGAACCCAGGAAGCCCTCAAAAGTGGACACTTCATCAGTGTCCTGCACGTCCTGATGCAGCTGCAGCGGATTTGTAACCACCCTGATCTGATAAACCCCCGGCTTTCGAGCTCCTCCTATGTATCAGAAACTCTGGAATACAGAACAGCCTCTCTGGTGCTGCGAGCCCTGGAAAAGGATATTTGGAAGGTCAGTAGAAAAGTAAAGGTTTTTTCCCTGTCTTAGTGCCCTGGCAGAATTTCAGTACTTACTGTTGTTTTCTTATGTGTCATAAGTCTACCTGAAGTTTATAAATAGAAGGAATTCACTCTTCCCTGACTGTGGCTACCAAGTGTGTTCTTGCTGCATCTCTTTTTTTGTCAGAGTGGTTTGAACTTTTCAAGTGGTTTGTAAACAGTAATTTTTCATGAACTACTTGGTCAGAGAGAAATTAGCTTTGCTTTCATGGTGCTCATGTTTGCAGGAGTTTTCCAACACTGAAGTCACTCTGGGTAGCGCTGTGCTTATTTATGGCATTCTGCAATCTCCTTTTTGCTTTCAGTAGCTGAAGGAAAGCAAGACTTACTCTTCTTCATGTAACAGTAAACATTCTGTTACAATGACTAAATTAGTACCCTTCTGTCAATCCATGTGAAGTACTGCTATTTCTGTTATTGTTAAACAAGTGATGCCACTGATTGAGATGATAAAAAAAATACAGTTAAAAGAACTATGAGTAATGGAGCAGCTGAAGTTTTTTGTTTGATTTTGTTTCCATCCTTCATATTTTTCTACTCCTAAATTATAGTTTGACATTTAAGCTTGATAGTTAACCTTCAAAGAGTTCTATTCAATTCCTTGGAAATTATGATATATGAAGAATTGTTAAATGTGCATTGCCTTGATTTCCATAACTGGCTAATGATTCCAGTTCTTTTTCTTCTAATGCTTAAAATGGGATTGTCAGTTTAGGATTTATTTCCAAGGTTTCTAGGCAGTTTTGGCTAATAATTAATAGTTTATTTCTTAAACTTGCAAGTGAAAAAGTAAATATATAGAAATTTAATTCAGCATTGAACATAAAGAGGACTTAACTGTTTGGGTCATCACATAAAACAAACTTAATTTTCTGAAATCCCTAGGAATCGGACCTGTCTCTTTTTGATCTCATTGGAATGGAAGACAGAATGACTCATTATGAGGCACAAATGTTGCCAAAACAAAAGGTTACTAGAAAGTTGATTGAAGAAATCTACAGCTCCCCTCCACCACCGGCGAGGCCCAACCCGGTGAAGCTCAAACCAAGCAGGTGTGTACACCTGCACTCCTTCTAAGCTAAAATTACAGCAGGAAAAGGTGGTTCTGTTGCAGTCTGTACTGTGTTCTCTCTGCATCTCTGCTAATGGGATTTACACAAAGCCTCAGGCTTACTTTTGCATGTAATTTTCCTCTTGGTTTCTTATTTACCTCTGTAAATAAGAATTCTGTTCTTTGAGGCATACAATTCAATTTGAAGTTTATTGATGGATTTCCTGTAGTCCTTAATTCACCAGCAC
Source organism: Callaeas wilsoni (assembly GCA_013398955.1). Taxonomy (NCBI): domain Eukaryota; kingdom Metazoa; phylum Chordata; class Aves; order Passeriformes; family Callaeidae; genus Callaeas; species Callaeas wilsoni. The sequence goes on from VWPU01015010.1 coordinate 22,311, forward strand.
ATGAGCTTTGTTCTTGGACCTTGTTTGTGGCAATTGAGTGTTGTTTTGCAAAATTAGCATGAGGGTAAGTCAAGACTAAGTTGGGCCTACAGTGTTAGCTGTGCTCCACTGTTATGTAAGAGACATACAAAGTATTTTTCTCCTAGTGCAGTAGTGTTCTCAGAGTAATGTGGAACTGTTTTCCTGATGCAAAAGAAAACTGCCTGATGACCTGCAGCACTTTGATGTCTCTCTGGAGGTTATATGGGAGCCCTTTTTTTCAGATACCTTCAGATGTATCTTTTTCCAGATATCAACCTAGCGTCTTTAAGATGTTTGCTGTAATTCTGAAGCATCCTGCATTAAACTGGGTGTTTGACAATGAAAGTTTTCTTGCTTGGATTTAGCAAAATCACTTTCTTCAATGTTTACTCAGGAAGTTTGTGAAGTGATGGTCTTCAGCCATCTGCAAGAAGGAGATTGGGATCTGACATGTTTACATGTTCCTTGGGTGACAGAGTTTGTTTCTAAGGGCCGAGCTATGATCTTCCTATAGACTTTGACTTTTCCTGTTCTGCCAGGCTGTTCCAGCCCGTTCAGTATGGTCAGAAGCCCGAGGGCAGGACCGTAGTTTTCCCAAGCACTCAAGTCCAGCGCACGGTGACCACGGCGACGGTGACTCAGCAGGGACAAGTGCGAGGCAGATCCCCCATAGCTACGGTGTCTTCAAATCAAGGTAAGGGAGTCGGTGCCACCTTGGTCACCTGCACCTCTGCGTTTACAGATACAAGTTAGTCTGTTTAATAGAACTCCTAATGGCCTAGAATACTAATGGCTTAAAAATACCAACAGACTAATTGCCAGTAAAATTCCCCACCAGTTTCTACAATATGATCTGCCAGTATAATGCAAAACTAAGCTTTGTGTAACCTGTTAGCATACGGAGTAAATATGCCACAGTTGGTATTTAAACCCCGAAGACTTGTAATGTTCTCTCGAAGATGGGAATGTACAGTGCTTCTCTGTATTTATTTAGCCTTTAAGCAATGCTTTCCAAGTAGATAATGTTGTAAAAATAGGACGGAGTAAGAGGTGTGGCTAGAAATCCCAGTCTGTAAGGACAAAGCCGTTCTTGTAGCCTTTTGATTATCCTGTTGGAAGGTTTCTTTTTAATGCAGGTTGTTTAAAAGAGCGGAGTTAAAACCTCTAACAGCTTGCACAAACAACCCTTATTGATTGCAGCTGCAGCAGCACAGTTTCAGACAACTCAGGCTTCCACCAGTGCTCCAAGACACCAGCCCGCAGCGACCTTCACCACAGCAACTAGCGCAGCCAACGCTGTGAAACCGCGGGGCCAGACCTCTGCGCCGGCCCCGCAGCCGGGCCAGCCCCAGCCACAGCCCCCCCCGCACACCATCCAACAGAGTGTGCTGCCTCAGAGGCTCGTACTGACCTCTCAGGCCCAGGCACGGTTGCCTAGTAAGTGGCCTCCCCTTTCAAGGTTTCTCCCACCTTTGTACTACAATGAGGTTAAGTTACTAGGCACCCTAAAATGTGTACAGAATCGTTGTTTTTTTTTCACTCTTCTGATTAGCCTTGCTCAGTATGTTGCTTATGACCAAGGAAAATCGAGAATTGGATAAGAAACAATAGAATTGCTGTGGACATACATTAGCGGTGTCAACTTAATCTCCTATTTCTGCATGTTTCTTCTGCTGGCAAGACTTCCTTCAGAACAAATGTTTTAGCTCTCTCCTAATTATTCCTTTCATGTTAAACACTAATCCATCTGCTAAAGGCCTCTCTGGCAGAGAGGAGCGTCGCCACTGTTAGGCAGAGAAAAGCGATGAGGCTTTGCTTTAAGGTTGTATGTGCACTGCCTATTAGCATGTGTAGAGAGTACTGAGCACTGATGTATTAATTTTATCTCTGGGGTAATGCACTGCCTTTACAAAAGCTGAATTTTCACACCAGCGTTTTCTCAATATCGTAAAACTTAATGCTGAAATGCCTCTAACCTTTCTGCATTTAAATCACAAAAAGCTTGGTCCTTGCCTCTTCAAAGCTTTTTGGTTTGTCTAAATGCAGATTGCTTAATATAAATCATGTTTCATCAGCAAATTTCAGATGTGTATTTACTGTGCCACACATACGAGTATTTTAATTTCTTCTTCAAACTTTCCTTCACGCTCTTGAAAAGGCAGTGAAAATCACTTTAATGTCTATACTTGTTCTGTTACAAAGTGTCACATGAGTTTTCAGGTAGCTCTTAACTTTTTTGCTAATGAAAGTGGTAATTTCTAAAATGTTGATGTTCTTACCCTTTAAACAATCAGCTTCTTTGCAGTTTGTCCAACAAATATAGAAAGCAATACCTGCTTAACTTTTATATGACACTTTTGATGCACTAAGTATAATTATGCATGGAAGGCGCTTCAGCACCAGTTTACTAACCAAAGTGTAGAATTGTGAATATTGCAAAACTCGCCTCCCACTTTGGTTTTTTTAATGCCTGTTTCCCTCCTTAACAGGTGGTGAGGTAGTAAAAATAGCCCAGCTGGCTTCTATAGCAGGAGCACAAGGCAGGATTGCTCAGCCAGAGACCCCAGTGACTCTGCAGTTCCAGGGGAACAAGTTCACTTTATCACACAGTCAACTCCGCCAGCTCACTGCGGGGCAGCCCTTGCAGTTACAAGGTACTTACTTTGACACAGGCACTTTTCCATTGTTCAGAATGCTCATGTTTTGATATGGGCACCACGTTCCTTGTTGCTGTGTGTCGTGGAGGTTTTCCCATCCCCAGTGCTTGCACTGTCCTGCTCTTCCTGTTTTCTGTGTGAGACAGGGGTGCCAAGGTAGCTCTGGTTTGAAAAATAAATGCCTATCAAATGAAAGACATGATTACTTTATTTTTCTGTATTGTATTTCAAAAATGTTATTATTTGATTTGTTTTCACACCCATGCAGTGCAGCTAAAGTAAGGTGAGGCATTATTTGATATAAACTCCTGCTGAGCAGAAACAGAAGAAGTGAGAACATTCTTGGTTTGTTCTGAAATTGTGTAAATAATGCTTCAAGACTGGCGTGCTTCTGGATTTTGACCCAACTATTGCCCTGAGCTGAATGCTCTTCCTAGAATATATTTTGTTCTCAAATCTCCCTTGCTGGTGATGTGTATTGCCAAATTTAGGAGAACCTGCATATCTTGAGTCTCTGTGGCCAACAAAAGAAATAGAGGGAATGTTAAGTGAAGATTTTTTGTTCTATTGGATTTTGTCCAATTCATGTATAAATTCCTAGATTAGAATGATATCCCTATGACATGAAACTCCTCTTCAGCTATGAATACTTGGGTGTTTCCCTCCTTTTTAGCCGATTGGTGTAATGAATGTATCTGCTAAAATTTAACATAGTTTGAAGCAGTAATGATCAGCTTGTAACAGGAATAGATTTTGCTAGAGAACACTAATTCTCTTCCACTCTCTCCACCCTAATGTGTGTTAAAATCCTGTACTGCAGGAAGTGTCCTTCAGATTGTGTCAGCCCCTGGGCAGCAGTACCTGAGGCCTCAGGGCCCCGTGGTCATGCAGACGGTTTCCCAAGCAGGAGCTGTGCAGAACGCCCTGAATGCTTTAGGAAACCAGCACCAGGCAGGTGTCCCAACTTCCACTGCAGTCACACAGCAAGGTGAGTTTTCCAGCCTGGAGAAATGTCTCCGTCTAAATATTCAATTGCTGAAATCGCATTCGTATAAAACTCCAAATTGTTGCAGATCATAATTCTGTAAGTTGAGTTCAGAAGTGGGTAAACTGTGAGGCAAATCCTTCCAGTTTGTGTTTGATGTGTGCTGGAGTTTTAAGAAAATTTTTAGTACAAACCTGTGAGAGCATGTAACTTAATTAGAGATTTTTTTTTTTTTTTTTGCCGGTTTCGCCTTTGGTCAAATTTTTATGGGAAGAAATAAATTTTAAATTCTTTATTAATTTTTGCAAGGAAAAATCAAGGGTGATTATTTTTTATACTGACAGAGAATGTCCAGTAATTCTCTCCATTTTTCCACATTGATTTTGCTTTTATCTAATTTCTTTCACTTCTCTAGCTGATTGAGCTACAGTTTTCCATTTCCCTCTGCGATTGTTGCTTAGGTATTTGGTGCCTTGCTGTAAATGTGATGAGTTCCTTGCTTAAAAACACAACCAAGATGTTGATCAAAAATAATAGAGAAATTAATGCATTTCCAACTAAACTGCAGATTATTAAATGAAGATAGATATAACACTAGGAGTTCATTCCCTGAAAATGGTCATCTGCTGTGATTTTCTTGGGATATAAAAAACCATTCCTTCAAAATGGTGTGGTGTTTTTACAGTGTACTTAACTGTCTGGGAGAACATTGCCAGCAGCTGAATTCACAAGCATACTTCTGAGATTCTATCATATGATTTCACCAATTTGTAGATACACTCAATTGATGTGTTTTCTGAAAAATCTTAGATGATTTGCTCAAGATAGGTTAAAACAATCTTTTCATCTATTAGTACATTTTCTGTTGTGTTTATACTAACATTTTCTAAATGTCAACATGTATTGCGCCATACGTGACATTTTGAATAAAGTACAAATGCAGCACAGCCCTTTGTTTTGTACAAAGCAAAGTAAAATTCCATTGATCTATCTTGGATTTTTGTGAGAACAGTGTAAATATCTGTCAGAGACCTGATATATAACAAAGTACAAATTTGCAATACCCAATGGACATTTAGACTAAAAATTTGTCTGCAACAATATGTTACAGCTGTGAAATGTCTACTTATTGAAAATAATAAATGAGACCAATTTTCAGAAGAATAAATATATAAACACAAGGTTTATCCTCAGTTTGTATTCCAGGTAGAGCTGCAGTAACTAACTTGCCATCTGGTGACATGGGAGCAGTGTTAAAACCAGCACCTTTGCATGGACAGTCACAGGTACTCAGTTTTTATTTTCTTGTGGAAACACAACTTTTCAGAATCAATAGGAAGTCCATGTAATGGTTGGAAGCTATAAATTGCAAAGCTTGAATTAATTAGAAACTTTGATAATTACACAGTAGGTAAATATCCCAACTTCTGTCCGTGTTTCAGATTGACAGATCTGATGCATTTTCATTTATAATCCACAGATAAAATAAATTCTGGTGTATAAAAGCAGCTGACAGCTCTCTTGTGCTGTGATAGATAGGTTCTTGTAACTATAATATGTTTTAATTATGTAGTAATGCATAAATAAAGAAATCATAAGTTTTTCTAGTGTTTTGAACACAGTGGCAGTTGAGCAAATTTTTACAGATTTCTAATCTTAACAAGTTTTTAGAAAAGATACTCAAGCAACTTACAAAGCATAGGGAAACATCAAGAATATATCAAAAGCTATGAAAATGTACTTTTGAAAAGCAAGAAGATACTAAACTAAGGTAGAGTTCACTGTTTAATATGAATTGAATTCAGCTGTAGACTTCAGATTTTATCTGAAATGCATACCTTTAGTAATTGGTCTATGTAGTAGTTCTACTCTAGGATCTGTGCTCTGATCCTGATAGTTTCATTCTAAAGAACCTCAAATCCTTCATTTATTGTGACGAGCAGCAAACGTGGTTTTTATTCACCTTTTCTTGGCGAAGGAGACGTACGAGGAGAAGAACCGGCTCTTGAAGGAGCGCCTGGACAGGATCTTCTCGGGCAACGAGCGCCGCTGCTGGCGGGCCCCGATGTACGGGCGGGACGTGCTGAGTGCCTGCTCTCTGGCTGGGGACAGAAGGAGCTCCCAGCTGCCTTCCAGTGAAGGCAACAGCTGGAGGTGGGCTGGCTTCGTCAACTGCTGCCTTTCCTCAAGTGCCTCCGGGGGCCCCAGTAACCCCTTGCGGGAAATGATCCTGGGTTTGGTTCAGCAACAGGAATCTCTAAAGGATCTTGTTAACAGGTAACGTGTCACTCTGCCTAACAAGCCTTTACACACCTAGGTATTTCTAAATCACTTTTCAAAAAGGCTTAAAACCTCGTTTCAGTGGATGAGCTTATTTGGTTTAGACTGGTTTATTTAGCAGTAAATGATGTGCAGCATGGAAGTAAAAATAAGTCACTTCCGTTTCCTTTGGATCTTTATAATAAGTGTTTTCAGTGCCTCTTTCCTAATTTCAAGCCCAAGTTCAGCTGACTGTACTTAGGCTCACATTCTCATGCTTTGGACCTCTTGGACCCAACTAACAAGAGTTAAGACCCAGAGATGCAGGCAGAAGCTAGTTTAGCCAAGACTGACTTCTATTGCCTTGCCTGTGATTATTGATGATCATTTTGTGTGTAGCTTTTTAAATCAGTATTGCCTTGTTTTGATGCTTTTCACAGGGCTCTCTTTGTGTTGCCAGCTGCAGTTGCTGCTCCCCCATGTTTGTATGTAGCAAATCCTCCCCTCTCATACAGTCACAGACTGAAACTCCTTAGGCACAGCCTGAGGCAGAAGGCAGCTCCACACTTGCATCAGTTGCAACAGCTGACAACTCCTCACTTGCTGCAGTTCCCTGACCTCCGGCTGGTGCAGTATGACTCAGGTAAAGGGCATTTGCTGACAAGATTTCAGTAATTTCCTGTATCACATGGATGGAATTTCTGTATAAAACCATTAATGGTTTTTCTGTTTGAATTACAGGAAAATTAGAAGCTCTCGCCGTCTTGCTTCAGAAGTTGAAATCTGAAGGGCGCCGTGTGCTGATTTTGTCGCAGATGATTCTGATGCTGGACATACTGGAGTTGTTCCTGAATTTCCATTTCCTCACATTTGTGAGGATTGATGAATATGCCAACCAGGAGCAACGGCAGGTAAGTGTGCCTTACCAGCTGCCCACTGGTACAGCAATATGTGCTGCCCAGGCTTTTATACACTACAGCAGGGAAAAGAAATTTGCCTCGTTTTGTACTCGGTTTGAAACACTTGACTTGTTTTTAATCTGTTTTTTCTATTAGGCTATAGTAAATTCGCCTTGGTATTTTATTTTGGTGTGCAGTTTATTTAGTCCTTGCTTTTATTCTGTTTGTGTAGGAGCTGATGAAAATTTTCAACAGAGACAAGCGCATTTTCTGTGCCATCCTTTCCTCTCACAGCCGTTCCACGGGAGTCAATCTTGTCGAGGCAGACACTGTTGTGTTCTATGACAATGATCTGAACCCGGTGATGGATGCAAAAGCTCAGGAGTGGTGTGACAGAATTGGGAGATGTAAAGATATCCATATATACAGGTGATGGTGACAGTCAGCGTTTGCTCTTTAACATGCTTTAATGTAAGGTTAGTTCAGATAGTACTGCCCTGTATGACCTGGAATAAAGCAGAATCAGTGCTGAAAACCACCTCCCTTCAATAAAAAGGATGCCAGGGTATCTGCTGAAAAAGTGTGGGGGTTTAACACCAAATGTAATGAATGAATCATACCTGCGTGGGTTTTATCTGTTAGTCTACATGGAATTTTATAACTTATCCTTTATATTGTTGTTTGTTTTATTTTTTTTTAATTACATAAGTTGTTAAAAAAAAGCTCTAAAGTAGAGGTGGTAGTCTGTTTTTTTCTGGGCCTACACTATAACTAAAAAAACTCCTGCATACTACTACATTTTAAGAGTTTAGTGTTACTCTCTAAGGAGAGTTTCTCTTTTTGTTTCTGAAAGCTGGTTTGGCAATGACTTACCAGATTTCTGTGCTTTTCTTCCTTTTTTTTTAGGCTTGTCAGTGGTAATTCTGTAGAAGAGAAACTTTTGAAAAATGGCACAAAGGACTTGATCAGAGAAGTAGCTGCTCAGGGAAATGACTATTCAATGGCCTTTTTAACACAGGTAAGTTAATATTCAGAATGCATTGAAACACCCGTGTTGCAGTGTTTAATAAATTCAAGCATCTGTGTTGGAGTGTTTAATAGCAGTTTAGCAGAAGTCTGTCTGGGCTAGAATTAATAAGGAAGCATATTGGATTTCATGATTGCTTGAACTCTCAGTGTTGAGGCCACAATCTCTCAAACACTGTCCGTCTGTTTTGTTCTGTTATTTGCATAGTGATTGCACAGACATCACCCATGACTTTATATATAGTGGCTTCTTCACCCTGCTGCAAAATTTTGCCGAGCTTGTAAGGATGAAAGTCTCAACAGCTTTAAAAATGTGAAAAAAGTTTGGGTATTTAGAGAGATAGGCTCTGAATTGTTGCTCTGAAGATACATGAGACAGTGACTTGCATGAGTGAAGCCAGACCATCCCAGCTGGCACTCCCGACATAGAAAAGAAATAGAATGGTCCCAAAACCTGAATGTATTTCTCTTTTTTCCTTCTATTTACCAAGCAAACAATTCAGGAATTGTTTGAGGTTCATTCTCCTATGGAGGATTCTGGATTTAGAGTGAAAGCAGAAGAATTTGTAGTACTTTCTCAAGAGCCGTCTCCAGCAGAAAATATTTCACCTAAAGTTGCAAGACCATTCATAGAGGTAATGACTAACACACACACTAAAAATACAGCTGGTGCAACATTAGTATTAAACAGCTGACTAATCCCATTTTATTTGGGTGAATTCTGGCAGTTTTATGCGCTTTTGTCATTTGCCTTGTGGCAAAACTTCCAAAAGCCCAAAGCTGAATTTTATAATTTCTGGGACTGTTTCTCTTGCTGCAGCAGAGACTTACTCCAGAAATCTGTGTCACATTTCAGTGAACTCCTATTGGAGTTTCTTTCCATGTTTTTGAACTCCTAATTATTTTTAAAATATATCTTCCCGAAAGGCCCTTAACAGCATTGAACGAGAGGATGAGGAGTCAAATGATCACATACAAGAAATAGGATCTGAGTCAAGCATTGAACCTTTAATCTCAGAGCTCTGCGAGACAAAGTACAACGAAGAGCCCTCACAGCTGCAGGAGTTAGTTGCTGTTGTGGATCAGGTACCATGACTTCCCTTGAATACCTGGCTAAAAAGTAATGTTTAGTTCAAATGTTTCAATTTCTTTGCAGTCTGACCTTAAAGCAGCTTTGTTGTTTTCCCATTAAATGGAAGAGAGATCTCCCACTGATTTAAAATGTTAAGATGGGTTTTAAGGAGAGCTTTGATACTTCATGTAACATTTCTTTTATTATCCTCAAAGTAACATTTTTTCCCTTTGATACTTCCCTCAGTTGACTCCAATTGAGAAGTACGCTTTGAATTATCTGGAGCTCTTCCATGGTTCAGTTGATGACAATGAGCCACGGTTGAGTGAGGTAAAGCAAATCTTTCTTTTCCATGTTATTCTGTCACAGAACAACAATTACTATATTTTCAATATGAAATGGAAGTTTCTCCAGTGATGTGGAATATATTGTAGGCACTTCTGTGATCTTTTCTTGCTATACTTTATGAACAGCATAATGTCTTACAGAGAGCTCATTATTTTGGGATTCTCTGGTTTAAGCAGATGTCAGTTCTTAATTTCTTTTTTATAAAATGGGAATTACTTTCAGCCCAGCTCAGCAAATATTTGTTGTACTCCATTGATAGCGGAGTAAAAAATTTCAGTAATTTCAGTGAGCCTATGTTCTGGTTGTCTTCACTGTTTAACCGAAATTCTTTGATTGCTTTATATTGATGGTTTAAAAACCCTCAACAAAGACCAAGAAATAACTTCTAAATGATTGTGAAAGTATCTGTTAAGAAATTGCTATAAGATTCCCGTGTGTGAAAATATCAAAGTTCAAGGCATTTATCCGTAAAATTACAAATTGATGACTTCTAATCCAGTGTCTGTTACTGCATGAAGTTTTTAAGGAGTCTGACTTTCATCTAGATGGAACTGAAAACTGCAAAGAAAGCCTGGGAAGTCCAGCATATGAAGGAGTTAAAGGAAAGAGAGCAAAAAATGCTTTGGGAGGATGAAGAGGAACTTCTAACCTACACTCGGGAGGATGCCTACAACAAAGTAATTGCTGATTACTCTTGTTTTTCTTAATAGTGTATTTCTTAACAGTTACTCTGAGAATACCTTTGCCCTTCAGGTTTCAGTTGGATCATTTGAATTATGTTCTCTTTTTGCTGTGTAGGAATATGTCTATGAAGGTCCAGATGGACAAACTGAAATTATGCCAGTAAGTAAAAGTGACACCAGGCAGCTAAACAGGCTTTTTATTTTATGAAACATAAAGATCAGTGGAGAGTTAACATTGCAGTAATTACAAACTTTATTCTGTGCAGCTCTGGACTCCTCCTACTCCACCTCAGGATGACAATGATATCTACATAGATTCTGTTATGTGCCTGATGTATGATACCACCCCTATTCCAGAGTCAAAATTGCCTCCAGTGTACGTCAGGAAGGAGCGTAAACGACACAAAACAGATCCGTCTGGTGAGTGTGTGCTCAAAACTGTTCTGACATTTCTTGCTGATAGTTTAAAACATCAGAGGGGTTTTCATATCTTCTACATGTCTGGTCCAGTAAAGATCAAATTTGCAGGTTTGAAGAGATGAAAATTCTTGGCTCACCACGGCCTCGAAGCAGTGGAATCACTGGAAGGCCCAGTTCTATAGTGTGTCTTCTCTTTAGACATAAAGGTGTTCTTAAAAGGACAGTTTTAGAAAGCAGACATTCCATTTTGTGCGTTAGGACAGGGCTGGTTTTACTTTATAACAGGCTCTGTTTAGTTCCTGACCATGCTTTTCAGAGGCAGTGGGGAATACTCTGTGCGTGTAGGAGCATTTTGCAGCTGTAAGTAGAGGAATCAAAGAATGATGGTATCTGATACCAAGAATGCTTTTTTTTGTCTTAGCAGCAGGTAGAAAGAAGAAGCAACGTCATGGGGAGACAGTTATCCCACCTCGTTCGCTCTTTGATCGAGCAACTCCAGGAATGTTGAAAATGCGCCGAGAGGGCAAAGAGCAAAAGAAGAACATCTTGTTGAAACAACAGACACAGTTTGCAAAGCCCCTGCCAACTCTTGTCAAACCAGCTACGGAGGCTGGACAGGATAATCCAGAGTGGTTGATCAGCGAAGACTGGGCACTTCTGCAGGTCAGATGATACCTGCAGCTTCTGCTGTCATTATGTTTTTATTCCTGCACTTTATCTCTTCAAGGTTATTTCTAATTCTTAATGGCATTTTGCTGGCATAAGTCGGAACAGATTGCCTGTCATTTGTGCTCCTCTAAGGAGAAATTAAAGGCTAAACTACAAAATGTATGAATAAGCCCTATTGTTATTTTAGAAACCACTTACTATTATTCAGGTTAGTTGTGCTGCCTGAACGCTGGATAATGCAGCTAAGGTTCTTCCCATCTTTGAGGGGAGAGCAGCACTGGAATAGCAGCTCTCTGTCCCTCTCATGCCAATCTCCAGGTGTTTCCCTGCACGTCAGTCTGCATAATGGCACCTTATGCTTGTTTATTCTCTGTGACTGTAGGTGAGCACAGAGCCTTAGCCCCGAGCTGTCCCACTGTAGTAATGGTGCGTGGGCACGTGCAGGTAAGGGGAGGTTTGGAAGATGGCAACGATTTGTCACCTGATGCATTTGTACCTTTCTCTGTTGCAGGCAGTGAAGCAGCTGCTGGAGCTTCCTTTAAACCTTGCTGTTGTGTCGCCAGCACACACTCCCAACTGGGACCTGGTTAGTGACGTTGTTAACTCCTGCAGCAGAGTCTATCGCTCGCCAAAGCAGTGCCGCAACAGATACGAGAATGTCATAATCCCAAGGGAGGAAGGAAAGGTGAGTTCACGTAGAATGACGCATCTTTTTTTTGCCTTAAGTCGTAGAGTTTTTTTTTTCCCTTATCTCCATAAACACTTGTTTTTTGTTAAACGTTTCAACAGTGTAAATAAATAACTTTTAAAAGACTTTTTAAATTATTCTCATCAGGATTTCCACTTATTTTATGTGATTTCTTTGAAAAGAAAAAGCACCTGAACAAAATCTTCCACAAAAGATCATCTAACTTTCCTTCTTATTTTACAGCTAATGTACGAAGCTAATCCTAAAAAGAAGACAAAAAGTATTTATAAGGTGTGCATTGGTATTCTTTCAAAATCAAATCTAGACACTGTGGTATTTAGCAGCAATGGAGGTGGGCAGATAATTCATATGAGATCCATGTTGAGTGTTACTTGAGTTCTGAAACATCAATTAAAATTCCAAATTTATTTTTCCTTTCTTTGTTGATACAGTGGATTGACACCAGACTTCAGCTTTTGGATTTGATAGATAAATTTTAGATCATGCGAGAAGTTTGTGATTTCACTTAAACTGTAGTTGGCATTTTTCCACCAAACAACCACCATGTATCTTATCCTGATGGTACTTAAGATCTGTAAGAATGAACTTCATGCTAGAGTCTAAGTGGATTACAAATACGTAGTGAATTTGATGCCTGAAACACCTTTCAGTAAATGAGCATGATAGGGTGCTACAGAAACAAAACCAAATTCCATGACTGTGAACGCCTTCTTCCAAACCACACAGCAATTTAGTGGCAGAGTTGGGTGGAGAATCCAGAACTTCTGGCTGTAGTCCCATTCTCTGACTGCTAAGGAGGTTTGTCCCTGACTGGCAGTTTCTGCTTAGGAGAAGCCAAATGTTAGAGTGGCATGGTGTGTGGATGTTAACCTAGCTTTGTTGGGAGAGCAGTGCAGTGATGGTTTTGTTTTATTATCTTACGTGTGCGCTATGCATAACTATAAACTAATGGGCTCTTGGTTTGGGTACTGAATTAAACTTGCAAAATCTAAACTAAAGCAAAGATTCTTTCTCAAATTAGAGTTTGCCATTTTGTATGTCCCCAAGTGCTGATGCCAGTGTGACCGTGAGAACTGCTCCTTATTTTGCTCTTTCTTTATATATTTCCCGTAGAGTTTTGTGTGACAGTAAGTTATCAGTGGCACGAGGCAGGAACCAGTCTGTGATAGATATGGAGTATGTTTTTAAATAATCTACGAGCGCGCCTTGTGTTTAAACATAGACAAAATGCCCTGCTGGGTGAGTTTGCAATTGAAAGCTGGTTTATTTTCTTTTTTTAGACTAAAAACAGTCGCCCACTTCGTACCAATCAGATCTATGCTCAAGATGAGGGTGCAACCCACACACAGCTTTATACTAATCATTTTGAGATGATGAAAATGATTGCAGGGAAAAGAAGTCCACCTATCAAACCTCTGTAAGTTACCTGGGATCACTTGATCTCCCTGTCACCACGGATCTCCTGGAAACTGTGTTCTGAATGGCTCTCAAAACCCAGATTTATTCTTCACTGTTTCTCTGTTCTTGATCTCTCTCTGTGTGTTCTGTGTTATTGGAAACACATCTACATTTCATGTGTTTGTGTCTCACTGCAGGAATTTGCTCTTTGTCATTAAGAGAAGAACTGCACTCAGTTGGGTTTTTTTAAATCTATTTTATATCCATCCATTTGCCTGAATTGTAAACAATTTGGTGTCTATGCTGTTTAGTAGTACATTCTTTTCTATGTACCTTCCTGCAGTTTTTCTGTATTTATTTAGTATTTACTGTGAGTCTTTCTTAAATGTCCATCTGTGTGCAGGCTCACGTACTGGTGGGAATATCATGAAAACTTCACCAAAACTGCAGTATTATATACTAAAATATGTGAAATTAAACAGTATTTTTAAGGTTTTTCTGTCTCCAGTAATACATTTTTGCTCAATTTCAGACTTGGCATGAATCCTTTCCAGAAGAATCCAAAGCATGCATCGGTGCTTGCAGAAAGGTGAGCACTCCCTATCTCGAAGGAGTTATAAATTGCGTAAAAGTGCTCTTTTTTCTTTTCTTTTTTTAGGTTTCAGTAATTTTAAAATATTCTGTGTTTTGTCTTATCATTGTTTCTAGTGGAATCAACTATGACAAGCCCCTCCCTCCGAGCCAAGTCGCGTCCCTCCGAGCAGAACGCATTGCCAAAGAGAAAAAGGTACGGTCCTGTCTCTGCTGCACAAATGACTGCAGTAATTAAAAAATTAGGCAACAGATGAGGTATGAGCAAAGCTGCCTCCTGGGAGGTTTGGCAGTACAGTAGATGTTGTGAGCAGCTGCAAATTGTTCGTGTACAGGGGTTTAGATAACCAAGGCCCGAAGTGGGGCCTTTCCTTGGGCCTGTTGTCACACTCAGACCCATTAAACAGTGAGGAGCATCTTTTTACAAAAGGTACTAAAACATGTAAAAATCTTATTTAATTCTTGACCATTCTGTAGCCTCCTTTCTTATATTATTCTGAAAGAGCTACTTGTCCTTGCTCATGGTTGGTAAGTTGCTTGTTGTGCTGTGCTTTAAGCCATAAAACCACGAGTACAGCTTGTAGTTTGAAACGAGTCAGGTTGCATAACTTGGGCTTGGAGAGTGAAGGCAGCTTTGTGAGCTGTCTCTGGTTAGAATTAAAGGCAGTTTTGGGTTAGAATTAAAGGCAGTTTTGGGTTCGAATTAAAGGGGTTTTGGGTTCGAATTAAAGGGGTTTTGGGTTAGAATTAAAGGGGTTTTGTCTGTTGCTTTATTTTGTTTTAAAAAACCCCACATCCTGCTTGTTCCATGCTTGGAGACTGAAGGTGCCCTTGCTTTGCAGGCGCTGGCGGAGCAGCAGAGGGCCCAGCAGCAGACGGGCCCGCAGCCGCAGCAGCCCCAGGCGGGCCAGCAGCCCCCCCAGCAGCCCCCCGTGCAGCAGGCCCAGCCGCAGGCACAGGCACAGGCACAGGTAGTTCAGCAGCCACAGGCAGTGGTGCAGACTGCAGTCACTACTGTGGCCAACACAGCAGTATTGGTAAGAAAGGGAGAGCTCGGTGCCTCTGATGTAGTAGCTTCAGTTCTTCCGTGTGTGCTGTGTTTGTGCTGTGTATTCTCTGGAAAGTGAGAATTTGAGGTCAGTATAGTGAGATAAAAGATACTTTTAAAAATTTTCTTCCCTGAGTATGCTGAGTATCTTCTGATTTCCTCATTTATTAAGACTGTACCATTTTAGCAACAGTTGTTGGCATTCTGAGGTGGAAAAGCATCATGAAAAGATGGTTTTTCTTTTTTTCACATTAGACTTTAATTTCATGAAGTCTGAGTGAATACATTTACACAGTCAATGAGAAGTATTTATACAGAGAACTTGGAGAATAAAAGAGAATAAAAGAGCTGCAAGAACTACTCAGTTAAAGAGCTTAAAAACCAAAGATTCATTAACCTTTGCAAAGCAAGTGAAATGTTGCATCCTACAGGACACACCATGGTGGTTTTACTGCAAATTTGTGGGAAGTTTTCATGTCTTCCTTAAATCTAGAGTCTGTTTTAATGAATCTGATGACCGGTCTGAGGCTTTTGTATTTAGAGCCAATCCAGTTTGCATGGTAATGTGTGCAGGCAGGGGTGGGTTTATTTTACTTGTTGAAGAGCAAGAGTACAACAGCTTTTGCAGAAAGACACACAGGATGTGTTCTGACCCACAGGCATTGCTGTGTATGAAGTGCTCAGGGATGTTCCTGTGTGTGGTTGTCTGTGGTGTGCCAGAGTAAGATATTGCTCCCTTCTTCTGCTAACAGGGATGTCCAGCAGTGTTTACCACACACTTGGCTGGTCTGCAATTGCTCATTAATGAGGCAGAATGTTGATACTTGCAGTAGTTGTTGTGATCTGTAGAGTCAATGAACAACTGCAGAAATCTCAGTGTGTTCCATTGCGTATTTCTTTGTCATTTCTGGAATACAGCATTGTGTTAAGCAGCATGGGAGAGTAAGCAATGCTCAGTTTTCTTTTATTGTTTTTCTGAACTGTTACCTTAATTGTCTTCTAATTAGGCGGGCACCATCAAAACCGCGGTGACGGGGACAAGCATCCAGACTGGTAAGGAGACTTTATAATTGGGCATTGGAGGTGATGGGGCATTGGGATTTTCACTTTCAGAATCTCACATTTAATCCTGGCTTGCTTTCAGCTACCGTGAGTGGAAATGTGATTGTGAACACTGTTGCTGGGGTCCCTGCTGCTACCTTCCAGCCCATCAATAAACGTCTGGCCTCACCTGTTATACCTGGGACGCTGACTGTGAGTAAATCCTGTCACTAGTTGTGTCCCTGGACTGATCTGTTTTCTTCTTCAGCTTTCCATGTTGTCAGAAATTCTGCTTCTTGCAAATTTCATGTGCATCATGGGGTTCTTCATCAAACCCCTCTTTCTTCCCAAAACATCAGAACACACAGGAATGGTTTATCAGAAAAAAAATGCTTGATAGTGTTAAAAATAGTTTATAGGCAAGTGCTGCTAAAAGCAATGTATTATGTCATTAACATTTTCAGCCTCTAAATGTTTTGTGCTTTATTAATTATGATCTTTATTATTATGTTAATGGTTTAAGACTATGGAAGATAAAGCAAAATATTGAAAGGTACTAAAATCAAATTTCTGTAGTGGAGCGAAGGGTTTGGTGATCAGCCCATTGGAAAAAGATTTAACTGCATGCTGATTTTAAGATATATCCAAACAGACGTGCGAGACAGATTTGGGGCTTTTCCTCTTTTGCATTTTTCATGTGTGTTTGTAAGTTGCCCAGCCCGTTTCCAGAGGGTTGCGTGGCTGTACCCGAGGCGTGGGAGCGGAGCAGCCATGGCTGTGTTCCCTTGCAGACTTCGGGAGGCACCGCCACTGCCCAGGTGGTTCACAGCCAGCCCCGAGCGGCCGCGGCGCCGGCAGCGTCCAGCGAGCTGGTGACCATTGCCTCCACCCAGGGCGTCCGCGCCGTGACGTCGGTGACGGCTTCGGCCGTGGTCACCACCAACCTAACGCCCGTGCAGACCCAGACAAGGTCTTTGGTGACCCAGGTTACGCCAGGTAATAATCCTGTGCTCAGGCACTTCTTCCAGTAGTGCATGAAGGGCCCCAGAATTCCTGTTGAGCCACCACCACAGCCACACAATACTGGAAGTCTGGAACACAGTTAAACAGGGCTGTGATTTTTAACTTGCTTTATTGTTGGTGCTCAGATTACTTTTTTCTCCAGTATTTCTGGATAAAGCGTTCCAGTGGAGAGCTTGGCCTGTAGGCATTGCAATTTAAAAATGTTATTAACAATCTAGCAGTAAAATATTAGAATTGAGTGTCTTGAATAAAAGCCATTGTGAAGAAGGGCCTGTGTATTTTATGATCTACTCCGCTTTTACATCGTGATCATGATAATGTGTTCTTATAAGAGTCCACAAAGTGTGCTGAAGCAGAAAAATAAGCATTTAACAGCTTGACTTCTCAGGTGAAATTAATGAACTAAACTGAATGTTGAAAAGCTTTCGTCTGAGCATTTTATTTTTTCTTTATTCACAGCTACACCAACAGTCCAGCTGTCAGGCAAAACCATCACCCCTGCTCACTTCCAGCTTCTGAGGCAACAGCAGCAGCAGGCTGCTCAAGTGCAGGTCCCGCAGATCCAGGCTCAGGCACAAGCCCAGTCTCCAGCTCAAATAAAAACTGTAGGGAAATTGTCCCAGGTGAGGAAATGCTCATGAAGTAACGTGACACGTTGTTACTGCAAGCTTCCTTAGCAGCATGTGTTGTGTCCTGTTTCCTTGGGCTAGAGTGAGACATTCTTCTTTCTTAAATTTCATCCTACTAAAGTTTAATGCAGCCAGTGAGTTTGACAGCACTTTCAGTAGTAGAGTAGGGCAGGATGGAAAGAACTTACTGTGACTCACTGGAAGCCTTTGTGTAAAACAGTTACATTTTAGCTACTTGGTCTTAGCTCTAGTCTGGTACAGAATGTTTCTCCTTTTAAGCTTTGGATTCATCTCCATTTTTCTCCTGTAATGTAAACCATTGGAAATGATGGAAGTGTTTGATTTTTGCAGGAGCAGCTGATCAAGTTGCAGAAGCAGAAGCTGCAGCTCCCCCAGCAGCAGGCAGCACAGCAGACCCAGCAAGGGGCACAGCAGCAAACAGCACAAGTGCAAGTGCAGCAGCAGCAGCAAACACAACAGCTCACTGCTGTGACAGCCCCTCGTCCTGGCGCCGTCCTCACGGGCACTACAGTGACCAACCTGCAAGTGGCTCGCCTGGTGAGTTGGCTTTGACTTGGCAAAAGCAGTCTCAAACTTGACTGGTGTAAATGAGCTGGGCACTGATCATTCATACTCACAAGTGCCCTTTGCATTGCTTGGGCAGTTCAAAAGGGACAGCTGTAACATAAATAGCTTTACATTGTGTTTACCCATTGATACCATCTCTGAATTGTGTCACTGTGCAGGAGCCATTACATTTAGAAACATTTACAGCTATCACTTTATAATCACCTGTTATATGCAGCAAATCTTTCTGTGCTGGTACAATAATCTTCGTTCCTTACTGCTTAGACTCGTGTTCCTGCTTCCCAGCTCCAAGCACAAGGACAGATCCAGGCCCAGACTCCACAAGCAGCACAGGTTGCTCTGGCAAAGCCTCCAGTGGTGTCTGTTCCAGCTGCTGTTGTGTCATCTGCAGGAGTCACCACACTCCCCGTGACTGTTGCAGGCATTAGTGTTGCCATCGGGCAGCCACAGAAAGCAGCAGGTATGTGAATGCAAGCTGGAAGTAGGAAGAATTGTATTTCGTAACAGTCTCCTATAGTACAGACATTATTTTTCTTGTAGGAAGATTGTTGTTGGAACAAAAAGTTAGCTTACTCATGCTCTTAGATAAGAAATTTTCTCCTTTGTGTTAATCGTTCTGTCTTATTCCCATTAGAATCAGTGGGTTGTTAGTGCTCAGATCTGTGCAGATGTGTAAGTCTGTAAAAGCAGAATCTGTGTTTGCAAGCTGTGATTACTGGGACAAAGCAATAAACTGAAGACTCTTACAGTTCTAATTATTTCTGTAATTTTCAGGAGGCCAGACAGTAGTTGCACAGCCACTGCATGTCCAGCAGCTGCTAAAACTCAAGCACCACCAAGCAGCACAGCAGCAGAAAGCCATCCAGCCCCAGGTTGCACAGGGCCAAGCTACTGTGCAGCAAAAGGTACTATTGTCTGCTCTCCCATTAACTTCTGCACTGCTTCTGTGGCTGTAAGGCTTTAGTTCTGGATTATCAGGACACTCCTAGAGAGCCAGTCAGGATTTCTAGGGGTGAATCTTAAGTATATCTAGAGAGAACAGGTTCTCAGGTGCTTCATTTTTTCTGTAAAGCAGTTGGTTGGTTGGTAGTTTTCTGTAAGTGCATTGTTGTGTGTGTGTTGTGTAAGAGAGAAACTTTTCAGTAAATACTTTCATTCCAAATACTTCTGTAAATGCATGAAAGCTTTCATCTAGTGTTCATTTTCTCATTGGTAATCCTCTGAGAATTTTTTTCAATAATTAAGTGTAATTAATCTTTTTTGCCACATACCTATTCTTTAAAATACTCTTATCTTTTGTAGTCATTGCTGCCTTTTTTTCTCTTCTGCAGATAAATGCTCAACAGGTTACAGTCCAGACCCAACAGCAGACTTCACAGCAGCAAAAAGTAACTTATGCTACACAGCCTGCCATTAAAACACAGTTCTTAACAACTCCAATTTCCCAAACCCAGAAACCAGGTGGAACTCAGCAAGTGCAGGCCCAGATTCAGGTACAGGTAACACAGGTTTACACCTTTAAACTGTACTGGGACTGGAAAATTGTAAAGACAACAGGTGAGGTAGAATTCAGCACCCACTCATTTTAATTCTAGTCACACACTCATTTAAATTGACTTTTTAATACAATTCATTGGGGCTGAATATGTGGCCTTACAGCAGGTCAGAGCAACTATGAGCTGTAAGGTCACCTTTCCTCTTTGAAATAAAATAATTGAGTCACTCCTTTTTATTAGGCGAGGGATTCCATGCTGTGTTTACTAAGGAAAATTCAGCCAGAGGTTTTCCTGTTTCTGGTGCTGCCTCACAGCCTAATCTCTGGCAGCCAAGAGTAGGTGACAACTCACATATTTTCTTTTCTGCATAACTGGGTCAGTCTAACCAAGGAAAAAGAAGAAGGTTAGGAATTGGAAGCCTTACTCTTTCAAAAGTACATCCCAGATAATTGAAGCCATTAGAACATGTGTGCTTCCTTCAGTTTTATAGGTAGTCAGGAGGAAATGACTATGTTGTAGTTAAAATTGAAAATATTTTTCATCCTCCCCTAGCTGAGGTCTTCAGTTCACTGATCTAAAATGTTTCATAAACATTCAGCTTCACTGAAAAAGCCAAGCTGCAGCTTATCATGAGCAGGCCTTTGGAAAGGTTTTCCCTTGGTAGAAGTTTTGCTAGATGTGGTGTTTTGCTGCTATTAGCAGCTTTTTATTTTGATCCAATCTTCCTTTATTTTGTATCACTACAGGTTGCAAAACTCCCACAAGTGGTCCAGCAACAGGCTACTGTTGCCAACATTCAGCAGATGGTTTCAGTTTCCCAACAGGTAGGTTTTGCTCTTGTCAAATACAGCACTAGAAACATGATTTTAAAAGCTCATTTTTTTGGAATGTGTGTATTTTTCCCCTTATGTGTGGCATAGGTAGTATTTTTGAAGCATATAGCAAGAGCTTTTTTATAAAAATAAGTCCTGAATACTGAATCAGCTGAGGTATATTCTCTAGTCTAAAACTTTGGTAGATGCAGTAATGTTTGTTCATCACTGTAGATAAGCCGAAAAACAGATTATTAAAAATGTTTTCTAGAGCTGAAAAAATTTTTTAGAATTGGTTTCTGGTGATATATAGGTAATATAGCAAATAATTGAACTGATGAGCACCATCTGAACTTTTTCCACAAAAATTAGGACAAATTGAAGGTTACAAGTTGTTTTTTTTCAGTTCATAGAGCTGTGCCAAGGGCTCTGTAAAAGTCAGAATGGTGTGGTAGCTGTTCCAAATGTGTGCTGGTAACAGACGGGGCTCGGGCAGAAGGTCAGGTGGTTTGGTTCCCCTCCCCTAACGACCAGGCAGTTTAATTAACACTGTTTAGAACAATGTCATCCAGATCATTAGCAACAGGCATAACTCAGGCAGTTGATTGGCAGGAATGATTTAACTTTGGAGGGTGGATGAAGTTCTTGCCCTTGGTGCACAAAAATCTGGGCCAATCGGCTCTTAGTCTTCGACTACAGTTTACAGTGCAGTGTTTTAGTGCAGAATAAAATCTGTGAGCATTTATCTCAAGATGGTGATAAAGTGGTGTAAGATTTCTGATAACCACCTCAGATGTGAATGCTTCAAGGGCGAAATAGACCTCATCAGTCAACACGAGTTGCCCTGTGTAGTCAGGAAGAGCTCCTAGATCATTTTCAAAAGTCGTCAGTGGTGGCATAACTCTGGGACTGTTGGAGTCTGTGGCAAAAAGACAAATAGTTTCCCTCCCATGTACACCAGTGACTTCAGTGTCAGTAGGTTTAGGCCATGATAAGTATTTTTAAAATTAGGGTCTTTATGTGTATGTGGCATTCTTTTTACCTGCATTGTTGGTGCTTCCCACTGGATTCCTTTTGGATCATTCAAGAGTTAATTTTTTGCCTGGAGAAGCCCTTGTAGCTTTGTTTGGCTTCTGCATCTGACAAAGGCAGCTGAAGCTGCTCAGTTTTCATTACCTTGTCCTCTGAACAAGGAGATGTTGATTTTTTTTTTTTCTCCCTTGCTCTGGGTAGAGCTATTAAAATTAGATATCTGGATGGAGTTCAAAGTATTCTACCCTAAATTGGCAATAGAGACTGGCAGCTGTAGTCTGAAAGGGTAATGGCAGAGACTGGTGGGAAGCCTCAGTGGCTGTATTTATTGTCACAATATGGGTGCAGTGTCAGCATTTTAATCTCTTTGGTCCTCTGGCTGTCTCTCTGTCCTTTTCCTCTTCCTTCACTTCTGCAGTACAGGAATTTTCCTGTATGTCTAGTAGGGTTTCTGTACCTTTCATCTGACTTCTGAATGTATCTGAGGGCATGTCCTTGGATTTGCAGTGCAGAGACCTGCGTTATAGGCATCTTGGCTCTTAGTTCTGATTTGTAGGGCTCTAGAAGATGTGACAGAACAGTGTTTCTCAGTGAAACCACAGAGCCTGTGTTCCTAGAATCTGTCTGAGGATGCTTGTCAGTTAAGAGAGCAAATACCTAAATAAGTAGGATTCCTTCTGTAGAGCAGAAATGTAATGAATGCTCAGTGTAATGCCAAACTACTTTGTAATTGCCTTTTCATCCTGATGTGTAGGTACAAGCTCAGCCCCAAACTGTGACCCTTTCTCAGACGACAGCAGGTCAACAGCAGGTTCAGGTGATCCCTGCAACCACTGCTACTGCTCAGGTCGTGCAGCAGAAATTGATACAGCAGCAGGTCGTGACCACAGCATCTCCCCAGGTTCAGGCTCCAGGTGTACAGAACCCAGCCCAGCCACCAGCAGCACCTGAAGCCCAGAGTCAGCAAGCAAAAGTACAAATGAGGACACCGACTGTCAGATTAAAGGCACCTACTAAACCAAGTTGAACTATTGCAATAACAGGGAAACACAGTATTTTGTGTTTGCTGAGACAAGTGAGAAGCTACTCCAGACATCCAAATGAAGACAAAACACCTCTATTTTGGTTTTTTTTTTGTCTCAGAAGGTTTCTTGCTGGTGAACATTTAAACATGGAAAGTCACATGTAACTTCAGTGTATTAGCAACTGTTCAGCACTCAAACTCTGTACAAGATGCATTCTGCCTGTGTTCTCTGTGCTCATTCAAACCACATAAAGCAAGCATTACTTAGGTTGAAATTCTGCCCAGCTTCTCAAAAGTGAGACGGTGATCTGCCATAAATGTCAGTAAAATCCATCTGTGTTGGAATACCACACCTGCCTGTGGGAATATGCAGCTCCTCGCTGTAGTGCCCACAGTGAAGCCACACAAAGAACCAGGTGTGGCTGGTACAGCACAGTATTTTCCATCTGTACAAAAGCTCTGTGTTGTTCTTCCCTGTGGTAAACACTACTGGAAGAGCTAACACAGACTTGAAGTGCTCCCTTGAAAAGTTTAGCCAATAAATGTGAAAACCTGTAAGTATATGTAATTAAAAAGGAAAAAAAAGATTTCATTCTCCATTTTTGTAAGTCTTTTAAAATGTTTGTTAGTAGTTTTTGTGTACAGTTTACTGAATCACCCAACCTGTGTGCTCATTCTCATATTTCACTTTAAAATAATGAATATTTTAGGCATGAGCTGAGTAAATACTGTGTTGATAGTAGATGTGTATTAAAGTGTAGCCCATTTTTTTTTTTTGTAAAAGAATTGTTCAGTAGATACAACTAAACAGATGATCCATAGCTGTTTGTCATGGGACTCTGTCACGAAAAATCTCCAGTTGATAAAATCTAATCTCTCAGTTTCATTCTGCTCTTGCAACATGTTTAAATGTTCAGTACTTTTTACACGGCTTTCAGCTTGGGGGGTGGGGGCTGAGGGAAGGGGAGAATAGTGAAATTAAATCTAAGACTTAATTCTTCAACTGTGTAAAGAGTAAGATCTAACTTTTGTACTATTCTTTTACTAAAGCTAACGATGAATGTATCTTCAGGTGGGTATTTTGGATGTGAATAGAGCGTGGCCTCTTCCTCCAAATCAGTTTGCCTTATTGTTACGGAGAAAAAAAAAAAAGCAAAAAGCTGCATAAAACTGTGGGGGGTTTCTTTACTTTTCTTGCATACAACGAGTAACAGACTTTGCAAACAGCACTGAGTGAGGAATCAAAAAGCCCATGGTGGCTTGAAGGGATTTATTTTACTTTGGCCATAAAACTGCACAACGTGTAAAATCCAGACAAAATTACAACATTCCTTTTCTGAGATGGTTTTAAAATTATTTTTCCATACTGTGATCTTTTTACTCTTTTATGAGGGGAGCCTGTTCAAGGGCAAGAAAAGCATATATTTTGTTTTTACCTCTCTGTGTCCACACTTGTTGGTACCTGGCTATCCACATGGCTTAAACAAGAAAGAATTCTCAGCCAGCTCCTCTGTGTTAGTTGGGATAGGTACAGCCAGTTCTGTTCAGATCACAAATGTAAACATTGACTCAGACAGTGTTCCTGATTTTTTTTCTTTTATACCTCTTCTGTCCTGCATACTTTTTTTCTTGGACCCTCAGGTCTACAAATACAAGGGCATTTTTTTTTTAAAGCTGTTTTTGCTTGCAGTATTCCCCTGACCCTGCTAACCACTGGCGTGTGCCATCCCCTAAACTTCCCGGCCAGCCAGGGAGCTGGCATTGCTGGCAGCGGAGTAGTTTAAAATGCAAAGCAGATGCAGTGGTAATGGATAGTGACACTGTGTACAGTATAGCCTTCCTCATCCAAAAATATTGCTTAGTTAGCCCCAGTTTTACTTTTTAAGTGTTTAGCTTTTATGATGTGCATGGAAGTTGGGGTGGGGGGGAACAGTTCCAGCAGTGGGAGAGCTGTTGGCTGCGTCGTTGTGCTGGTCTGATTTGGTGTCTAAAGAGGCGATTGTTTCTTGTTTAGGTCAGTTGATGAAGATAAAAAGTCACCCTTTTTTTTTTTTTCTTTCCTTCTAATTTTTTTTTTCTTCCTTTCGATGTGTCTTTCTCCCAGAAGTGTGTTAGGAAGTCAACCTGTACATAAGCGATGAGCATTTGTACTCGACCCAGTAGGATGATAAGGAAATAGTGCTGTATCCTACCTGAAGGTGTAATAAAGTGTACATTTTTATACCGCCGCCTCTCCCTGCCTTCTGTCCCGGGGGAGGAGGGCGGGCGGGGCGGGCTGCCCTGAGGGCCGGCGCTGGGTGGGAGGCCGGGCCGGTGCCCGCCCCGATGAGGCCCCGCCTGCGGGCGGAGCGGCCGCGGCTCCTCCTCTGGCCTCGCACGCCCGGCATGGCGCGGGAGGTCGAGCTCGCCGCCTGCCTGGAGGCCGTGCTGGGCAGCCGCTCCAGCGCCAACCGCGTCTTCGAGCTGCTGGAGCCGCTGGCGGTGCGGGCCGAGCCGGGCGGGGCAGCGGGCTGAGGGAGGGCAGCGGCGCCGGGCCGCCGCTCTGACACGCTGTTCCCCAGGGCCAGGAGGAGCCGGAGGACATCGTGAGCGCCGCCAGGACCTGCAGCCGGCTGTTCGGGGCGCTGCTGGAGCGGCGGGAGCTGTTCGTGGGGCCGCTGCCCGACCAGGACGCCTCTCTGGCCGGTGAGCACGGAGCGGGGCCCCGCGGCGCTGCCGGGCCGGGCGCGGCCCTGCCCGAGCCCAGCCTGTGTGCGTGTCTCTCCCTCCCAGAGAGCTACAGCGCCGAGGACAAGTACAGGATATGGATGAGGCACCGCTACAGGGACTGCGTGGCCTGCCTGGGCGAGCTCATGGCACACGACGCCTTCCAGGTCAAGGTGGGTCCTGAGCCCGCTGCTGACCCACGGGTTCGCGGGGAGCCCTTGAGGTTATCGCCCGGTATTTCAGTGTGGGAGGGCAGGTAGTGCTGTAAGACAGCACTGATGCTCTGGCTCACCTCTGCTCACCAGCTGCCAGCAGCGAGCATGCAGCT
This sequence comes from Callaeas wilsoni, assembly GCA_013398955.1. Classification (NCBI taxonomy): domain Eukaryota; kingdom Metazoa; phylum Chordata; class Aves; order Passeriformes; family Callaeidae; genus Callaeas; species Callaeas wilsoni. Next base: position 47,775 of record VWPU01015010.1, read on the forward strand.
TTCTCAGGGAGTAATATCTCAGTTAATTCTTCCTCCTTTTGAACGTTGCTTCCTTTGGATCTGACCCCTGGTGTCCTTGTTTTGGTGGAGTTTTCTTTGTGATGTTGCTTTCTTTTTTTGAAAGGAGTTGGCACTCTGCACGCTCATGAAGTTTGTCGAACTGGAGGCGCAATATCCATTGATCAAAATAGAGTGGAAGGGAACTTTAACTTTTCCTTGTGACCTTCTTAAGGTAAGCTGCAGAACTGAAAAGTCCCTCCTGTCAGTGACCTGATGGCACACGACCTCATGTGCCCTCAGTCATCTCACTGTCTGCTCCAGTGCTGTAAGGGACTGACTTGTTGCTTTCCTTTCCAAACTCTTTGTTAGGTAGTTGTTGATGGTTTGCTTCCCGTCAACGAGGACGCCTCACTCCTGATCTCCCGCTTCCAGGAGTACATGGAGTACGATGATGTGCGCTACTTTGTCATGAAGGCTGTCACTGCCAGCATCGGGCAGGTCACGCAAAAGACAAAGGAGGTGACAAATTGTTGCTGGTCAGGTGGCTCTGGATGAGCTGCTCTGGGTTGTGTATCTTGTGCACGAAGCAGGGAGGGATTAGTGATATGTGGAAATATTTGGAAGCCAGAGAAATGAGTGTGCCCACTGAAGGCACTGATTTTTTTCTTATGTGTGTCAGTATGCCAAGACTGGCTTTACTCTGAATTGAAAGTATTTCAAGACACATACTGTTGTTCTTTCTGGTCTAAGCTCCAGCTTCTGTTTTACCCAAATCACTACAGCTTGGGTGACACACAGAGAACTTTTAATTCTCTTTTATCTGCTGCAGAGGAAGAATCCATTTCCTTTATTGCCTCCACCAGTGTTGTTAAACCAGAATTAGTACAGAGATAGGTTTTGTGTTGGATAAACAAGCAGTGCTCCAGGTCGAGGCAGCAACAGAGAATATACCAGTGTGTATTTAAGTCATCAGCATTTTCCCTTTCTCTTTCCTAAATATATTCAGTACTTGGAAACAGGGCAATATTGAAGGCCAGCATCTTTCTATCCTGTTGTGGAACTTGCTTCATGTTTGTTTATATGCTTTTTTCCTCAGAGGCCTCTGCCTTTTTACCAGCAGAATGTATTTTCCCTCATCTCACCCATTAACATGCCAAACAAAGAGTCTGAGATGGCCAAATTCATGGTCAAGCAAGGTTAGTAAACTCTGCATGATGAACTGTGTATGAAAAAGGAAATCAGGTTTAAGATTTTTAGTGTATAGAGACTTTATTATTGTTTGCTGATGAAGAATGTCTGCTTCTTTGATCACTGTGATTCTAAACAGTGTTAAAAATCCACATTCTTCAGTCTGCAGGGGGGATCTGTTATGGCCTTGTATCAAATTAAGTACTTCAGCTGAAGTTTTTAGAGCATCAAAGGGCTAAGTAAAAAAAAGTCATCTTAATTTTTTGAATATCCATTTCAAGTTCAACATCTGGTTTCCCTTTCTTCTTAGCTAACCGTGAGGAACTGAAACTTTCAAAGCTGCAGGTAACTGTTCGTTTGGTGCAATAGAATTGAAATTTTATTAGATTGAAATAGAGCTTTGTCTATAGCAGTGTGTTTAACTTGCTGTTTGCAATTCTGTTTTAAGGCACACAAGCAGGTGTTTGAAAAAATGTGGCTGACATTTTTGAAGCACAAGGTGAGTGTTGCTTCTGCCACTGATCTGCATCACTCTGTAATTTAAGGATTGCTGATCCTTAGCAGTTGTGTCCAGCCTTGCACGGAGCTGCTGGTAGGACCCCAGAACAGCCCAGTGACCATTTCTGTTGGATCACTTTGCCAAGAAATATGACCTCGTGTGTAGCCTGATTTTTCTCCTTCCTCTCAGCCTTTTTTCCCCACCTTAAACATGTCTGCCCATAAGGATGATCTGCAGCATAACAACCCCTGCTCACAGGCTGAAGCTTCCCCAGCCTTTTTCCTGGTGATTTTCCCCATCTGAGTGATGACACTGTTAGTTGTGAGCACCTGCTTCTTGAATGAACTGAGTTGGTGTCCCTTGTAAACTCTCCCATTTGGGAACTGCTGCTGCAAGCTGTTCTGTATTGTCCTGCCACATTCCCTTCTGCTTGTGCATTGCCTTTTTGAGCCACAGGTTGCTGCTGTTCTCCGAGTTCTCCCTGCAGGGCTTGTTTCACTGTTGTTCTGTCCTTCACAGCTGCCCACTGGCCTTTACAAAAAGGTTCTTGTCATTCTGCACAACTCTGTCCTGCCGTACATGAACGAGCCCACTCTCATGATGGACTTCTTGACAGTGGCCTATGGCATAGGTGAGTGAGAGCAGGCTTTTATCCTTTGTGGTACCTGCAGCATGGGACAGATGGTCTTGGAAGCTCTGCTGGATGCAGCACCACGGCCTGGCTGAGGGAATAGGTGTACTTTTGGCTGGGATGGAGCTAAGGAACTAGGGTGACCTCCATTGTCCCTGAAAGTGAGATGATTTTACCTGTGTTTGTCAATGTCATTGCTTTGTGTGTGTAAGGAAAATCATACTTAAGGCTTTGGGAAGAGTAGAGTACTGGAATGATTTATTTTAAATATAGAGTTCAGCCAGTGCTGCTGATCCAAACACAGGATCCACAGGTTCCTACAGAAGTGCCCTTTCTGTGGAGACCTTTGCCTCCCCAGTGTGGCTTTGTTGAGGAATTAGAGCACATTTTTGTGTCTCAGTCATTGAACATTTGTTCTACTAAACTACACCTTACTCTTTGTAAGAAACTTGGGAGCCTCTGGAAGGGTGTAGATGAAATTGTTTCACCTTTCAGCCATCACACTGGCTCTAATTTCAGGTACTCAATTTTGTGTTCCTTCTGGGAAGATTTTATTAGAGAAAAAACTTGAAGTTTTTTTTCCTAATTATTTTTATAGCGTTGATATCTGCCTGCTTTCTTGCAGGTGGAGCAATCAGTCTTCTAGCTCTAAATGGGTTGTTTATTCTGATTCATCAGCATAATCTGTAAGTAAAAAGAGCATATTGTTTAAAGGAACATGGGTTTTTGCATTTATGTCCTTATGTAAGAGGAAATGAAATGGATTCACCACACCTTCAGGCTTTGAAATTCCCCCAGGAGAAAGCCAAACTCTGCACAAGAGGCTCAGCTGTTTGGATGCTGAGCTGTTTTGGTTGGCTGATTTCTTTTACAATTGAGCCTAAATATCCTCTTCTCTAGACTCTGGTTGCTCAGCACTTAAAAATCGATATCCATTGATCTGATTACAGAGTGAAGCCATAGTCTTTGATGTCCCTTTCACTGCATCCAATACCATTTGCAGTCACTGGACACAGCTTCACACCCTGAAGATGGCTGGGCACTGCAAGAGCCATAAATTCACCTTACGGCTTGATTTCAAGTGGCGACTGTAGAGGGGAGCCTAAGAGAGCTAAACACAGCACAGCAGAGGGCTGGGGTGCTCCTAATGAAAGCACAAAAACATTTACACACAGTCCCTCTGTACACCACTAATGGATGTTGTGTTTTTCCTTTTTTCCAACAGGGAGTATCCTGACTTTTACAAAAAGCTGTACAGTCTGTTAGACCCTTCCATCTATCACGTGAAGTACCGAGCTCGCTTTTTCCACCTGACTGATCTGTTTTTGTCTTCATCGTAAGTAGCATCTTTATTATGTATGCTCACATATTTTTCTGTTCTTGAACAGTCTCCCACATGTCTGGATATAATGTATTCAGTGTGCCTGCTGGATTAGATACATTTTTATGGAGAAAACTGAATCCAAGACTGTTATTGTAGTCTTGTGTAATTTTTCATGTGCTATTTTTGAAGATGTGCCTCACAGCCATAGATTTTCAGAAAGAAAGAATTGCAGTTAGTTATCAGAGTTTGAGCTGCAAGTGCTTATGGATGTGTTTTTGATCTCTGTTCCACTTTGGGTGAAAGTGATGAATTTTCTGTCTTGTCTTTTTAAATATGGAAAAGTAAAATTTGCAGGCTTTTTATAGATTACAAAGCTGTTGATAAATGGATGGCTTTTTGCAGACATAAAGCACTGAAATGTGAAGTGTTTGACAGCCTGTCTTGGTGTTGTCAGTTCATTGTACACAGAGAAGAAACTGGATAGGCAGCTGGTCATATAGTTGCTATCATATGTTATAAAATAAACCAACAGCAACACAGCACCAGGCACTTAATATCCAACCCCCTTGTATTCCTGGTGTGCTTTGGAGACAGTGAGGAGACCTGTGGGGTGACTTTGTTGGATCTTGCAGGTATAATGAAGTCTGAGTGACTAAAAATTGTCATCTTTCATACTGAATCTTCTGATGTGAAGAAGGTGCCTAAATGAGCTGATTGCTGTTAGAAATTTGCATTTTTACCATTAGGAAGAAAAAAAGAATTGGGCTGCACATTTACACTACACGGAAGCTTTATGTTTCCATTAACAGCTGCAGTGCTTGGAAGTATTATGTAAATTAGCACCATGGCCTGTGTATTAATTAAACCCACAAAATGACATCAGAAGAATATAACTTAAGGTTGCCTGGCCAAGCACTGAGAAGTTTATAAAGGGATTGAATAAAGTTTGCCACGAGAATGGCCGTGTACAGGGGCTGTGCTTGGTGCAATAGTGCCACATGTCAGGATTGAATCTCACAGTGATCTGAGATTATTCATGCATTGAATGTAAATTCCCCCAAAAATTCGAGAGCACATAGTATATTTCTGCTCAAAAGCAAGATTCCTAAAGCTTCTTTTTACTCCATAGCCAAAAAAGCCTGAAGAGCCCCCTGATCTCCAAGCTGCCATGCTGTTGGGGTGGCTGAGGCTGCTGGCTCTCCTGGCAGGACTTTAACAGGCTGCTCCCTCCTGTCCCTGTCCCCAGGCACTTGCCAGCGTACCTGGTGGCAGCGTTCATCAAGCGGCTGTCGCGGCTGGCCCTCACGGCCCCTCCCGAGGCTCTCCTCATGATCATTCCCTTCATCTGCAACCTCTTCCGGAGGCACCCCGCCTGCAGGGTGCTGGTGCACAGGCCAGGAGGGCCAGCAGGTAAGAGGGCAGTTGTGTTATGCCTGTAGACAGCGTGAAGAAGGGCGTTCCTGTGGAGGAAGAGGGGAGATTCCAGTTCTGAGGTTTGGAAGGATCCCTCTGTCCTGTCCCTTGAGTTTGTGGGCGGTCAGCAGGCTGCTGCTGTAAGTTCAGGGCTGTTCCAAATGCCCTACTTCCTATGCTCTTTAAAAGTAACATGGTTCTGTAGTGCTGCCAGCAGTGACTCTTGGGTCATGCTGGGATCTGTCAGCTTGATCCTGGACCATAAATGACTTGGGAAGGAGGGACTCTGGCTGCAGCACTGGTCCTCTGTGTTCCTTTTGGGTTTACATTCATCACACGGAAGGTATTATCTCTGTATCTCCACTTTCCTTAGATATGTCAGAAGATCCATATATTATGGAGGAGGAGGAGCCATCTGAAAGCAGGGCTTTGGAGAGCTCTCTCTGGGAGATTCAGGTATGTCATCCCAAAATGAGCATCTGGCTCTGGTGTGGGTCTCTTCCACCCTTGCTGCTTCCTTGACACGTGTTGGCCGTGGGCAGCCCCCCCCCCAACAAGAACCTGCTTGACATATGTCTTGGAAATGAGATGAGTTCTTTTACTCTGCATCCTTTTCTATCCTAGCAAAGGATTCCATACACTGGAGAAAGTGTACCTGCTAATTAGTGGGTGGCTTGTGAGCACACATTTGAACTTGCAGTCCACAGCTGAAACAGACTAAAGAGCTGCAAATGTACCAGGCTTCTCATTTGCTCTGGAGGGGAGAGAGGAACTTGTTGAGTTCCGTCAATTAACTGATGGAAGTTAATTGAGTACAGCCAGATTATCCTCTAGGTACGGACAAGGGGCTGAAGCAGCAACAAAAATGATGTGCAGAGGCTGAAATCCTGGAGAGTTGGAGCTTGGGTGTGGCATGAGGGCACTGTGAGGTAGCAGAACTGGGTTACGCAGTGTAGGCATGGCCTGTCGATGAATTTGTCTTGAGCTGGATGTGACCATGTGAGAGGAGCCTTTGACATGTTTGAAAGATGCCTGAAATGAGGATTTCTTGACGCTCTGCAGTAGCATGGTGCAGTGAGCTTGGCTCTGATGGAGTTTGATGTTCACTGAAGCTCTGACCAACAACTGGGCAGACACCTGTGTGGGAATGCAGATTGATGTGTGTTACCCTGCACTTATTAGATTATCTCCTGTTTGTCTTGCTTTTTCAGTCTCTCCAGAACCATTATCACCCAGATGTGGCCAAGGCAGCTGCTGTCCTGAACCAGTCCCTGTCTGAAGTGGAGGATGACATATCAGGGCTTCTGGACCTCTCAGCTTATGAGGTAATGCTGCTGTGCCTTTGTGAATGACTGGAACCAGAGGGAAGGAGATTCTGGATGCAGCAGCCGTGTCCTGTTCATCTGCCTTGCTGCTGGGGAGGGAGCTACACTGACGTGGTTACCCAGAACCAGGGCAAACCAGGAAGATGGTCTTTTAAATAACAGCAACAGTGGTGACAGGGCTGGCGTTTTTTGGAAGTGTTTATTTTCTGGATCTTTTAAGACTTTATAATGAGCGGTGGTATTGGGGTGAAGAGCTTGTACTGAGTTTTGACAATATTTTCTGGTTTTTATTTTGTAGCTTTTTGATAAAGAAGTAAAGAAAAAGGCTGTTGATGTGCCCCTGGAGTTTGAGCCAGTACGAGGTTTGTTTGGGAAGAAAAATGATATTTTAGCAGAGCACTTCAGCTTAGATTGATGCCATCTCTTACCTGAGCACATCTGTCAGCAGTCAGATCTTAGGGACACGCAGAAAGCTCCCATGTGCTCAGCAGCCCTTCCCTGTGAGAAGAGCTGGACTGCTTGAGCTGCAGCCTTCTTCAGTGACCCTTGCCACTGCCCCTGGCTGGACTTTGCTGTGTTTCTCACACTTGCATACTGCCACCTGCTATTTGGGAGGGATCTTTCCTCGGAGCAAGAGTTTCTGGACTTGTTCCTGGCTCGGATCCCAGCCCTTCCCCCAGAACTGCTGGTGCTGGCTGTGACCAGGGGCTGCATCAAAGACATCACACTGCTGTTCCACAGGACTGAGGGCAATTGCATTCTCTGACTGCTCTTATTTTTCAGATGTGTTACTTTTATAAGACAGCTGACAGCCTGTTTGTAATAAATGTCTTCAATACATAAGGGCAAACACCTGCTGTATTATAATTATATTTTTATACACATTTTTAAGCTCATCCTCAGAGGGATGTTTATTTTCCTTGTACTCAGCACTCCCACATTCAATGCACTGAAACTGGTTTGTCTGACAACTCAGAAGATGCTCAGTAAGTCCATCTATGAAATGTTGCTGGTGTTCCTTCATGCCATGCTCTAAGGTTGCTGGATTCCAAATGCTCGTGAACTTTGGAAGTGAACATAATCCTGGTGCCTGCTGTAGCCAGGGAAGCCAGCTGATGTGCAGTGGGAGGCTAATCCTTGAGTTTTGCTTCAGAATGATAAGCAGCTTGGTGTGGTTTTGCTTGCAGCCTGCATGTGTTTTAGGATCTCTGGCCAGAGTGTATCCAGGGGCTAATGACTTTTTAACTCCACTGCTACTGGATGCTTCTGTTAATTTGGATTTTTCATATACTTCCAGAAGTCATGCAGAAATTCCATTTGATAGGGTTCCCCCCAAGGTTTTAAGTTTGAGATAAACTCATTATTAACAGCACAGATGAACTCAGGACTTTTTTTAAACTCATTTTCAACAACTTAATGTTACCTCTTTAGATTTAAACTCTGCTTGCATAATTTGAAATCATGTTTTGTGGAAGAGTATATTACAGTCAAGAAAGCAGAGGCCAAGAAATCCAATTTCTGGCAGCCAAGTCTGGTTAAGTCAAGGAAAACTGCAGCTGTCTTGGAGACACTGAAGTGTTACATTTTCTTCATCCAGTTTTTTTCATGCTTTCCAAACAGTGGATGTGTCTTCACAGTGTAGAGCTCTACGTCTCTTTTTTTTTCTTTCTGATGCTTTTGAATTCAGGTGGGGTGTTTCTGAGGATTGATATTTTTCCACTTTTTCTTTGGAAGTGTCTCTCTTTGTTCTCTGGTGAAAAGGCAATGCTACCTCCTCCCTGGCCAGCCTGCTTTTCTTCTTTCTTTGACTTCTGGTATCTGAGGTAGGAAGGCAGAATGGTTGAGATGTGACTTTCAACTTGAGAGGCCTCAGTCCAGGTTCAGCCAAGCCTTGTATTTCAGCTCTGAGATGTATCTCCCTTTGTCATGGGGTTTTTTCTCTATGTGTTTGGTAAACAACTTGAAGTGCTCTGCTGTAGCAATGAGGACCACATGGCTGACTTTGAAAGAAGTAAGTCAGTGTATCATCTTTCAGTGAAATGAATATATTTAAAAGAATGAATGTCTGTGTTGAATGGCTTCCTTGGCATGTTTTTATTTTATTCAGGTTGGCCCCAGTTATATCTCTAATTGCTGGTGAGCAGTGTCATTCACTTCTGTCATTATATTGATGCTCAGCTGTGTTGGGTTCTTTTTGAAAGCACAAATATTAAACCACTTGGGCATGGGGCAAGTCCAGCTCTCATGGTGCTGAAAATGAGGGAGTTTGGTTGGGTTCTTCTGCGTGGACAGAGGGTAAGCAGAGTGTCAGCAAGGGCTGTGTGACCTGTGTGCCTCTGTCCTTCTGGGGTCTCCTGGCACCATGCAGGGACACCCTGCATGGGGGCAGGTGGAGTTGGAGGGGAGTGTTGGGAAGCAGCAGCTCCTGCCTTCTGGCCTGGCCCTCTGCTGCCTGTGGGGAAAGCCTCGTATCTGAGAGTGAATGACCACAGCCTAAAGCATTGTCCAAGAAGCAGGAGAAGGGATGCCATGGAATGGGGGTGTTTTTTGGGAGGACTGCAAAAGCACCAGCATGGCCAGTGTTCCACCGGCCGTGGATCCCAAGTACCCCACTGCAGTGAGCAGTGACTGGGTTGGAGCAGGATGCAATTGATTTTTCCAGAGCATTCCCAGTGCCCCACGTGCTCCCAGTGGCAGCTCCTGCTGACACCGAGGCGGAGGCTGAGGCTGACACAGGGTGTTTTCAGATTCCTCAGCACATTTCAGTGCTGAGCCGGAAATGCTGTTAGCACTTTACTTGAAGTATGTGCAGCTGACCTGGATGACTTAATTATTTCGTGATGATGCCTGGCAGTCCCAGCACAGTCCCACTGTGCTTGGTGCAGACAATCAAACCACAGACAGCTCAGAGGAGCTTACAGCTGAAAGCCTGGGTGCACTTCAGACAAGCCTTGAAGGTCTTCCAGAGACTTCATCCCCCAGCTCCGATGCTGCGCTTACCTGAGCAGCATTTTTAAACCAGCTCTTAGGTGGAGATAGTTTTAAGCCCCTGCCTGTCCTTGGAAAAACATTCCACCTGGTCTTTCATCAAGCTTTTATCTCTCAACTTTCACCCCTTTCCCCTCAATAGGAGGCATCAGGAAAAAAAATCAGCAGTTATAAATATTAAAAGTTCCATCTGCACAGAGTGAACAACCCTTATCAGGCTGCACACCTGCTGCTGCTCCTGCTCTACAGGTCTCCACAGACTGTAGATTATAGATGCTTTAATCATGGGGTGTATTAACTGGAAGGCCAGATTGAAGTACCAGGCAGAGAGTGCATAAGTCACTCCTGTTATTATTTGATTTTTATCAGATGTGGGAAGGGGGGAGAGGGCTGTTCCAGGGTTTTTGTTGTTGTTGTTGGGCTATTTCAGTAAGCGTAATAGATAGTTTTATGAAAACGTTGACATAACCCCGCAGCCTCCCCACCCATCACTGCCTCAGTCCCCCACCAGAGGGTAACAATAAGGTCTCTGTTTCAATGGACTGCCCTTGGTTTACTTTCCTGAACTTCCATTCAAAGTCATCCCAGCCCGGCTGCAAAACAGAGCTGCTCATCAAGTGCATGATGTGATTTATCTGGGGAGTCAAAGGTTGAGGTGACCACGATGTTTGTGTTAATCAGCTTGGATTCTTACTTTTAAGATATTCATTGGGCGATAGAAGTGCAAATTTACAGCTGTGAATGACTGTTGCTGTTGGCATTAAGGTGGTTTAATATCTCTGAGGCAGTGAGAGCTACAGTGCAGCCATAAGCCCTGTGTTTTTCACTACCTAATTTTAAAAAACAAGCTCTCAGTTAATTTACAGCCCTGCTCAAGCAAAAAGGGCTACAGGATCTCAGTTCAACTGACACCAGCCTTTTCCAGCACTATCATAATCAATATTCATTAACTGAAGCCTATTGGACTTGGAGATTTACTGCTATTAATAAGCGAAGAGTCTATCTTTGTGTAGTTTATGAAGAAAGTTTGAGACCTGTTAATAAAAAGAATTGCTTTTCTGCAGATTGTTTGCCCTGTCCCTAGGCCCTACTTGCACCTCTAAAAGGAGAGTTCTGGAGCATGTGAGTAGAGCCAAAAGAGATAAAACCAGAGTGAAACTGCCTTCCTTTTCCAGACAAATAAACCCGAGCAGACAGGATGCTCTGGTCGATGGTGCATGCAGAGATGTGAATGCCATCTCTGTCCTAACGGAGTTAAAAGCTGCAGACTCCATGTCCTGCAGGTTATCCCCATTTTGTTGATAAATGCACAGAGTGAACCTTATCAAAACGAGCAGGCTGCAGGCCTGCTAATGGAGCTGTGCTTGTGCTGAAGATAATTGATGCCTCAATAACGCCACGCGTTATCCAGAGAGCGGCTGGAGCGGCGTGCGAGGAGAAGCATCAATCACAGGTGCTTGTGTTTAACTTTTATCAAATATTAGGTGGGTGGCAAGGTGCGTTCTTGGGCTGCTCTTGAGGAAAGAGCATTGGACTGCGAGATAGGAAGCAAATGAATCATCACATCCCTTTCCCTACATCAGTTTCCTGCGCACTGGGAGAGTGAGGATTTACATTTTAGTCATCTCGGCTGGAGATGGAGATACGGCGTGCTGCGGCGTTGGAAGCAGAGATTTGATGGCCAAGAGCTGCAGTTCCCAAGCGGGCACAGCCTGGCTGGTGATCGGTGTGACAGCTGCGGCCTCGTCCTTGCAAGGATGACAGTCCCTTCCCACCTGGATGGGAGGGGCGGAGAGGGGAGCGCGGTGATGGGGAAAGGGGCTGACCCGGCTGTGCCCGCTCCCCCTGCCCTGTGGCCAGCGAAGCGGGGCCGGTGGCCACTAGAGGACGGTGCAGACCGGGCGGCGGTGCCCGCTGTGCTGCCGCGGCTCCGCTCGGCTCCGCGGGGTTCCCCGCCAGTGCCGGCATCTGCTCCCTCGTACCTCACCTAAATCGACCTCTTCCTGCAGCCCCCCGGGAATGCAGGTGCCCTCTGGGCTGAAGCATCACCCTCGGGGATGTGCGAGCACACAGGACAGCAAATCCCGCAGCAAACCAAGGCGCCGTGCGGGCTGGGGGCACCTGTGGTGGCCCTGCCCAAGGAGCTGAACCGCAGAGCCGTGGGGATGGTGGCTTTGCAGGGCTGAGGATGATGGAAAGAGGGAAATCCAGAAATCCCAGAGCAGCCGGCTGTGGTGGGGAGCGAGGGGACCGCGGGGAGGTGAATGGGGGTGACCTGAGCCAGTGCCCTCTGTCCCCCCCACCGTGTCCCGGCAGGTGCTGTGAACTGGGGGCAGGAGGTGACCACACTCTCTTTGGGTGGGCAGTGCCCATCCTTCCTCCCAGCCCTGCCCTGGCGGGCTGTGGTCAGCGGAGCCCAGCCGTCCCTCGGTGCGGGTGACCCGTGTGCCACCGGCGGCAGTGTCCGAGCCCCTGGCAGTGTCCGAGCCCCTGGCAGTGTCCGAGCCCCTGGTAGTGTCCGAGCCCCTGGCAGTGTCCGCGCCCCTGGCAGTGGGCACGGTGCTGGCTGGCACCGCTCTGCTGCGGGACGGCCTTCCCCTGCTTCATCCCAAAGTACCCTCACACGGCCTTCCAGCCTTACGTTTTTAAGCATAAGAGTGAAAATTTTCTATAAATTTCCTAGAAATTTTCAGTCCCAATTTAGAAAAAATATTCTGATTCGGGATAGCATTTAGATATTTATATGCTTTAAATGTCTTGGCAGTTGAAATGCAAATTTGTGCTTTAGAGCACTCGACTGTCTTTAACACTCCCCTGAATTCCTCACTGAGGAACTGGGCTGCAAAGCACCCGCCAGAGAATGTCTGAGCAACACCCTAACAGGGCAAAGACTGCAGCCCCAAGCACCAGGCTTGCTCTCAGAGCTCCCTTCAGCCTACACAGCAGTTCCCCCTCCAAAAACCTTATGGCAAGACAAAGGACTCGGTGCAATCATGCAGGAAACCTGCTGGAGAGGCTCTGTCCCCAGAGCTGCTTGTTGTGTAGGAGCACCTTTATCCCTCTATAATGCATCATAAAGGCTCTCTTGATATTTTTTTTTTTACTGCATATAGCAAAACAGATTTGGATTCTGTTTCTGTTTTAGGTGGTTCATCATTGCTGTATCTTAGCAGGATCTTACTTTGATAATAGGGCTCCAAGCAGCGATGAAATAAAGTGAGATTAAAATAACTACATAATAAAGTTCCAGATTAATCTGAAACTATGGTAAATCTTTCAGGACTGTAGAAAGGCAATAGCTAAGCTGCATGGACTCAGTGTTCGGTGAATGACTGTGATAAAATGTGTTGATCCACATTATAGCTTTATGTCTGTTCAGGTATAATAACCATAACTACAGTTCAGCTGCAGTTTGGCACCTAAAAAAATCTCCTTTGAATTTATAACTTGTTGCATGTCTTTTGTTTGGCTTTTAAAATCTCCAAATATTTGAAAAAAAAAGTTATAGGTGATGGATACTGACTCAGCAGAGGGGCTGGGAAGAAAATGGAAAGGACAAAATCCTCTCCCCTGCTAGGAGCTCTCTGGTTGTCTTGATTCAGTGTGGGACCCCTGCCACCCTGAATTCAGAGTGTAGCTGTGAAGCAGAGGGAGGTGGGGGGTCACGGGGCTGGGCTGGTGCCAAGTCTGAGGCTGCTGGGTCCCCTTTGCCCTGTCTGCCACACACAGAGCTGTGTACCCAGCTTTTACAGCGTGCAGCTGGGCACTTGTGCCTCCATGGCAATCTAATGGCCCAATCACCTCCTGGCCACAGATGCCAGGAGCTGACCCTCGGCTCTTGGTTGAGGGCTTGTCATGGCTCCATCAAAGCAGATTCAGGCCAGGGAAGGTGAACACAGCATTGGAAACCAGGGGCTGCCTGGGCCCTGGGCTCGGCTCAGGCTGCCCCTGCTCAGCCTTCCACGAGAGCTGCAGTTCTGATTGCCTGCAGCAGCAGGCTGGGCTGCAGCTCCTCCTCAGGCACAGCGTCTGGTGCAGGAGGAGAGATGCCTCCTGCTCTCATCCTGCTGAGCTCACAGCACAGGCTCGCAAACCTGGGAACTGAATTGCTTGCTGGACAAATTGCAGATCATGTTGCTTTATAGAACCAATGGTATCTTTGTATTCTTTGGATTTACTGCTCATTCTTTCAGTTCAGATCAGTGATCCGGCACCTGGCTCTGTTAGTGTATTGATTAGTCCAGAATCCCATCTGCCACTTCACTGCAAGATATTGTAAAGCCATCACGAAGCCCTGAAACATTTCCGAAGGAATATCAGAGCCTCGTGCTCTCTGTGCCAGTGAGCATCTCATGGAGGAGCTCTGAAGGTAGAAGGGGAGGAAGGTTGCTGGAGCAGGCTTTTAAAAGGAAGAGTAGAAATTATTTAGCAAGCTGATCCAGCCAGGAATCCCCCTCAGCCGAGGTCCACATCAGTCCTCTTGTTGCTGGAGTTTTGCTCAATGAGATGAAGCCCCTGCAGTGGCAGCGTGGCAGAGCACGTGGTGGACTCTCCATTTGCAGCATGTCTATTGTGCTAAGCCCCATCCCTTTCCCATTCCATGGCTCTGGCATACAGCAGGGACCTGTGTGTTCCTTGAGGCCCAACATGGAAACCTGAGCTTTGCCAGAAGAAGACCAGGAGCCTTGTACAGGCCTTGAGCAGGGATGGAAGGGAGGATCAGACTGCAGAGCTGGCTCACAAAGGGGTTTTTCTCCACCCAGGCAGGAGTGGGAGGATGTGCCACAAGAAAGGGCCCAGCAGGCATGTCAGATGCAGAGCTTTGAACAGCTTGAGTGACATTAATAGAGAGGACTTTTGTTCCCCCTGCTCTGCACTGCTGCAGAGCACTGACTCTCATCCTCTGGGACTGATGTAATGGGTGCTGGGGCTGCTCCTAAGAGTCCACACATCAGTGATGGACAGACTGATGGACAGAGCTGTCTGTCATCAGTCTCACAGTCAGGTACGTGAGGAGCAGTGGCCAAATCCTTCTCTCCAGTGGAACATCCCTCTCCAAGGACCCTCAGAGCTGCATTTCAGCCCTTCTGAACCAGATGATGTTAGAGAAGGAGACTTTGAATGTTGAACATGTGAGAAATTGCCCCTGTAGGCTTGAATTACTTACAGAGTATAAATGATGCCTGAATGTTAATGCACATTCCAGCACGCACATTCCGGAGGGGATGAGAACTCTTCTAAGTGCAGCCACGCTGCACCAGAGTTGAATTCAGCCCGGGGTGTTTCCCGGCAAATGCACCACCATCCATCCCTGCTTATTCGCCCCAAACCCTGAAGATTGTGTCGACCTGTGAGCCAGGAGGACTCCAGAAGAGAGGCAGGGAGTGGGAAATAACAAAGATATCTCTGTACATTGGAAAGGTAAATTGCTCCCTCGGAAAAAACGATCCCGAGGGTTGGCAAGTCACTGGTAAGTAGAGCAGCAGGCTGGAGCTGGAGAGAGCTCCTGGTAGATGAGAGGATCAAGCCCGGAAGGCTGCTATCAGACAGACCAGCAGGAGCAGGGTCTCCAGTGATCCAGGACTAATCCTGACCCTGCCTGCGACAGGCCAGAGCAGTAGTGGGTACAGCACGGCTGGGAAGGGAAGGTTGATTTGCCTGGCAGAATCTGCATTTTAATTGCTCATTTTCTTGCCTTTTATATGTGATTTGATTGTGAATTATGTTTCCTGCATTTGTAATTAGAGGGTAGAGCAGATGGCGAGGTTTTGTCTGAAGTGATGTCGCCGTTGAAGTAACTCATACTCCTGGCTGACGATTTCCTGGGAAGGGAGTGTTGTGACATGAAGATACCCTGGGAGTTGCTCCAAGACAGACCCACTTTCAAAATAGTCTGGGACAGAGCTTTAAATTATAGAAACCTGCACTGTCCCACTGAAATCAGCATACAGGCTGGTTTACACCACCTGTGAAACTGTTCCCTGGGGAGAAACTATTTTTCCCGTACGCCTAGAAATGCCTGCTCTGAGACCGTGCCTGCAGGGAGCTGTGCTGTGTTTATTGGTGTGTGACACATGCCACAGCCAGCCCACAAAGTGTCTCTGGGGTTTGCTTGTGAGTCTGAAAGGGACTGGGTGATGAAACCTGCTCAGTGCTTGATAGAGCCCATGAGCAGGGGATTTTCCAGGAGGCAGAGGAGGAGGAGGGTGGTGAGCTGGGTCTGGGGGTTTGCAGCCTTTCCAGATTCACCCTTGGAGCTTTGGCTGCCCACACCCTGACACAGCCGCTCACTCTGCCACAGCCTGCTGGGCAGGGAGGGCAGGCAGAGCATTCTGCACAGCCACCCCATCCATGGGGAACAGACCTTCACACCCTCGGGAGATGCCCAGCTCTGCCTTGTCCTCATATCCTGCACTGGGAGGCAGTATTTCGTAATTCAAAACTTCCAAAAGTTACAAAGTTGAACTTTGCGAAAGAAAACTTGGAAAGTTGTGGGAGTTCCCTGAAGGGTGACATCACTTTGTACCTCTCTGTGTCAACCAGACACTTCATTCATCAGCTTCCCACTTGGTTGGTGATTTGCAGTGAAAATGTTGGACGAGACTCTCAAAACAGACCAGATCCTGATTATATTTTTGAAAAAGAGAGAAAATCCTTCCTAGAAAGTTGCTTAAATATGTTTTAGCCTTTCCTCCATGTCTTCTTTTATCAGACACAAGCTTTCAGTGATATGCCAGTAGGCAGAGCTGAGAGCTCAGCTAACAAACAGCTCCCAAAATAAGCTGTTCTGCCACCTTCCAGCCTCCCACCTGGGAAAGATGAGGTGTTTCCCACCCCACTGCCTTTCTCCACGCAGTCAGACCTTCTGCTTCCCTTTAGAAATCCTTAGCACAGTGTGAGTCTGGTTAACGAGGCTCGGGAAATGCTGACATTGAGTTGCTTTCTGAAGGACATTTGTTTATGACACTCATTTATGATAAATGGAAGACATATGGAGTGTCGCCCACGCTGGCTCTGGGGAGCACACGCTGAAATGCAGGTGGGTGAGCTCCTCACAGCCCTGGCCTGCCTGTCCCACTTTCTGGGAATGCTGCTCCATGTGCAGTGCCACTCCTGGGTGGGAATGGCACAGGGCAGTGCAATTTCAGGTGAGCTTCAGGCTCTGACTGCATAAATCCCTGAGGATCTGGGTTGCTCCACAGAAGCACCAGAACCACCTTGGTGTATCCTGGCCTGCCTGCACGCCCTTATCTCTAACCTGGCACCTGCCCCTCTCTCCAGAGGCAGCGCTGATGCACGAAGGAGCGCTGAGAAGGTCCCATAATAAATCAGACCTACTTATAGGGGTGTGTGCCTGCTCTGGCAGGGCTCTGGGAGGAGGGACGGGAGGTTTCCAAAGGGAGTTTGCTGGCCCTGGTGGCTGCAGTCAGATGGTGTGATAGCATCCTTCATCTCCTAGAGGGATGCCGTTACCTGTTCTCTCCGGCTGGTTCTTGTAAACACTCACAGATTTTTATTTTTGCTCCTTAATACAGCAACACTGTGAGCTCTTCCATTTGTAAAATCTATCTGAAGAGAAAAAAAGGAAATATATTTACAAATGCACTTGCAGGCACACACATATCATTTAAGACAACAAATAACTAGGAAAGAAGAGGCAGCAGTAATTCACTCTCGTTTTTCCTTTGATGTTTTTAAATGCCTCAAGTTTTCCTCTTATGGTTTACGATGTTATCATGCTCCTGTCTAAACTACCACCTTAAAATACATTCTACATGGTTATTTTCTCCATAAAATCCTGACAATAATAATTTCCCCTGTACTCCTACTTGCACTGTAATTTTGGATCTGCCAAGCCATCCACACCTCTTTGATGGCCAGCAAATTGCAGCCTTGCAGGAATCTGCTGTCCCCGACCACCACTCGTAGGTGACATTGCAGCACTCTGATGACGAATTCCCTGAGCTGGCGGAGGTGAGCTTGGATCACCTCAGATCACCTGCAAGGACTGGAGGATGCCAAGAGGCTCATTTAATGAGCTGTGTCCTTTCAATATCAGTGGTGCTGCCAGCTCATGCTGCTGACCTCGGGCAGGGCCCCCTAACGCTGATGGCACGTGCCAGCTGTCCCCTGATCCCGAGTGTCCCTTGGGGTGCTTTGCAGCCCACACGGCTGCCAAATGTGCCATGCTGGAGCTGCAGCAGCAGCCTGTGCCCGGCCAGGCTGGTCCTTGCCCTGCTCCCTCTTGCAGCTTGTGGAATTTTCTTGGTTGGTTTTGGGACGGTCGGGAGGGCTATAGACGAGAGATCTCTGTAGTTAGGTCTCAGAGTGTGTAGTTTATTTATGAAGGGCGTGGGTGTAGTGGCCCTGCTTGGAGCTGCCAGCTGCAGCTCGAAGCAGGCTGGAAAAGTAAGAGAGCAAGAGAAGCAAAGTTGAGAGCAAGAGAGAGTAAGGGCAAGGGGAAGTAGGAGAAGTAGTAAAAGGAGAGGGAAAAGAGCGAGGGAAAAAGAGGGAAAAGAGAGGAAAAGAGAGGGAGAAGAGAGCGAGGTTCTCGTTTACAATACAATAAATCTTCTGTGTTGAATATTCTAATTTCCATTAACCAATCTAGTACAAGATATAAATCCTATAGCATTTCCATACAGCCTATAAGAATTTTTACATTACCAAACTGCGTTACATTTTAAACTAGAAACTCCTCTTTGGAGCCCTGCTGCCGAGCTAGTGGGGTCTGCTCTGCCCCTTGGATCTGTCAGCAGGCAGAGGGTATTGTTCAATCAGAGAGGGGATTACCTGCAGCCGGCCATACCATTGCTTTCCAGTTGTTCAGTAACTAGGGCTTGGTATCTCAAAGCTTGCTTTCATTTCAATCTCACTTATAGTTTCCCTATTCTCAGCATCTTTTGCCAGGCAATCATATTTATAAGGCTTTCCTGTTTCACCTTCCCCAACACCAGCTGTCACTGCTCTGATCCCTGGGCAGGGGTTTGGGCCAGGAGCTGCCCTGAGCAGAGCTGTGCTGAGGCTGCCTTGCAGCTGAAACAGAAACCGTTTAACACAGCTGTGCTTTGCTGAGAGCCTTCTGCCTGTGCTCCCAGGGAGCGCCCAGGAACTGCAGCCCTCTCGGAGCATTCCATCCCAGGTGGACCAGAGGATGGGACACAGACCTTGAGGAGGAGCAGGTCAGTACCCAATGTCTCGTAATTTGTGCTTAGTAAAACCAGAGGTTTCTTGGAGAAAAAACTGTCATCTGTTGTAACCTGGTGGATGTTTCTTCCCATACCTTTGGAAAGCATTGCCACATTAACCCTGTCCTGGTTAGATTTGAAGCAAAGGCTTTGCTCTCAATTACTGCTCTTGCCAAATCATTTGTAGCAAGGAAAGAAACCCTGGGAGTATTGCCAAACCATGAGAACATCCTTGCAGAGTCTGACTGCTACTGCATGATATCATTTCTCCTCTAGGTTGTTTCAGCTCATCTGAGATAAGGGCAAGATAATTTTTTTTAGGTTTTTTTTTTGTTTGTTTAGGTTTCAGTTTGACTTTTATTTTGAACTTTCAGCTTACTGCATGGAACATTTTTGGATCATCTGAGGTGCTATCTGGTCTTATCTCCAAAGCACACTGCTGAAAACCATCAGGGAGTGGGTCTGGCTTAAGCAGGAATTAAGTGGCTCTCTGGATTTCAAGATAGAAAAAGTGTGGCATCCTGCTGCTTGCATGTATAATTTCCTTTGTCCAAAAGTTGCTTCAGCCTAGTCCAGTGCAAACAGAAATTCATCTGCTTAGTTCAAAAGTTTTCCATGTAGCCCAGATATTTGCTGTGTGCAGTGGCACCCTGCATCCATGCACTAATGCCTTGCCCAGCACTTATTATGGTTAATCATAATAATAGTAATAATAATTATGGTTGTGGCAGCCTTTACAGAAGAAGTGAGGGTAAGCAGGGGAAATGTAGACACTGGTTTGCACAGGTCTTGGACCCTCACTACTTCTTTGGAGGGAATCAGGAGTGGCTGATATTGCTCCTCCCTTGCTGCCTCATGGCTGAGGTGGTTATTCCTGCACAAGCAGAGGAGGAGGAAGAGGAGAAAGAGGAGGGCAGAAGCCCTGTGTGCCCCAGTGTTGAGGATTTTAACACGAGTCAGCCCCTTCTTGCACAGAGGAGCTCAGAGGGGCTGTGGGGTTCAAAGGGAGGCCCCTCTGTCCCAAAGCATTTGTTTGTTTGCTGGGTTTGGTGGCTCTGGGTGCGTGTAAAGCGGCTCATAGGGCTGGGGAAGGGGCACCTGTTCCTCAGGATAATGCACTGTTCCAAGCACCATGGGGGGATTTGTATTTTAAAGCTGCTTCTTTGCCTCAGATTAACTTCACTTGTGCTTGCAGAGCTGAACCCAGCGGGGTTTTCTGCCTCGTTTTGCCCTCGAAACGCTGATCCAGGGAGAAGATGTGCCTGCTACACGCTTTGGGCCAGGCTCTGCTCTCGGAGGTTCCTCATACCTGTTCTTTCTGGGACAAGCTGTCCATCACCCCACAGGACCCTTCCACTTTTCCCCTCTCTTTTCTCCTTCTATTTGTTCTCAGAAAGGAGTGTTCAAGCTCTCCATCACCCCACAGGACCCTTCCACTTTTCCCCTCTCTTTTCTCCTTCTATTTATTCTCAGAAAGGAGTGTTCCAGCACTCCCTCACCCCACCGACCCCGACGTCTATCACNAGAAAGGAGTGTTCAAGCTCTCCATCACCCCACAGGACCCTTCCACTTTTCCCCTCTCTTTTCTCCTTCTATTTATTCTCAGAAAGGAGTGTTCAAGCTCTCCATCACCCCACAGGACCCTTCCACTTTCCCCCTCTCTTTTCTCCTTCTATTTGTTCTCAGAAAGGAGTGTTCCAGTAATAGCTAAACCACACACCAGTGAAGTTTATCAGTAGTTTGGAAGAGATATTAGCAACGTATTTGCTACAAAGTCAGTGAGGGGAAGTGTACTTGCTCATGGGTGAAAGTGTGTGTTTTTTTCCCTTTGCTGCTTAGTTAGCTCTTAAATGTCTCTTAAAATTAAGTCGACACAGAACAGCAGAGACACCCAGTTTCTTTCAGCAGAGATACCCAGTTTCTTTCTTTTTTTTATCTCTTTCCTTTTATTATATATATAAATTTTTTTACAT
>VWPU01015011.1:866-68890 GCA_013398955.1 Callaeas wilsoni
CCCCCCAGTCCCTGCACAGTCTCACCAGTACAGCCCCCCCAGTCCCTGCACAGCCCCTGGGGTCACAGTGCCCACTGAGTGACCACGGGAGACCCCAGGCCCAGCCTGACCCACGGGGTGTCCGTGCAAAGGGTCCGGGACACACAAACCAAGGGACACACGGGAATGGGGTGGTTGTACCAGAGGACCTGACCACCCCCTGGGTGCTGGGAAGCGCAGGGTGGGACTCCCCTTCTGACCCCCACCAGGACTCAGGTGTGCACAGGTATGCTGAGCCATTTCCCACCCAGCTCCCCCCGTCGGGGCCGGCAGCGCGCAGAGCTGGGTCGGATGTTGTTTGTTTTGTGCTGTGAACTCGTGAACTCGCAGGCAGAGCCTGGCCAGCCCCATGCACCGCATCCACAAATAAACAAACACACTGGGAGAAGCGGGGAAGCCAAACCCAGAGGCAGCCCCACAACCCCCCCGTGTGTGCAGGTGTCCCGTTAGAGCAGCAGTGGCAGGGGGTCCCTGTGCCCTCATCCCCATGTCACCAGAGCCCCACTTCTGCCCCGGCTGTCACTGTGCCACGGTCAAGCCTGGAAAACCAAGCTGTCCCAGAGTGTGGGAATGCCCCACCTGAAATCCACCCAGGCCCTGAGCCCAGGACAGGTTGAAGTCCTTAATCTGGTGCTTGTGGGTGTCTCCTGCGAGCTCTGGCTGCAGGGGGGTGCTCAAGGCTGCACTGCTGATGAGAACAGCCTGTGTGAGAGTGCTTAAAAATGATGCTTCCTCATGGCATTTTGGGGGCCAGTCCTGCTCCGCAAGGCTGCAGTGCCTGCAAAAGTGGGGAGAAAAAACTCAGAGCGTGGAGAATTTGGGGTACCAACTGTCCCAGGGACATGGGTAGCTAAATCCCATTGGACTCCTGTGTCTCCCCCAGCCCCTCTGAGCTGTTGGAGGCTACAGGATGGCTCTTTTACAGCTCCCAGACATGGGGACATGGAGGGATGGCTGCCGGCCTCTGGCTGAAAGCTTGGGAAAGAGGAAGAGGAAGGAGGGTCGGCAACGGGTTAATGGGAGGGAGGTGACACTGTGGTCATCTGTGTCTCTCATCACAGGGTACCTCTCCATCAGCCCCCGGGCTCGTCCCATCCCATCCCATCCCATCCCATCCCATCCCATCCCATCCCATCCCATCCCATCCCTGCTGTTATCCCACTGCTTCCTGTTGTAAACTATTTCCAGAGCAAGTGTGAAACAATTAAACAAACTGAAGGGCAGAGTCTGCTCACCAGATCAAAGGCGTGAGCCCTGCAGCGGTACCTCGCTCCCGCGGCTCCCTCCTTCCCTGCTCCTCCTGCCTTCCCCGCTCCTCCTGCCTTCCCCGCTCTGGGCTCTAAAGCAGTGCCCTGATCGGGGCTGGGGAGCCAGGGCTGTGTGTGGAGCACGGTGCCACTCAGCTCCAGGTGCCGCCCGTAGCTCGAGCCTTGAACAATTCCACAACGTGGGTCTTGTCTGTTCCATCCTCCCTGCAAACACAAGAAGGGTGACAACAACTAGGCAGTGGGATGTGACTCCAGCTGTGCCACCACGACCTTGGCACCGTCCTCAGCCTCATCTGGAGGTGCAAGGACAGCCTGAGGTTTCCCCTCTGCGGCATTCTTGGAGATGGAGACTTTGTGCTCTTTCTCCATCTCCCCCTTTCTCCCTCTCCATCAGAACCCATGGAGCAGGGAGCATCTCAGCTGTACCTGCCTGGAAATACCGGCCGAAGCTTTGCCCGGGCTTGTTCTCCATGTGCAGAAAGCACGGTGCCTTCAGCTCAGCTGCGCTCTGGGACTTGATCCCTGAGACTTTGGAGAGACACCCCTGGCCCTCTGGACCATCGTGGGCCTGCCTGGGGACACGGGGCTGTCAGGGTGCCACGCCTGTGCCATCTGGGGATGGAGAGGTGGTGATGCTGAAGGATGTGCAGCGTGGCAGGACTGGGTGGTGGAGACACTGGGTAACTGTGCGTCCCAGGCTGCTCTGGAGGTGCTGGACTGAAAGGACACATGGGAAGCCGGGAGTGAGCCCTGGCCCTGGATTTCCTCCGTGGCTGGAAGGGTCTGCGCGGTGCCCGTGGACACGGCCGCAGACAAACACAGCCAGAGCCGGGCGTGCGGCCGCGCAGCCGCGTCGCCTCGTCCCCGAGCACAGAGGGTCAAATACATCTATTTATTGCCATCACCCGCGGGCTCTGTGACCCCGCAGCTCTGGGGCTCTGCTTGGGGAAAAGGCTTTGCCGGGAGGGAGGTAAAAAGTGTCCTCTGCGGTTTCCCACGAAAGTCTCGACGCGAGGATGGCTCCTCCGGGCAGGCGCTGCTGCGAGATGTCCCGCTTTAAACCGGTTCCATCCTTCCCCTGGTACAGGGGGATCTGCTGCAAGATCCTCGTGGGGAACCTCCTCAAGTTTCCTTCCCCCAGACGCCTCCTCCAGAGACTCCTACCAGCAAAAGTAAAAAAAGGGAGGAAGGCAGAAGTCAGCGCTCAGCATAAATCTTTTTGCAATAAGAGGTGAATAAGACATAAATCCAGAGAAACTTTTTATTTTGAGTGGTCTTCAGGGGTTAAAAATAATGGGATTTTAGGTCCTTTTAAAAATAGTGTTTGTAAAAGGCTTTAATAGAAACCTGGGCAACTGTCCATGTGATTAGTGATTTAAAAACATGAAACCTCCACACATGTTTAAAAGTTTTAATAAGTTAAAATTAAATGAGTGAAACTCTGGGAATATTTTTTTGTTACTGCAAGCTAAGAAAATTATGTCCGTTAAGCAAAACTTAATACAAATATAAACAGGTAATGCACATCTGTAAATTATTTTCATGTCTCCAGGGGCTGGAAAAAAACCTAAGTGAGACCAGCATTCTTATATATATTTTGCCTTGACAGCTCAGGAAAAAATTTGCCAAAAACCAGAGTTAGAGCACTGGGCTGGCGTGGGAAAGTTGGTTTAGTGAGAAATTTGCCCGAGGCTATTTAAATAAAAACAGGCGTTTTTTTTTAATGGCAAATGCCTGTTAAATACAACCAACACGGCTTCCAATCGCCTGAGTAACTTGTGTGCCTATTCCTTCTTGACACTTTCATCTCTTTATCATCACAATCAATATTTTGCTCTTATACTTTCAGTGCAATAAAAATAAGAGTGATAAGGCAGACATCAAACTGGATCTCTCCTGCTTTCCCCACCGTGCTTGGCTTGGCATTGCTCTGCTGCCAGGATTTGGGAGCAGCACGGAGGGTTAGCCCTCCTCGTGCTGGTACATGCACCCCCACCCTCACTCATGCTCTGAAAAAAAAGCTAATTTTTAGTAATTAAGCGTGAATCAAAGCAGGTAGAGCATCCTGGAAAGTCTGAGCAGATAAAAATGCACTGGTCCTGGAGTCTGTGAGGTAAAAGTATCCCAAAGCTGCTCCATAATGGGATTAAGCCACGATTCTCCGGGGCACCAGAGAAAAGAGGCTGGATTTGCAGGAATGGTCTAAATCCTGATTTTTTTTTTAATCTTTTTTTTTTAAATAGCTGAGTGGAGGGGTTGTGCCTGGACAGCCACAGGATAAATCACACCGATAGTGCCATCCCTCTGCCACGATGCTCTGGCAGCACGTGCACACGGAGGATGACTTTCCTCCTGGCAGTGCAGTGGGATTCGGTCCCATCAGGGTGTCCTGGGTTGGGACAGGACAGAGGAAAGTCAGTCCTCGCTGCCATGGGCAGAGGTTGGTGCCATGTGTGTCCCTGTCCTGGCACGGCTGCTGCACTGGGCTTAGCACCCGCAGAGTTTTCCTCCTCACGGGCTGCTGAAACTGGTTTTAATTGCAGGGTTGCTCCCGGCCATCATTTCTCAGTGTGTAAAGTCAGCTCAGGAACTCTCACCCAGGGATTAGTGACAGGCGGGAAGACGTCCCGGAGGAGCAGCTTTGCCCGCACGGTTTGTACCTGGGTGAAAGGTGCTGCTGCGAAATTGCGCTATAAAATCTGTGTCACGTTTAAAATAAAGTGCCTTTATGGGCTGTGAGGGGAGAGCAGGTGCTGGGCAGGCGTCGCTCAGCCCGGCCCTGGCCTCATTGGTCCCTGCGCTGTTCCTATGCACCTCCATAAAACAACTGAAACATTCTCTGTTGTGTAAACAGAGCCTGGTGGGGTTTATGGGGCTGCGAGTGACAATGTGCTTGTCCCCAGGCCTTGTCCCAACCCACACGGGCTGTTGGAATTGCAGTTCTCCCTGTCCTTTGGTGCACGTCCCTGCTCCCTCCATGCTTGTTCGTGCCTTTGCACCCTGGTGCTGCAGACCCTGCGTGCCCCTCTCCTGTCCCTCGCCAGGGTGATTCCTCAGGGTGTCACAAACGCCCAGCTCGGAGATGGGGGCAGCTTTGCACCCACCAGCTCTCACCCTCAGAGGAGGTGACCCCAACTCTCTGGAGAGCAGACCCCAGCCCAGCCTCGTCCCAGCCCTGGAGACATGAGGGACGTTTGTGTTTCATGTGCATCTTCTTTCAAAGCCATCCGTTCCTTTGCCTTTTCTTCCATTCCTCCTTTTCCTGCCGAGGCACTTTCCATCACCTCAGCAAATAATTTGCTCACTGGAGTGTGCGGAGGGGCCAGGATCAAACCTCCTCTGATATCTCCATTAAATAATCGAAAACCATCGCTCACAGCAGTGAAAACCCAGGCGTGATTCTCTGTGCACAAGCCCGGGCACGAAGCTGATACTGGATTTCTGGACCACAGCGGAGTGCCAAGCTCATCCAAGTCACGCTGGCATCCCCGCGGTTTCACCCGGCTCTGTGCTGCTGGGATTTGCCTCTCCCAGGGCACGCGCTCAAGAAAAACGTCATGCCATGCGGACACTCGCCCCGCACAGGTTTCGGGCAGGTTTTCCGGGACACATCACTCCCGGAGATCTGGGCGTGCCCCTTCTCGCTGTGCTGGCCCGGGGGGCTGGGTTGCAGGGTCCCGAGATGCCACTGGTAACAGCAGGGAGTTTCAGGGGCAGTTCGGTGCCAGCTCTGTTCTCACAGCTCTGGGATTTGGGACTCCTGTGCCGGGATGAAGCCAGCTGAAATTCTTAAGCGATTACAAAAAGAGAGTAAAAAGGGACTTTCTGCACCCCTAGCCTTTGGAGACGCTCCGGGCGCTCCCACCCACCGCCCCCTCTTTCCTTCCGCATGGAAATGGGAAGACTGGGAGATGTTTCACTTCCAGAACGGCTGCAAAGCAGCCCTTTCCCCCCTGAAACACACACAGGGAGGACCACACATCTTCTGCGCTGATGCAGGGTGTGTTGGGCTGTTGCATCTGGGATGGCAGCCCCATGCTGGAGTGCTGGGGGTGCTCCTTTGTCCCCCCTTGCCGTGGCTGGGCACATGTGTGAGGGCTGCTGTCGGGGAACACTTCCCACCCAGCTCTGACCTTGGTGCCTCCCAGCAAAAACACCTCCTGGAGAGGGGCCAAACATAATAGCCAGTTCCTTCTACTCCCTTCCTTCCCAGGCAGCCACATTATCACAGGGCTCGGCCGCGAATCAAAGCCAGGCACACGAAGACGGGAACCAGGAGAAATCGGCCCAAAGATGCCGTTTCCGCTCGGAGAGGAGCGGCTGAGGGGCACCGGAGCCGCCTGTGCTATCACAGGGTGTCCCATCGCAGCGGGCTCCGTGCCTGGCAGGGAGGGAGGACCCCTGCAAACCATGCTTGGGGTACCCAGGAGATCCAGGAAACCCCCGTCACGCCCGGTGCACCCCCCGTGTGGGGCACCGGGGATCCCCTGCCCTGTGCCACAGCGGCTCCCACGGCACTGGCTGCAGTCGGGGGCTTTGGTGGTGCCACAGCCAGTTCCAAAAGGTTTGGAGGAGCCCCAGAGCCCATTCCCTGAGCTCTGCCCATGGGCAGCTCTATATGAGTGATTTCTTCCCCAGAAAATCATTGTGGGTTTTCACAGAATCATAGAATACGCTGTGTTCAGTTCCTGACCCTATACATGACACTGTGAGAGATGGTATCAAAAGCTTTGCTGAAGGTCACAACGATTACATCTACTGGCTTTCCTGGACCAACTATTTCTTCTTTAGCTTTAGGCTGAAAAATAAATTTAACAACGAGTCCCTGTGATGCCACAATCCTTTGTTTTCCCCTTCATGGGGAGAGGTGACTCATGTTTGGTGAGGCTCGGGGTTCCCTGGCTGCTCCAGGGAACCCAGCGGGATGGGGGCTTGGGGTTCCCTGGCTGCTCCCCCATCTGCGAGGACGCTGTCGCCGGTGCCGTGGCACGGTGCAGGCACAGGCCGGTGACACGGGCCGGGCCGTGCGCCGTTCCACCCCCCGGCAGCGCCTCTGCCTGCGGCACGGGCCGGCGCGGGTGGCGGGCTGGGAACCGGCCCTCCGGGAGATGCCAGCAAGGTGCGATCCCTCCTCTGCCGCCCCGAGCCGCCGACTTCAAAGCCCGGTGACCTTTCAAATGCAGCAACTCCCGCACAGGGCGGGGAGGCTCCCAGCCAGGGAGGAAGCGGGGACTGCAAGAAGGAAACCGCTCACACCTGGAGCCACCGGATGGATGGGACCGACCCCCTGCCCCAACACGTGGGGACAAGGTGATGCTGCCTGGTGGGACCCGCATGCCACCACCAGCTCCCCGCTCCTGGCAGGATTCTGTGCCTTTGGAGTCACGTCTGCTCCTGGCACGGCTGAGCTGGGCTGGTGCTGTCACCTGGACTTTGGAGCGCAGAAGCTGCTGAGGGTGGCGGTGTCCTGCTCCCTCCCGCTCCGGCACCTCGCCGAGCCGTGCCCCTGTGGCACGTGGGTGCTGCCAAGGCCTGGAAGGAGCCACGGCCCTGCCCCACGGAGCAGGGAGCTGCAGGGGCCCGCGGGACGATGCTCCCACGGACGTCCAGCAGCATAAACACATCAAAGCGTGTCCTGATGGCAGCGCGTAAACAGGAAGGGACAGAAAGACAAACACGGCTCCTCGCAACTGTCGGGGGAGAAAAACAACTCTCTCTCCAGGCGGGAGAAGGTTTGCTGCCCGCTCAGCTGTGACCCCGTGGAGAAATGAGCCAAATGAGCCAAATGAGCCAAATGAGCCAAATGGGCCAAAAGGGCTTGGGACCACCTGCTCCAAATGCTGTTGGGCGGGTGGCTGTGGGGGGCTGAACCCTGCCAGCAGGGGCTGCAGGGGTTGTGGATCCCCGTGTGCCTCTTGCTGCCTGTGCATACCAGGGCATTGTGCTCAGTGCTCTGAGCAAAGTGGATTTGGGAAAACTGGTGGAGATGGGGCTGAGTGGGATGGTGGCAGCACAGGGTGTTGCAGGCTGCTTCCTCACCCGCTGCTTCCCTGGCGCTGTGGCCGGTTCCCAGGGCTGCCCGACAGGATCCCTAATGGGATTAGGGGCCTCCTTGCCCGGTCATCCCATCCTAATCCTGCTGGGAGGGGAAAAGTCAGGCTGGGACAAAAGGCATTAGCTGTCCGCGCCTGGCCGTGGCCGCTGACCTCTGCGCAGGTGGTGGGGCCGGGGCAGCAGCCACAGACCCCTCGTTGCTGCCACGCGGGTGGTCACGGCCACTGGCCAACTCCCTGGACACTGCTGGGGACGCTGCTGCCACATGGGGACCCCAACCGTGTGGGCACTGGACGTGGGAGCGCGGCGCTGGCACGGCTCCGCTGGGCGTCAGCGGGACGAGCTGATTCACTGCCTCGGAGCAGCTGCTGTCCAGCAAAGTTCCTGTTTTTCAGTGGAATCCCTAACTCCGTGCCTGGAAAAAACAAATGGGAGCGGAGCAGGTGCCTGGCCCTGTGCAGGGTGGCTGCAAGGGCACAGTCTGTTGAAAACACAAACTCCAGAGCTGGACTGGTTCACAGTCACAAACTGAGGAAACAACTCAAGAAAATCCTCTCTCCCAAGAAACCCCAGACTCAGGGGTTTATGAGGGAGTCAGATCCTCTTGCTTTGGAGCATGAGACAAACTGAAAAGCTGAGAAAATAAAAATTAAATTTTCCCTGGAGAGAGATTATCCTCCATGTGCCTGCTGCCCTCCACCTCTATCCCTGCTGCCCACGCAGAGTCCCCGAGGCAGCCCGGCAGGTCCCTGTCCCTGCAGAGTCCTGAGCAGTGTGGCCAAAACCACCTCTGCACCCATGGAAGATGACTCCAAGGGCCAGGCCTGGGCTGTGCTAAGTGTTCAGGGGGTTTAAATGAAAACATTATTTAAATTAAAACATCGATGAGTTTCTCCGCACAGGCACAGCAAGGCGGGAGCAACGTGGTGCTCAGGAAAGAAGAGCTCATCCCATCCCACAGCACTCCCTGGGGGGAGAGCCCAAGGAGCCTCCAGCAAAGGGAGCACGAGGGTGAGGGGCCCATCCAGGCTGTCCCTGCCCTCCAAACCACAACCATCCCGGGCTGACACCCAGCACAGCCCCACGGGGCACCGGGCGAGCAGGGGGGCACCGTTCCCCCGTGCGAGAGCGGGTTGGCTTTGGTGGGTTGGCTTCGGTTTGCTGAGCGGGATGTTTTCAAACCTGCTCTTGAGGGAGGAGGTTTGCCAACGGAAATATGTAACTGACTGTAAATAATGGCTTTTATCTGCAGTGAAATGAATAAGCTCCCGGCAGCAGCAGGGCAGAGCCAGTGGGGCTGCGCAGGTGACAGCACAGGGTGTTGGGTTACGGGCTCCCCATCACCGCCAGAGCCCCCCGATGACTTGTGACAGGTTCATAAGCTGAGAAATGTGATGCTTTGCAAGGTTCAGTAAATATTAGGACTACTCCTCCCTCTTTCTGGTGCAGGTTTAATTGCGAGGATAATTCATGAGAGCACAAGGAAGGAAAAAAAAAACATCTGGGAAAATAGGACCTGTTAAATAGAATCCATTAATAACGAAGTGATTGTTCCTCTGCATGTGATTCAGACAGCTGCCTAATTGTTAATTACCTCGATATGAGAATAACAGGTAATTACGGGGCTGCATCACGAGGAGCTGACTTTTTTTTTCCTGCTTCTTTTCTCTTGGTGAATGCCGGAGCCGGAGCGTGCCCTGGCAGGTCACACCAGGACTTGGAGGAGAGGCACTCCCCAGGCAGGGTTCCTCCTGAGGTGGAAGCTCTGGGGTTCCAGCCATGTCCTGAAGCTATTCCTGCTCTCGGTCATAGATCCCAAGACACACAGCTTTTCCTTGGGGTGCTGGGGACCAGACACCCCCCTCAGTCATGGGGCCCTGCCTGGGCAGAGCCCAGCCCTGGCTCCACACTGAGCAAACAAGAACCAAAAGTCATTGGTGACCTTGGCTGTCAAATTCCCCAAGATTACTTGATTTAAGAGACATTCTTGAAATATTTCTTTCCCATTTGTCTGTTGCAAAATGTGCTTTCTACACACACACAGACACACTCAAACCCACAGGCACAGATGTGCAACACACACACAGGTAGGTACTGAGCAAGTATCTGGCAAAGACAGGACTCTGATTTAAGGTTTTCTGCACCAAGAAACATTTCTGGGTCCCAGTTTCTAGAGGTGAGAGGATGCAGAGACAGACAGGCACTGCTGGGGGGGTGATAACATCTGTGCAATTAGTGACGCTGCTGCTGGGGATTTGCCATCCCTGGTTCTGTGCAATTTTTGCCTTTGGCTTCTTCCAGGGAAGTGATGCCAGCCAAGACACAGCTGAGCAAGGAGGCAGTCAGGACAGAGGAGCGTGGATGGAGAGAGCTGTCTGAGACCTGACCAGAGGACGAGGCAGCCCCAGCCATGCCTCCCACACTGGCTGGGCTTCACAGGCCTCATCCAGTGCTGGTGTTTCCCATGTGCAAGAGGAGCGGGACATCAGTCCCTCTGATGGGACTCTGTGCGATGTGGAGCTTTCAGTCCTGGAGAAGGCAACACATCTATTCCATTAGCAGAGGGTGCTGGGGAACATGAGCGGGTCCAGTGGCTCTGGGATTACCCACCACAGGCTCTATCCCAGCCATTCCCATCACCCAGAGATGAGACACTTGCAGCAGCCCAGAACAGAGACCCTGCACCAGAGGCAATCCTGGCCCTGGGCACGTCCCGCTGCCAGCAACGTGCTGGGGAGGGAGGGATGCTCTCCTTCTCATCCCGGCTTCCTGCAGGCAAAAATAGCCCCGGGTTCCTGCCTATGTGGTGTATTTATAGTGTGAGAGGCTCTGTAAGCGCTGCCCTTCTGGCTCTCACCTGCGTTTCGGGGAGGAAACACCGTCTCCCTGCCGTGCGTTCGTGCGCGGCTTCGACACTGGGGAGGCCCCGGCGCTTCCCGCGGGCACAGCACAAAGCAGGTGCCACCAGTGGGACCTACGTGACCGTGTCCCCGCTGTGGGGACAGTGCTGGGCCCAGCTGGGATGCCAGGTGGGAGAAGCCATGGCATGGGGATGTGGGAGACACGGAGGGCACCCGGTGCTGCCCTCAACACCTGCACAGAGAGGGCAAAGTCTGCGGGATGAGTGGCAAGATCCTTCCGAGAAACAATAAAGAAGGAAGCTTGGAACCCAGCTCCCAGCTCTGTGCTGTCCGAGATATCTGGGGCTGGAGGCTCCAGCTGTGAGGTGGGCGATGCCTCTCGGCTTCACTCGGCGCTGGCAAGGGCAGGGCTGGCACAGATCACCACCCACAACAGTGACAGGAGCTTATTTTTCTAAGCATATCACCAAAGAAGCTAAATATACATTTTCCATTCAATTCCCCAAAGCAGCGATAGGCCAGAGCCTAAAAATAAATCCCTTTGGATTGTGCCCGGGCCAGAATTAGACTGCCTTCAGACCAAGCCCTGTTCAGCTTCATCTCAATGTGAGCCTCTTCTCTGCCTCTGGGCTCCCAGTGGCGCAGGACAGGGTGGCTCTCTGTGCCCCTGCATTCTCCAGATCCAGCCTGGAGGCTCTCTGGTTGCACATCCCAAGGAGTGATGGTGAGCAGAGGAGTCCCAGCGGCTGGTGCCTGCTGCAAGACCGTTATCAGCTGGAAAAACTCGTGTTTTACAAGGCTTTCTCCAGCCCAGGCTATGCCAAGTGTTGGCCCAAACCTCAGTGTGTTCCCTGGTGCTACCATCCCCGATGCACCACCAGCCTCCCACCCTGCCTGCTGCCTCACCATTGGTTGCCCATGGCTCACATCGCCACTTCCAGCCCCTCTCCAGCCCTGTTTTTAGCCCCTCTCCACCCCTACAGGTTTTTCCTGCAAGTGGGGTCCGACTGCTGCTCCTCCGGCCCGTGGGTCACCACCTCAGAGGGTTCTGTGGACACAAGGGGCCAGGCAGTGGTCCCTTGACCACCCCAGCCAGACCCAGCTCGTCCTTCCCTACGCTGTGTAACTCATAACCACTGCTCCATCTCAGTGAAATAACACATTTGAAAGAAACAGGAGGGAGGAAAAAAAAAAAATACCCCAAACCCTGTAAAACTGAAATTGTAGTTCTCCCGGGATGCAGTGTCTGAAATATTCCCACAACCTTTGCATAATGCATTGCTCATGTCAGACCTCGGGAGACAGAAATTAATAGCTAACAGCAAGCAGGCATGGCACACACGTGGGCTTCCCTTCTTTCCCTGCTCCCAGGGGCTCCACGCTCGGGGGATACTTTTCCTTTACATTCAACTCAAATAATTCTCATTTAGAGACTCGAGAAGAAAAAGGCTGTAGAGGACTCACAGAGAATTTGTGCCAAACAGGAAATATTCAATAAATGTTTATCCTCTCGCACAATAGTAGGGTTTCAAAAGTTTTCTACGGACGCGATTTAAGGCTGGAGGGGTGGAGGGGCTTTTCCTCCCCCTCCAGGCTCTGGATGACCGAGAGGTGAGTTAGGGTTCTGCCTGTGGCACCAAATTGCCTGTCTGGGCAGCTGCTCCCGCTGATGGAAGTGGGATCTGGACTGGGCTGTCCCCCTAATTGCACTCAGGGCAGGAGTTAAGGGATTTGACTCCTGGGGCAGGAGTCAGAGTTCACCGTCAGTCAGGACACTGCCCTGGTGGGAAGCTCTGTGCCTCAGTTTCCCTGCCAAGCCCTCCATTCCTTGCAGAAACGGGGCCGTGCTAACCGGACCCCTTTCAAATCTGCTCCTTCCCTCTGCTTTCTTGGTCCCGGCAGCTTTTTCCCAAACCTTCCTCCCCTCCCCCCCAAAAATGTGAAAAAATAGCTCCATCTGGATGCTGTTTCCACCCAGGCACAGGCCCCGGGGCCGGGAGCCAAGAGAGCAGCGCCTGTGAACGGCAGACGTGGGAGCCGGGGAGGATGTGATGGGGAAGCTGTGAGAAAAGCCTGAGGTCGGCAAACCTTCGGCCTCGCCGTGGGAGCCTCTCCCTCGCAGGAGAGGACGCGGCAGCCGGGGCTGAGGGGCAGC
This sequence comes from Callaeas wilsoni, assembly GCA_013398955.1. NCBI lineage: Eukaryota > Metazoa > Chordata > Aves > Passeriformes > Callaeidae > Callaeas > Callaeas wilsoni. The sequence goes on from VWPU01015011.1 coordinate 13,244, forward strand.
GCCAGCCCCGGGCCCGAGGGGTGGTGGCCGCCTGGGCTGGGGGATGGCATGGAGAGGTACAGAGGGATGGAGAGAGGAGGGACAGAGGTGCCCGGCAGCTCTGTGCTGAGCCAGAGCCACCGCGTTTCCCTCCTGCTCCAGTGGGACATCCCATGGGATCATGGCTGGTGTGCAGCAGCCTCGGGGATGTTGCATCACTCCTCCTCCAGCAGCAGCAGCTCCAGACTCCCCAGGCTCGGCCAGGGGAGGGGATGGGCTGGCTTCCCGCTTCCCAGACTTCCCACGCCAGCACGTGTTATTTATGACCCCCAGGTTTTCAAATTAAACATAAATTAGCGGGGGCGGGGGAAGCGGGGTCCCGCTCGTGGCCACCACCCCTCGAGGAACGACCTCGCTGGGGAGGGGGACAGTCACAGCCGGCACGGCAGGAGTTAAACTGCCGGCGTGGGGAAGCCACCTCCATCCTCCAAAATACAATCGACCAGGAAATAAACAGGAGCTTGTGTTTGTTTCAGCGCACAAGTGAAAAATAAAAGGATTTCCTGCGGGCCGGGGCGCCCGGGGTCCCGCAGCCCGGCCGCCCAGCCGCCCCGCGCCCATTGTTCGCCCCAGCTCTGCCGCGGGGGACATTGTTCCCTCAAAATGTCCCATCAGATAAAGGAGCTGTGCTGGCCATGGCCACCAGCACCAGCGAGAGCGAGCCCGTGGGGTTTATGCAGAATTTGGGAGCAGCACCCACCTCATGTCCTGCCCGCGGCGCCCGCAGGGTCCCACCCCGCTTTCCAGCCCAGGGCTGGGGTGCCAGGCAGGCAGTGACACCCCGGCATGTTTGTGGGTGACCCCAGAGTCCCCCCCCACCCCAAGTGTGGCTGCAGCTGGACCAGACCCAGATTTTGGGGTCTGAGCAGTGGAGTGGTGCGGGGAGGTGCGGGGTGGCACACGAGGACTTCACACCCTCTCTCAGGGAGGGTTTCTCTCTTCCTCTTTCAGGCAGCCGAATCTCACTGAAGCAGTAAAACCTCACGTTTCCTACTGCTCAATGATATTCGCTGACTGCAGTGTCACAACAACCGTACCGGATGAGTGGAAAAAAAAAGAGAAATGTTAGAAAAATAACCCTGCGTGGAGGCACGTGGGAATGCTGAGCCCTGACAGCCGCGGGGCTCCCCGCCGGCAGAAACCCCTCGCTGAGGCTGCTGCTCCTGGAAAGCAGCAGAGAGTCAAAGGGGAACCTTCCTGCGGCCTCTGACCGCTCCCACTGCCTGGCTCTGGGGCTGGTGGTGGTGCTGGAGGTGGCACAGGGCTGCACACTTGGGTGTGAAATGCTGCCCACGCTTTCACTACTGGCCTGAGTGAGGTGTTAAGAGCATTTGAAAACAAGGGAGACTTTGCATTTCAAGTAATTTCCCACCTGCTGCCCCCGAAAGGGGTGAGAGTGAGGTCAGGGATCCACCTGGGGCTCCCTAGGAAACCCCCATGCCCCGGGTAGGAGGCATTTCAGTGGAAAAATGAAGTAACAAAAGTAAAAGTGATGTGGAGGCAGCCATCAGCCTTTGCTGTCATTTTGCTTTTGAGCATCCTGGCCATGCTGGGCTGGGTCTGAGCTCCTCTGCACTTGCCTTGCAAAACTCACGTGGGCTGGGCTCAGTTTTGGGTGCCCAACCAGCCCCATCCCAACTCCTCTGGTCAGACACGTGAAATTTGGGCTCACGGTACCGCATTGGAGCAGCTCCCACTTAACCAACAACTCAGCCTGCTCTGCTGAGATGCCGCCGGTGGTGACAGCTTGTGGTGCTCAAAAACCACCTGGAAAAGCTGGGAATCACCACCTGGAAGTGGGGAAACCACCGCGGGGACTCACTGCAGCCTCTGGGAATGCTGCGCTCTCCAGCCAGGATGTTGGTTGTGCCGGGAGAAAGTCCCTGAGGGATGAGGGAGGCAGGATTGCTGGGAGAGGGTCTCTAGGGATGAGGGAGACAGGATTGCTGGGAGAGGGTCCCTGAGGGATGAGGGAGGCAGGATTGCTGGGAGAGGGTCCCTGAGGGATGAGGGAGACAGGATTGCTGGGAGAGGGTCCCTGAGGGATGAGGGAGGCAGGATTGCTGGGAGAGGGTCCCTGAGGGATGAGGGAGGCAGGATTGCCGTGGCAGCTGCAGCAGCTCCAGTGACTCGCCAGGAGCCGCCGGCTCCGAGCGCTTCCTGCGATTTGGCCCTCGGTGAATAAATAACCACACACAGAAGCGAAGGCAGCGAAGGATCTCGGGCAGAGTAAATATAGTTCATAACTTCTTTTTTTTCCTGCCTTCGGTCTGATCCCAAGCCCTGTCTGTTTATACTCTTGCCTTTGTTTTGGGGTTTTTTTTTTCTGCTGTGTTTTTTTAACCAGCGTTTGATGGCAACTTCCCAACGACACGTTCAGGCTGCTGAAAGCGCCTCATTTTGCTGTGGCCGGGGCAGCAGCTTTCATTGACGGTTCGAATCACCAGGCAGGCTCTGGGTTGGAAAGAGACAACAAAACTACAGCACTCAGAGGTTTTTCAGAACAAAACTTGCCAAAAAGGGATAAACAGAATGGTTTGGTCTTTATGTTGCTTTTTTTTTTTTTGCATTTCACAACTATAAACTAAAACCTCTCTGGGTTGGAATTGCCTCTGGGCTGGTGGAAGCACAGCTCTGTGGGCAGTGCTGGCAAACCTCTGCTTGGGTATTGCTTTGCCTCTCTGATTTCCAGCTCACCAGACCAAGCACCAAACCCAGTGCCTGGTTAACCACCACTCAGCTGGTGTTCGAGGATGTTTTCCTGGCAAATGAACCTAATTGCCACGCTGGTGCAGCACATGCCGAGCTCTTCCCAGCACTCCTGACTTCAAACTGCGGTGCCTGGGTTTGGCTGATTCATTTTCAGGCATTTCCCCCTCCCTGCAGCTCCTTTGGGGGTGTTTCTTGGTTTTCCTCATCAGCAAAGCTAAAAATGGAAAGGCAAAATATTTCCGGGGTGGTGGCCAGGCGATGGGACCCTTCCTGATGTCCCTTTTGGGGGTTTCTCCTGGGGATGCCACAGGATTTTGGAGGGTGATGGGGTGTGCACAGTTCTGGCACGAGGGCTTGGTCTCCTCTGACTCATGTTTCAGTTGAAATGGGGTGTCCAGAGCTGTGTCCACATGGATTGTGCTGGGGCACTGGGAGCACTGAGCTGGGGGCAGTTGTCCCAGCTGCTCTTCACAGGCAGGCGACAGATTTCTCATCCATCGGCAAATCAGGGCCTCCAGCGGGGAATAAAAATACCCGGGGTGCTGTCACCTGTGGGAATGCTCATCCCAGCAGCTGGAGCAGCCCCTCTTCCCTCTCCTGCGCATCCCCTGTGCCGTGGGACCCCAGCCCAGGGGTGGGAACGTGCTCTTGCTGGGGCGGCCAGCACACACAGGCGGGGCACAGCCCCGCTCTGCCCCTAGCTGGGGCTGCCAGCACACACAGGCGGGGCACAGCCCCGCTCTGCCCCTAGCTGGGGCTGCCAGCACACACAGGAGGGGAACAGCCCCGCTCTGCCCCTTGCTGGGGCTGCCAGCACACACAGGAGGGGAACGGCCCCGCTCTGCCCCTTGCTGGGGCTGCCAGCACACACAGGAGGGGAACGGCCCCGCTCTGCCCCTTGCTGGGGCTGCCAGCACACACAGGAGGGGAACAGCCCCGCTCTGCTCCGAGCCCGATCCCGGGAGGAACCGAAACCTGCCCCGTGCTGGCAGGGAACGCTCCTGTCAGGGCAGCACAGCCGCCACCAGCCTGCCTGTCCCTCGTCCTTCCCACAGCTGGTTCCTAGAAAACCAGCTCCCAGACGGTCCCAGATATTGGATTTTGCCCAGTGCAGCTTTGAAAACAAACCCAGGAATGATAATAGGGAAGCAGCCAGTCCCTCTTTGGTGTCATTTTGCTTTATTTTTCTTGCACGTTACAGCTTCCCACCACGGTCTGGCAGTGGCTGGAGGCTGCAGCACCCACAGCCCCTCTGTCTGAAAGGTCTCCATATCAGAGCAGAGGAGCACCAAGAATTGTGTCAGGTGCTGGTGAAGCTGAGCCTCTTCTCCTGCCCTTCTGAGATGCCACTTTTTCCCTGGCATGGGGCAGGGACAGATGTGCCAGCCCGGAAGTTCAGCAGCCCATCACCTGAAGCCTGCTGGTCCCACCAGGGCCTTGCTGCACCATCTGCCGGGTGAGGAAATGCCTAAAGACGAGCAGGGAAAAAGAAAAGTGACTCTAACACATCACACGGATAACTCAAGAAATCTCCTGGGACAAACCTGGAGGAGTGGAGGGAGAGGAAGCCAGGGGCATCCCCATGGGAAAACACATACATGTTCGGGCAGCAAAAACAGAAGTGCTCATTACTCATGAAAAAAACCCCACAGAAGTTCTTTTCAGGCATCAGCTTCCAGTAACAAAGCCAGATTGATGGAAAAAAAGTGCTTTTATTTTTCATTCGCCAACGGAGAAGCCAAAAAAAAAAAAAAAGGACGCAAAGAATAACTGGGGGAATATAAAGAGTCAGCTGAGGGAGCTGGGTCCCAGGGGCGCTCAGACAATGCCTCCTGCCCCTGGGCTTTTAATTATTGTGCTCAGGAAATCAAACAAGTGTGCTATTATTTATTTGGAGGAGGCATCGGTTTCCTTGTGTTTTACAGGGGTTTGCCCATGGGCACGGAGAGACGATTCCTTACACGTGAGGGACCGGCCAAACTGCTTCTGGGTTGGCACTGGGCAGAGGGGAAGGGGAGAGGAGCCGTGGCCCCCCGGGCTCCCCAGGCGGGCAGCGCTGCCTGTTTTGGGGTGCTGAGGGGTGAACAGAGTCACGGCTTGGTACGGGTGCAGCCCCAATCTCAGTGGCTCAATCACTGCTGGTGGCTGGCCATGGACTGCTGGGGCCGGGAGGATGCTCCCTGTCCCACCTCCACATCCCAGAGCCCAGTGGAGCGTCCTCCCCTCCCCGTTCCCTCCTGCGCCCCATCCTCCCTTGCTCTGCTCTCCCCCTCCTCTCGCCCCGCCGAGCCCCGAAAGGAGCCCTTGGTATGTTGTGTGAGTTGCAGCTCAAGTGAGTTTTATTCAGCTCCACTAACCTTGGCAGACAGACTCCAGGGAAAGGGACAAAAGGACAATTGTTTGCAGCAATTTTGCCCTCAATTGGTTTCCCCATCAGCTTGCAGAGCGGCACAGCCAGCCAGGCACTGCCTGACTAACAACATTAAATTCAACTCGCGCTGCTGCGAGAAGGGGAGGGGGGGCGCGGAGGAAACCAAACTTTTGGGGGCGGCTTCTTGCCTTTCCGCGCACAAAACCCCAAACTACGGCAAGGAAAAGCGGGGCAGTTGAGCTGTTCCAGCAGCCCCGCTCGGTGGGACGGCAGCTGGTGCCTCTGTCCCCGGTGCCACCGCTGTGCCCAGCTGTGCCCCCCGCTCCCCCCGGCCCGAGCGCGTTCCCTCGCCGGGGCCGGCCGCCCGCACGCCGGCCAGGCCACGGGGCGCCGGGCTGCTCGCGCTCCAGCTGGAGCCATCCCAGCCCCGGGGCAGCGAGCCGGGAGCTGCTCGTGCCTCCGCAGCCGCCGGTTCCGCTGCCCCGCAGCACCGGATCCTCACCCCGCGCCGGGCTGGCTGCACCGCGGGGACCCCAGACGCGGAGAGGGTTTGCGCTGCAAAGCGTCGCTGACGTGAGGTCAAACCTGGCAGAGACCCTTCCCAGGCTCCGGAGAGTCTTTCCAAAGTGTTGGCTCTGGAGAGGCCGTTGGGGTAATTCAAGCCGCCTTCCCGCACGCCCCCGGCTCGCCGCCGGCCCCCCGGAACGTCCTCAGGGCCGGGGAGTCGCTTGAGCAACCGGCACGTCCGTGCCAAAGATGTTTAGTGTTAAACGTAAGGATCCCAGTGGAGGGAGGGTTTGAGATGTCTTTCCCTATTCCTCATCCCCCCCAGTCCCAGCCTGAGCGTTTCCTGCACTCCCCCTGCCACCGCACTGGGCTGGGGTTTGACTCCTGAGGATCCCCGCGGGAGCAGGAACGCCCGCTGCGCCTCCACCACGAGGCTTTCCTGGGAGCAGCCTGGCCGTTAGGAGCAGGAAATCGTCTCCCATGGCTAAATCAGCCCCACCCTCTGTTCTCCCACCAGAGCTCAGGCACCGCGGCCCCGGAGTTGGTTCTGGAGGGACACAAGCTGGGGAGGGCAGGAGCTGTGAGTTTGGGCACCTTTCCCTCTGCCCCGGGACTGCGGGTGCTGCAAAGCCCAGTCTGAGATCCGGACTGTAACGAATGGGTTGGTTTTGGCTGGGCCCCAGCTGGAATCCTGCCTGCTCCATGAAACCAGCCCGGCTGCGGAAACGTGGGGCTCAGCCGGCTCGGGGACCTCCGGCACCGAACACCTGCCCACGCACCTCCACGGGCACCACAGGGGGGTTTGGCAGGATGGGGAGGCCTGGCCGTGCTGGGGTGAGGGGTGGCTGGGATTATCCCAGCTGGGACCCCTCCTTCCCAGCTCCAGAGGGTTTGTAGCGCTTCCGACAGAGGCGCGAGGACCCCACGCGCGGGCGACGTGTCGGCACAGTCCCCTCTCCGTGCGCCCCAGGACATCCCTGCACATTTGAACTCCAGCTGAGCGAGTTTTGGGTGGCTTTGGGAGGCGAGGGGGATCTGCCCGGGCACATCCTGGCAGCGGGAGGGTGCGGGAAGCAGCCGCCCTTTGTCTCAGCACCGCGGGATGGGGCGGCAGGTGGATGTGGAAGCACCTGTGGAGCTGGGGCAGCGCATCCCGAGCTCCTTGGACCCGCATGTCCCACACCCCACGGCCCCACACCGGGGCCATGGGTGTTTGCAAAGCTCACAGATGTGAAGGAAACCCGGCTGCAGCAGCGAGGAGGAATCCTAATTCACATGGCCCTGGAGGCCAAATTCCTTTCCTGGCTCTGGCGGGTGGGAGTTGAGCTGTTGCTCAGCTCAGCAGCAGTGCCCCTTGCACGAGGCACCCCAAAATCTATCTGCTGTGCCATGGGTGGGCTCGGAGGCCGGAGGGGTCTGACATCCAACAGACTGAAAGGCCCCCGAGATGCTCTCTGTTGTTTATCTCCAGGGTAATTAGGTAATTAACAAAGCAAATGAATTTCGGTTTCTGTCTTCAGGGCTGGATTTGGCACGGTGCTTGCCCTCGTTTTAGAGCTCTCTGAGGAGCACAGGGTGGACCAGGGTGTGTAAATGCTCCCAGCCATCCCTGCCGTCCCTCTGACCCCTCCCTGCACTGCAGCAGGCACCGTCTGTGGCTGGGGGTGACCCCAGGAGCTGTGGGACAGCTCAGCATCCAATAAAAGCTCCTGATTTTCCAGGAGGGAATCTTTTGCTCCAACACACTGACTGCAGGAGGGACAGGTCCTTGGGACAGGGCGGTCTTTCCAGCAAGCCCAGGTGCCCTGAGCTGGGATTTGAGGGTTTCTCAGGTCATCAGGCTTCCAGCACAGAGTCTTTGAACAGTTTGTTCCCATGCCTTGGGAAGCAGGAGCTCCTCTGGCGCTGCTACAGAGGAGTCTGTAGAAATACATGCCTGAAATCTCTGCAAACTTGGCTGTGAATTCCTACAGAACAGACGTTTCACTTCCCTGCTCAGCCCCTCTTCCCCTGGCCTGTGCGGAGGGGGAGAGGTGGGAAGTGGAGCCCGGTGCCATCCCGAGCCCATCACTGGTGGAGATTTTGGGGAGAGACAGGATCTTCCCTGCCAAACCACTTTACATCAACAGTCAGCCCAGACTGCCTTTGCTGCAGGGACTGGCAGAGGGAGAGGCTGCGGAACAAAGGAGGAACTTCTCCACACATACCACACACAAATATTTGCCATAGCAGCAGGAACAAAATAGCAAATTAGCAGCAAACGAGCTGATCCTGTGCTCGGTCCAAGTTAGCCAGGTAGGAAAGTCCCAGATTTCACCGGGCAGGTGAAACACATCCTTGGAGCAGCTGCCACCGGGTCAATGAATTCCTGCCCGCAGCTTCCATCCCCAACGGCTGCTCATCCTCCAGATCGGAGGAAAGGCTGGAGGAAGGGAGGGAGGGAGGCTCGGCCGTGCCGAGCACGCGGGGCTCAGGCAGCAGCAGGCACGGAGGGGCCGGGAATGGGGCAGGCGCTGGCTGGGGTTGGCAGGGAAATGCCATGGAAACCCGCCGGCGTGATGCTGAGCCCCGCGCGTCCTCCCGCGCTGGGGCTCGCCGGAGAAAAGGGGACAATGGGGCCGGGCAGGCAGAGCTGCCTCCCCAAGCTGTCCTACTTTGCCGCTCTGCCCCATCTGTGAGCTGTCAGGCACCCGCCCCGCTTCTCTCTCCGGCTGGAAACCCCCCCGCAGGCAGCGTGTCCCGAGGAGGAGGAGGGGGCTGCGCCGGCAAAAGTCACCAGGTCTGGGAGGATGCTGGGGGAAGGCATCTCTGATAAGCGTGGATGGCCTTTTATCTGTCACCAGGGTGTGCGAACAGCAGCCCTGTGCCCAGGCGTTTTCTTGGGGTTGGTATTACTCTTTTTTAAAAAAGTTTTTAAGCACGGACACGCAGCCATGTGTGGCCGGCTGGGTGGATGTCAATTCAAGTGGAAAACCCTAGAAGAAAAAGGCACCTCCAACCAGCCTCCAGTGCCCAGCCCTCAACAGCTGATGAAGATTTTCCCACCTCGGGTCCAGTTTTGCCACGCCTGCCCCACGTGTGGTGCCATGCCACGGTGTTTGTGTGGGCACGGGGACCCCCTGACTCCGGGGGGGTTTTCTTCGACCACCATCCCCAGGATCTGTGGGTGTGGGGTGCTCCCCTGAGCAGGAGGAGTGGGTGGGTGCTGGGGGATGCTTGCACGTCCCGGCAGGAGCTGCACGGGGTGCAGGAGCACGCCCAAATCAAAGGCAGCATTTAATTAAGATTTCCGACGGGGTGAGATGGTGAAATGGGCAGATCTGGGCCCTCACCGACAGAGACGGGGTGAGTCCCTCGGTCTGCACCGGCACGCCAGGCAGCATTTGCATCCTCAAACAGAGCGGGTTTTAATTGATATTGTGCTGGGATAACACCAGGAAGGAAAAGCGTGGAGCCCTTTCCATGTCTGGGCCCCAGCTCTCCTGCAGAGCCCCGAGCCCCTGGGTGCTGCTGGGGTCAGGGTGCTGGGTGGGCAGGGTGAGATCCCACAGGGCTGGAGCAGGGCTTTGCTGTGCTTCTCCCTCTGCGTGCCCAGCGCTCAGGGAGGATGTGGGGAGGTCACAGTGTGTTTTTAAAGCACTTTGGGGTAAATGCAAGCTTCTGTAGCAAGTCCCACTCGTAGTTCACTCCTGGCACGCACCTCCAGCATCTTCCCTGGGTGCTGGCAAACCCCTTGGCCTCTCCCCAAAAACGCTCAGGTGCCCCCTTCCCCAGGCACCTGCGGGGGGATCGCCCAGAGCTGTGTGCTCCGGAGGGACCCCCACCCGCTGCCGCTCCAGCAGCACCGGGGCCGTGCCAGCGGCAGGAGGGGGAGCGGCAGCACGGCCACGCTCGGGGGGAAAAACCGTTTGAGGAAACGACGCCAGATAAATCAGGCGGATTCATTCAGATCCGATGCTGCCTCGGAGAAAGGGGCGCCTTTGTGGGGAGCGAGGCGGCTGAGCCAGCCGTCCACCTGCCCCCGGCCCGCGCCGCCGGCTCTGGCGCCAGCGGCAGCAGCTGGGCCGGCCGCGCGCCCCGGCGCCTGCCAAGGGTGCCAGCGTGGCCCTAAATGCTCCCTTTCACCAGGACACCCAGGGCTGCGATGAGGAGAGGGGCTGAGGGCTGCTGGTTGCTTCTCAGCAGCGCCCGGCGGGGTTTGTGGGGTGCTCCGAGGCTGCGGGGTGCTGCACCCCAGCCTGGCTCAGCTCGCTGCACGGCGGATGCTCCTGTCCCATCCAAGAGCTCTTTCCCCTCATTTCTATCTTTAACCGCCCCGTCAAATGCAGGGGGATGCAGCCCCCCACCATTTGCTCTGATTCTTGGGATGCTCCACGTGCCGCAGAGCCTGGGCCCAGGCGGGGGCTCCCCAGGGGGCTGGAGAGGGGCTCGGGGGCCTTTGATCCGCCCCACATCTCCCCTGCTCCGTGCACAGCTGAGCCCGCGGGGGCCAGCACGGCCCCGGCACAACTGCGGCCGCATCCTTCCCGCCTGGCAGGCAGCTGGGATAGAGGGGGGACAGGGAAAAGAAGCCGCTGCTCATTTTCCTTCCCCCTCCGGCCGCTCCCGTTGTTCTCCTCGTGGTTTGGGGACCCGGAGAGGTCGGGGAGTTGGGACGTGCTGGGGAAGGAGCCTCCCCCTCCACCCCGCCAGCTGTGACACCCGGGAGCATGCGCCGTTTCCGGAGAGGAAAATGACATAATTCATACCCAGAATAATTCCCTCCTCAGAGCAAACCCGGCTCTATCTCCTGGCTGACAGCGAGGCCCCAAACCCCTCTCTTGTTTCCTAATCTCCAGCTTGAGCCGTGAGAGACGGTTGGAAGCGGAGGAGAGGTCCAGGCCGGTGGTGTTTGAGACGTGGATATTGCAAATCAGCGCCGGGCAGGGGGGTAACAGCTCCAGGAATGACGGAGTCCCTAATTACATATGCTCAGCCAAGATTTTTGGCAGCAACATCAGAAAGGAGTTAAAGCTGCCTAATTCCTGCTTACCCCCAAAATAGCCTCAAACAGACAGGAACGAGGTGGGGACACGGCCTGGAGCTGCGGCTGTGGGGGTGGCACTGCTGGGGGACCCCGAGCACCCCCTCCCTGAGTCACTCGGGCTCCGAGGGTGGTGTGGGGGTGGGTTTTGGTGCCGGAGCCCCCCAGCCCCCCCGCAGCTGCCCAGCTGCAGAGGGACATTTCCCACCGGGGCCGGGCCGGGACTCGCCGTGGCGGAGGGGCTGCGCCTGGTTATCTCCCCAACGAGGGGCCTGGAGCCATCAAGATCTGCTCCAAACAATCGCTTCCTTTCCCAGGCACCTTCCGAAAAAAAAAAAAAAAGAAAAAGAGAAGAACAAAAAAACCCCAACAATAATAAAAGAAAAAAACAAAAGCGCTGACTATTCCCAGTGCTGCCACATTTCCCTGCCTTGTGTTTTCCTGCCCCCACACATCTTCCTCGCCCAGGAATTGTCCCCAGCTGCTTCCAGCAGGGCTCTTCACTGCTCCAGGGCCAGGATTTATCCCACTGTCAGGCAGCACAGGGATATCCACTGTGCTCAGACCTGTGGGACTGGGCGAGCAAACCCCAATGGGACACCTGGGCCCTGGGATAGGGATGAACCCTGAACGATGGATTGAATCCTACATGTGGGGATGGGGCTGTGCCTTTCTGCTGCCAGAGTTTTGGGAGCCCTTGTGCAGCTCTGTTGTCATCTCGCCCCGCACCTTCCCCCAGCTGAGCCCAGCACTCTGGTGACTTTAATAATGACATCTTCCCAGAGGTTTTCCCGGTAAAAAGGGAAAGGCTGATGGATTTATGGGGGGATTGCCCTTTCCCAGCTGCAGGACTCCCGTGGGCTGCGGTGGGAGCGCCAGCAGCTCCGGGACGGCTCTGCAGCACGGCCTGGGTGCTGTGCCTCACCTCAGGGCGTGGAAGCGGTGCTGCCAGGGCGCAGCAGCGGCTGCGGGTCCCATCCCGGGACTGCTGAGCTCCCCCCGTGCCGGTTCCCAGGGCTGCCATCCCCGGGGAGCCCTGGGGAGGCAGCTGCGGGGGCTGAACCCAAGCAGCGCCTTCTGCCGCGGGGACGGGCGCGTCGAGGTGTCCATAATTCACAGCAGCCCGAGCCGAGCTGCTGGCGATTGTTCCCGAGGCTGGGTTTGTCACTGGGGACGACGCCAGCGTCCGTCCCTGCCCCTTCCCGGCTCCTCGGCTTCACAGCCTGCACAGGGAAGGGCTTGACCTGGGCTCTGACCTCCTGCCTGCTGCCAGTGACATCCCGAGGTGTGCACGCTCACCTGTCCTTGCACCCATCTGTGCCCTCTCACACCCACGACACAGCTCTTTGCTCTCCTTGGTGTGGGCACAGCACGGGGATTCAGGCATCACCCTGCTCAGAAATGTGAGATTTCAGGGTTTTGGGGTCGAAATCTCTCTCCCCACCAGGACATCAGGCCCTGGGTGTCTGGCAGAGGTCTGGGGCCACGTGGGCAGTGTGGTTATGGGCGCATCCAAAGGTGGTTTGGAGGGAAGCCCTGAGGCTTGTCCCAGCTGTGTCACGACGCTGGCTGACAGACACTGTCCGTTCAGGGCCAGCCTCGAGGGTTGTCTGCAACCAAAATGTAGCAGGGCCATCAGCTCTCCTCCTTTTTGGGGCTGACACCAGCCTGGGAGAAGCATCCCCTCGTCCATGCACAGACCAGGCTTTGCTCCGGGCTGGCCTCTCTGGCTCTGTCACTACACGAAGTTCTGGCGTTAATCAGGTTAATTGGTGCCAGGGTGGATGAGCTGTGGGCCGGAGGGGCTCCGGGGTGGGTGGAGGGCTGCGTGTGGTGCAGGAAGCGTGGCTGATATCTGCCCTTGGGCACTATCTTTGTCACACTCACAGTTTCCCATGCTGGTTTGGGGCGATAGGGCTGGGGCAAAGCAGAGAGAAAACACCCCAATTCCCAGCCTGGGGGCTTTGGTGTGTGGTGTCCCCCTCATTTACGAGTCAGGCTGGACCCTGCACCTCTCCCCATGCTCCGAGGCAGCTGGAGCCTGCACGGCCTCTGCTCATTTGGAGCAGCCCTCTGCCTTGGCTCTACCCCACATTGGTGCCCAGGGATGAATCCTTGGGATGTAAAACTGCTTCTGCCCCCCTCCGTTGTGTTTTGCCCCCCATAAGCACCCTGGGGTGTGGTGATGGCCTGCGGGAGGGCTGTGCCTGGTGCTGGGGTTTCCCACTGGAGAAGATTGATCTCCTGGTGATTCACCTCCCCTTCTGTGGGAGCCGGATGATTTTGGAAGCATGCATCCCAGCTGCCCACAGCTGCCATTGGTGCTTTCCAGGGATGCGGGGTCAGGATTGGCCTCCTCCTCCATCGTCTGCCGCCTCATTTGTCAGTAATCAAAATCAGTGTTTTCAATCTGCAGTGTGGGGTGGGGAGGGAGGGTTTTTCCAGTCCCTGGGCCAGGGCTGGGTGCCAGAATGGGAGCAGGGCTGGGAGCATGGCCACAGCCTGAGCCTTGTGGCACTGGCTGCTCTCCCAGCTGAAGGGGAAACTGAGGCACGAGCTGCCCTCGCTGCTGGTATGGTGGGGAAGTCAGAGCCAGATACCTTTAGTGTGGTTTTTCTTTACCATTTGTTTATTTTCTTGCGTGTTCCCAAGGCTCTGCTCTTTTGCAAGCCGAGGGTCTTTCGTAAGAGGAGGGACAGGGAAGTTTTGCAAGCGCAGAGAACCTGCACGTGCCTTTTGAAACTGAGCCTGACCTCGGGGCCTGGTGGCTGCGCCTGTCACTGCCAGCTTCCCCTTTCTGCCTGGAAAGACGAGGCTGAGGTGTCACTTGGGCTGGCCTGGAGGCAGGAAGGGACAACCCTGCCGTGAGTTTGCCTGGGCTCAGCTGGGCGTGGGCAGGGAGGTGAATCCCTCCCACAGGGAGCACCGAGACGGGGAGCTGGGACACCGTGGCCTGGTGACTTCAAAACCATCTTCGTGCCACCTCGCTGCGCTCTGAGGGAGCCTCCGTGCTGCTGAGGTGGGCAGGGAGGTGTGATGGATGACACGGTGCTGCTGAGCCAGCCAAGGAACCTCCCTGTCCCCCATGCCCACGGCCCTTGCAGAACCACCGACCCCGCTGGGGATGTCTCTGGAGCTGTGTTTGGATGTGATCTGAATTTCAGAGTAGCAGGATCTGGCCGTGTCCACCGACCTGCAGCAAACCTGCACCTTGTGGGTGCTGATGTGCACCTGGCTGGTGTGAGGCTGGTTCCTGCACAGAATTCCCTGTCCCACATCCCATCCTCCTCCCCCCAGCGTGCAGCACTGGGGAGCTGAGCGCTCTGGAAGGACTCAGTTACCTAATAGGAAGGGGTGGGAGTGGGTGTGGGTGTGATAAATACACGCAGATAATTTTACTTCAGGGTAAGTCAATAAATTACTAAAGAGCCTTTGATTGTGCTCTCAGTGGTGCATGTTGATTCAAAAACCTAAGACATTTAGCCTCAATTATGTCTATTTGTGTGTCTTTCCTGCCTTGCTTCTCCGCTGTGCAGGGGAAATAACCCTGCCTTGTCTGCGTTCCCACACCTCTCCCACCTCGGCCGCGCTCCAGATTTCACTCCTGTCCTGATAACCCTTCCAGCGGCGAGTGGGAGAGGACCAGCTCTTGGCACGAATCCTCTCCAGCTCTCTGTGCTTGACCAAAAGCACTTGGAGCAAATGCTCCCTGGATGTGGCCAGCCTCAAGGATGCCAGCTGAGGGATGGTTTGAGGCCGGCCAGGGTTGTGGTTTCCCCTGTTCCCCCTCTGGCACGGCACCGGGATGATGCAAAACCAGCTCCAGGCTGCAGGAATGCAAACCATGCGTGTGGGGACACCCCGGCCGGGCCCAGGGCCCTAAAACTGGTTCCTTTCAGCATCTCCAGGCCAAGCGGCCCCGCTCCCCACGGGCCCTGGCACGGCAGCGCTCGCCTCGTGCAGCCTCGCGTGCTGGGAGCGAGCTCCCGCGGGGCAGCGTTGCAGTGACGCTCGGACCACACAGCTCCCTTAAGCTGCTAAGAATTCAGCTTTGAAGACGAGCTGGCACCGGCGCTGCCACCGCTGCCGCGTGCGCCGGGTGCCTCGGCTGGGGACGTGTCGCCACGCGAGGGAACAGCTCGCTATCAAAGAGGCGAGGGGCTGAGCCAGGGATCAGCTCTGCTCTGCTCCAGGGCGATGGGCGCTGATTCCAGAGCGGGCCCGGGGCACCGCGGGGCTGGAGGGACTGGCATCGCTGCTTGGCCCAAGTCGGGAATGCAAAGTCAGCCTGCGGAGTGGGAGTTCATGGTCAAAGCCCCTTTCGCGATGGATGGCGTGAGCTGTCAGGGCCGCCCGGTTAGAAATGAGCTCCTTCCAATGGGAAGACGCTTGTTTCCTTTTGGGAAATCTCAGCAGAGGGTCATTAATCACCGGGCAGGGCAGCTCTGTCTGCCCCGTGATGGGGTGTGGGTTCAGCACGCAGTGCTGCTGGTGGATGTGCCACAGAGCCTTCACTGACCACTCTGGGCCAGCTCGGGAGCCTGGTGCTGCTCCGTGGGTGTGCAACAGGCATTGGGATGGCTCTGGAAAGCAGAGGGCACCGTTCCCGTTTCTGGCCTGGCTACATGTTTGTGCATGCAAATTTGACAGTGGCTTTTCAAGTGCAAATCTCCTGTGAAAACAAAAGGGAGTCCCGAAACTGGAGCGTACGGCGCATTGAATTAAGCTGTTCTTGCAACATCTACCCAGATCCTGCTTCCCCGTGCCCTGCGCTGCAGAGGTGCACCCAGCACCTTGTTCTTTGAGCTCTCCCACCTATTTTTAGCTTGCAGGGAGGAAGCACAATTACCCCGCGGGAACACCCACCCTCAACAGACACTTCTGCTCGGCTGAGCTGACACACAGCTGAGCGTGCCCGACTGCGTGGGGCTCTGCTTCAGCGGAGGTTGCTGCCTGATGGGATCAGACAGGGAAAGGGAACAGCACCGGGATGTGGCAGGGACATGCAGTGCTCAGGTGAAGGGTCTGGCCCCCCTCCAGTCCCAGCCTGCGGGCAGGGAGGGACCAGGGCTGCCGGGGTGCAGGTGTTTGCATCGGGAGGTAAAGTGTAATCCCCAAACGTTCCCAACGTCCAGCCTGGCTTCTCCCAGGTGCCTGCTGCCATGGTGCTTTCCCCAGGCAGGGTGTGAGGCTCCTGGGAAGGCAGCCCCCATCCACGGGCACCTCTGGCCAGGCCCTGCCAGGATGGGGACGCAGCGGTGTAACTCATGGAGACCTGCGGCGGGACATCAGCTCCAGGGAGCTGGGTCACACCCGGGGCACCCCACCGTTCAAACTGTCCCCACTCCACGCTCCTGGATGCCTCTGGAACCTCCCCACACGGCTCACCAGTGCGGGAGACACATGTGCAGGACAGGAGGGCGCAGAGGGTGACACAGGGCTGTGGCAGCGTCCCCAGCCCGGAGCGTGTCCGCCGCCTCGGGGCTCCGCGCACCGCAGCCAGTGAGTCACTACGCAGGGCTATTTTTACCCCCTGGGGCAGCCTCGCTGGGTCATTCCCGGTTCCTAATTGCTGTGATCAGACCTTCATAAATCTCGCCCGAAAGAGGAAGTCTGGGAAATCGAAATCTGCCGCTGCGAGCGAGGCGGGCTGGGCTGGGCTGGGCTGGGCTGCGCCAGGCACCGGGCGCACCGAGCAGGGGGGGCTGTGGCCGGAGGAGGCGGAGGACAGAGAGCCCCGAGCCGTGACCTGCTGCCCTTCACACCTTGCATTGCGGAGCTCCCCACAGGGATGTTTTGGCTGACATTTAACCACCGGAACAGACTTCTTCCACCTCCTCCTCTGTTCCCAGCCTCTGCCTGCTTCCCCTAGTGCTCCCAAATTCCTGGAGCAGCCAAGCCGGGCTGAGCCAAGCCACGCTGAGCCGAGCCAGTGCAGGGGAGCAGTGCTGGACAGGAAAAGCCAACCCCTGATCTCTTGCCCAAAAGTCACACCACACCCAGACGTCTGAAAAAGCTTCACTGAACAGTTTGTTGGCTATTTTTGTCAGTGCCTCTGCCCTTCCTGGCCTGAGGGCTGAGACCAGAAACAGCAACACCACGACGGAGAGGATGAGATGACCATGTCCTGGGCATGGACAGAGGAGAAGGGCTGGGAGATCCTGCTAGCAGGGTGCCGGAGGTGTTTGCATCACTGGGCCCTGCTGCTCTGGATTTTCTGGGTTGGGTGATGGTTGGACCCTGTGGGAGGGTCCTGCTGATACCGCTGGGGTTTGGTGGTGGGCTGAAGAGCAGCCACCAGCAGAGATAAGCAGAGCACAGAAACATTGCCATCTGCTGACACGTCCGGGCGCACTCGCCGGCCGCGGCCGTGCCGCTGGTCACCGCTGGCAGCGGGAGCAGGAGTTCTGCAGGACGTGGGCTGCGCCCCGGCTGGGCTGATGTCCCCACGCGGCAGCAGGGCAGGAGCACGGCGGGATGGCCGTGCCAGGCACAGCGGTGGCAGGAGCACGGCGGGATGGCCGTGCCAGGCACAGCGGTGGCAGGAGCACGGCGGGATGGCCGTGCCAGGCACAGCGGTGGCAGGAGCAGGTGTTTGGCACCGATGTGCAGCACATCAGCTCGCGGCCGTGGCGATGGAGGCCGAGCTCCGAGCTTGGCGCTGCAGGTGCTCTCACTGCTGAGCATCCAGGACACGATGGAGGTCTCTCTGCTCATCCCCAAAGAGTTAATGAACCTTCACCCTGCTGTGAAGAGCGACTTCAAAGTGTGGGGCAGCATCCAGCACGGCAGCCTCGTGCAGACAGAGAGGGCAAGTCTGGGTAATTGCAGCCTCTGATGCAAGCGCTGCAAAGGATTTGGGAAAACGCACACTTGGCTGCAAAAAGGAGTTTTGATTCCCCTCAGCTTGCTCCCCCCTGAGCTCCCCCCGGTGCCCTCCAGCTACAGAGCTTGGAGATGCGTGTCTTGGACTGGATTTGCTTTGTTTCAAGTTCCCTGGGAATCTGGCACTGGTGTTTCCCAGAGGAAGGGTGCCTCCAGCTTCCCAAGCGCCGGGGCTTTGCCATGATGGGCAGAGAGCTGGGAGCTCCCCAATGCTCCAGCCCGGGTCTGCAAATACCATCCCCAAGAGTCGAGATGCAAACCCACAGTCCTATGGGGACCAGCCATCAGCCCTGCACCCCCAGACTGCAGATTTATCCTGGCACGGCTCTGGGATCTCCGTGCACAGCACTGGCAGGAGCAGGAGAAGCCGATGGCCACAGGGATTTGCTTCCCCCATCCCTGGGGGTGCAAAGACCCAGCACAGGCAGGAGATGGGGAGGCTGGTGCAGCTCCCAGTTCCTGAAGAAGGAGACACAGGCAGATGTGCCAGCACGTCTGGCCAGCCCATGGCCTCCCACCAACACCTGTCCCACAGCTGGATTCAGCCTTGGTGTGGGTTCAGTGCCACAGGAGCCCCCAGTGGCTCGTCCCCCCCGTGCCCTGGCCCAGGGGCCAAGAGATGAGTTCTGGTACAGCGGGGCCAGAGCAGCTGCTCCGAGCTCAGAGCAGCCTTGGTCGGGTGGAGCATCCCAGGGCCATGGCCTGGGCTCTCCTCTGGCCAAGCACATTTCCCTTTCTCAGCCTGGCTGGCGACCTGGCAGCAAAGGCAGTGTTTCACTCTTGTGTCAACATTTGGAAGAAAAGGGGGGAAAATAATCATTTCTGTCAAACCCTGGGAATGTGGATGCCCCGAAAACAAACAGAAGCTCTGTTTCTTCAGTGAAAGGCCGTTGTAAATCTGGTTGGCTGCCAAAAAGTGATAAAAATGATTGCTGTTCCAGCACTAGAGAAGAGTTTTGTTGGAAATGTCACCCTCCACGCACCCTCCCCCCAAATCTCAGTTTTATGAAAACACCATTTTTTATCAGTAGCCTGGCAGGCAGATGTTTGGCCTGGGCCCCCATTGGAGGCCAGATGCACCCAAATTGCCATTCTCAGCCCTCTTTGTGTCTTTTGTTGATTGACAGCTGTCAGTCACCACACATAGGGGTTAAGCATGTTCTGGAGACCAGATTTCCTCCTGTCCTGAGCTTCCCTGGTGGTGTTAGGACAGGTATTCCCCAGGTTAGAGTCACCATTCCCAGGTACCACTCCCCACCTCGCAGTGCCCAGCTTGGGGAATGTGGGATGGGCAAAGGGGCAGTGCCAAGGGAATGGGCCACAAGGATTGTGGCTTTGCCAGGATGAGCCATGGCCAGGGACTAGGAAAAAGCCACTGTCCCTGGCCAGTGCAGCAGCTGCCTGCCTGGCACAATCCCTGACTCCGGAGCATGCAGGAGGGAGGATGCTCCCTGTCCACACTCCCGCTTTTCAAAGGGCACGAGGAGGAACGGTTGTGTCATCAGAGCTGTGAGCTGGACCTGTCAGTGCTTGTCCCTTATTTATTTAGGAACGGTGGCAGGTTTCCAGCCGGTTGTTTTCCTGGTGTAATATTAAACTCCCAACGTTTTGTTCCAAGGCATTGCCCCGGCTTGGGCACCTCAGCCCCAGCCCCATTTCAGCTGGGGCAGCACCGAGCCCTGTTCCGGGAGCAGGGCAGGGGCAGTCCCTGAGGGCAGCTCTCAGTGCCCCCTCTGCTCGTCCTGGCACAGCTGGCTGGGACTTTCCAGGCGTGCCCATGTCGGGTGCTGCCTGATGGGTGCCCCCAAGCCGGGCCAGCACGGCGCTGACAGGGACAGGGGGCACATTCCGAGCCTTCCAGCCCTGACAGCATCACTGACACACGGACATGGACAGGCTGCTGCAATCCTGTACATGCAGATCAGTTCTCTGAAAATCACTGGTTTAAAGCTTGGGTATAAACACTTCCTGTGCTGCAGCCCAGACCTTGCAGGTCTTTGCAGGATCGTGGAAATATTTTGGAAATATTTCTTGCAAGGAAACAGCTCAAGGGCTGGAGAGGGACCAGAGCAGGGTTAAAGCGTGGCCGTGCAGGTGTCTGAGGGCGGTGTGAGGGACCGGGCTTTGAAACCCCCAATTCAGGCTCCTGTCCACACCTGCACACAGGAGCCCCGATTCCTTCAGGGACAAGAGGAAAGCGGTGAGCTGCGATGAGTGGCTGGGGTGAGCTCATGGCCACGGAGCAGCACATCCCAGTGCCTGGGGGAGCCAAGCTCTGCTGCTGCGGGGACCTGCCCGGGCACAGCCGCTTCCCCGGCTGCTGCTCCGGAGGATGAGGATCCCACGGTGCGGAGCCTCCTCCTCCGCGGGGAGCGGCCGAGGGGAGCTGGCAGGTGGAGCGCCCGGGGCCGCAATTCCGGATCAAAAAACCACACGCGTCCCGGCTCCGATAAGGAGGCGAGAGCAAACCCCCGGGAGCCGTCGGAAACGCGGCGTTTACTGGGAGCGCCCGAGGCAAAAAGCCCGTGCCCGGCTTCCAAGGTGCGTGGTGGTTGTTTTTGCACACTCAGACATAAATAATGATAGAAACCTCGCGCGGGTTCCGAATTAATTGACAGAACACCCAGTTACCCAGGTAGATTTGCCTCCCCCTTTTCTGGAGCGTCCACAGGTGGTGCAGGAGGATTGCCGGGGGCACTGCTGGGTGGGGAGTGCCTTTGCAAAGGCTCTCCTTGCCCGGAGCGGCTGCTCTGGACATTAATTTTGAAGCAGGCTGTGTCTTTTTAGTTCAATTCTGTGGCTAAGGCTCATCTTTATTCAAGAAAAACTCCCTTTTAGCAATTGAAGCCTCACTCAGGGAAGGCACGGAGGTCTGGGAAGGAGCAGACTCCCTCCAGTCAGCTTCATCTGCTCCTGACCCACGTCCCAGTGGAAGCGCTGACAAGATGCTCCAGGAGGGTCAAGACTGCATCCTTGTGGAGCACGTGCCTTTTAACATCTCCCCCTTCCTGAATTTCATGTGCTGATGATCAGGCAGGTAACAGAGAGCAGGAGTGTGGCTGATTTTGGAGGGCCTGGGAGCTGATAAAATGGGATTGCTGGAAGCGTGGCCCATCTCCCATTATTTCACACCAGCTCTGCCTGCCCCACAGCAAGCTCCTGAACAAGGCAGGACTCCCGGCTGCATCCCAGAGCAGGTCCCTTAGCTGGATCCATGCTGGGAACCTGAGAGCAGGGAGCCAGGGCGAGCTGGGCTCCTTTGGCCTTTATTCTAATGATAATCAGGCTGAATTCCTCTGCACGACCCCAAGGGATGCAGGCAGGGAGCTTTCCCAGAGAGCTGAGCTTGCTTTCTGCAGTTTCCCCTCTCCAGCGGGATCCAGATGGGCACAGAGCCCTCCTGGGGACCTGTCCCGAAGCTCCTGCCCACATCAGATCCTTGCACAGAGGCAGCATCCCTGGAGCATGCGGTGGCTCCGTGTCTGCAGCAGGAGACGGTTTATGCCCGGACATGTCCCACAACCTGCTAGGAGAGAGCTGTGTTCCCTGCGCTGGTTTCCTTCTCCCCAGTGCTACGAAGGGAGCACTGGTCAAAGGAGAGGGAGGCCATGTTCTAGAACATCTTGAGAAGGGTCTGGTCCTTCCCAGCCGGCCAGGAGAATTCACTCCCTCAGTCGGTGCTGGAGCTGCCGTAAATGCAAACAGCCAAAACAAGGGGGGGAGTGAGGCCACCGTGGGATCCTCAGATCCTCACAGCTTTGGGAGCTGAGGGGAGAGGTTATTTCACTGCCTGCTTGAGAAGCAACGAGTTCTCTCTGCTGCTTTTCCAGCCAGAGCCCTCTCCTACGGCCAGTCCCTGGAGCCAGCTGTGCCACGGGCAGGGAGGTGGCAGCTCCTGGGAATCCCTGTCCTTGGAGATGGATGGACACCCATGACAGGCATGCAGGGGGTCCCTGTCCTTGGAGGTGGATGGACACCCGTGGGG
This sequence comes from Callaeas wilsoni, assembly GCA_013398955.1. Lineage (NCBI taxonomy): Eukaryota > Metazoa > Chordata > Aves > Passeriformes > Callaeidae > Callaeas > Callaeas wilsoni. The sequence goes on from VWPU01015011.1 coordinate 34,766, forward strand.
GACTCGTGCTTTTAGTGTTTTGCTTGACTTTCAAACTCACTGGTTTTGAGGGTCCATCCTACCCAGCCTGAGGGACACTGCTGTGGACTGGGGACAGGGCCAGGGCCGCTGTGCAGGGCCTCAGGGGGTGTCTGCACCAGCTGTGGGTGCCCAGGTGAGGAGCTGGGGTGCAGCCCAGCCCTTGGCGTGTCCCCGAGCGCCCGTGGGCAGCACAGTGCCCAACACGTGCGTGCAAGCCCGAGCCCAGGAACCTGCCACGTGGAGGGGATGGAGGAACCCAAAAATCCCAACTTCACCATAAAAATATCAATCATCTCCAAACATCCGTGCGATGCTGATCCTTCCCTCCCTGCCTGGTATTTTCTCACGCTCCAAAGCTGGCAGCAGACACTGGGAAGCAGTGTTGGAACTTGTCCTGCCGTCCCATCAAGGCCGTTTATCTCCAGCATCGAGCCCTAGAGCTGGAAGAGCTGCAAGTAGGGGCAAGGCACGCTCCTGCTTGCTGCTTTCCATTGCGTCACTTGGACACGGGCTGAGCGAGCACCCCGGGGCCAGATCCCACACACACCACCCTGCCTGCTCCTGCAGAGCACGGCGGCGTCCTGAGTGATTGACAGGAGCCAGGGACCCTGGTGACACCCCTGAGCATCACCGGGATCCCCGTCCTGCGCTCCCAACAGCCTGCAAGGAACCGGTGTGTGTCCCTTCCACGCCTCTCCCAAAGTCGTCATGTCAAGGGCTGCACGCTCGGGGTGACCCCAGATGTGACCCTGGATGTGTGACAGGGATGGGGACGCTGGCTGGCAGCACCTTTGGAGCAAAGCATGGCCCAGGCCTGGCTGGATGCTCTGCTGGGACGGTGGGGACAGGAGAGGATGATGAAGCACCTGCCTCGGTGTGGGATCCTGCTCGGAGCCAGCCCGGGTAATTAACACAATTACAATTACAAGGCAGGCTGCTCCTTGCCCCTCCCATGCCGGCTCCTTCGTGAACCAATGGCTTTGAAAACCCAGCCACCCTTCTCCACACCCTCCCAGCCCCAGCGCTCCCGGCCCCAGCTGCCCATGGCTTCCAACACAAACTGCTGAGATCCCTCCTCTGAGCCCTGGCAAGTGCTGTGGTGCCAGCAGCTCTTCCCTGCCTGGGCCGTGTGCCATCAGCACGCTGGTGATGACAGCCTGATGGTCAGTGTCACCAGGGCCACAAGACCTAAGAATCTGACCCTTCCCACCTCTGGTTATGCCCAAGCCAAGGAGATGTCCCATCCCTCGGTTCCCAGGGAATCTTGTGACTCCATCCTGGTAGCTTCAGGTCAGGCCAGGTGCCTGCCAGATGGATCTCCCTTTTCTCAGAGAACCTGGCCCTGGGCACTGGCCTGAAACATTCTTTTATCAACAGGGCGAAAAAGGAGCTCGGCAAAGCTTTACATGACGCTGCAGGCAATTCCTGATGGAGCCACAGAGCCACGGGCACCGTGGTGGGACGGCAGAGCTGCCCTGGGCCCGTGGGACTGCGGTGCCACACTGCACAGGGGCTGGCACGGCTGGAAATGGGGCTGGGGCTGGAGCTGGGGCTGGGGCTCGGCTGGAGCTGGGGCTGGGGCTCAGATGGAGCTGGAGCTGGAGCTGGGGCTCAGCTGGAGCTAGGGCTCGGCTGGAGCTGGAGCTGGGGCTCAGATGGAGCTGGAGCTGGAGCTGAGGCTGGAGCTGGGGCTCGGCTGGAGCTGGGGCTCAGATGGAGCTGGAGCTCAGATGGAGCTGGAGCTGAGGCTGGGGCTCAGCTGGAGCTGGGGCTCAGCTGGAGCTGGAGCTGGGGCTGGGGCTCAGCGGGGGCTCTGGGCACGAGGCAGCGCCGAGGCGAGACAGGAAACGCGCCCGGTTTCCTCCGCGCTCATCACTCGGACGCTTTCTCATGTGTGGGTGCTCCGCTGTCTAGTAAGGCTGAGCTCCCCACGCAGTGTCTCTGAGGTGACACCAGCAGTGACAGCTAGAGCGCCTCTCTGACCTCTTATTCCACCGCCTACGTGCACGAAACTGGCAGCAAAGGGCTCTGCGATCGTCACTGCTGGGTCAGAGGACGCTGGAATCGGCCCCTCACTCTCCTACACAGACAGAGCACTTCTGGGCATGGGCTGGGGGTGGTTTGAGGGCTGCTGGAGTGGCAGAGGGGGCCCTAAGGGCAGGAGGAAGCTACTTTGGTTTCTGCAGAGCCCACGCGGCCGGAGGAAGCTTCTCTTCACAAAGCCAAACATTAAAACGTGTTATTTTATTAATCAAAAACCTGGCACCCCCTTCAAGGAGCGGTGCGAGGTGAGGAGCTGCTGTAAAATGAGAAGCCCCAGCTGGCTGGCATTGAAAGTGTTAAAAGCAAACACTCAGAATATTTGTCTTTGGCCAGCTTAAGACTTGTTTTTCTGACAGAAAAAGATAGTTTTATTTCAAAATTACCAGAACTCTCTTGCTCCCCTGGGCCTGGCTATCCCAGCGGGTTCACTCTGGGGCAGGTTTTCCCACCCTTGGAAAAAGCTGAGCCTTTAAAAACAAAACTCTCTAAGCAGTAAAAAAAAAAAAAAATAGAGAAAGCTGCAAATGCTTGTTGATTACATTAATTTCCAGTTTGGTCATTTCCCAGCTCTCCCAGGTGGAAGTGAGCGAAATTCCATCCGTGTGGGGCACAGCTGGCTCAGGGCTGCCCCATCCCAACATCCTCACGCCTCAGCCTTGGATATGGGGAGCTGGGATTTGATGGGCAGGAAGAAGGAAAAAAAATAAAACAAACCAACCCAAACCGGGCTGTTTTGATGGCAAGAACCCAAATGTCCCTCTGCGCCCTGACCTTCATTGTGTGGGGAAGGAGGGAGCGACTGGGAAAACGTGATAAGGATTGCCCGGGGGTGACAGCGACGCTGGGCTGGAGCCACACGTGCCAGCACATGCAGTGAATTTGTCCGTGCTCAGCAGCACAGGAACGTGGAGTTCTGGTGGTTTGGGATGGCAGCAGGGGCTGGAGGAGAGGGGCTCCGGACCGGCTGGTGCCCCAGAGGGAATCACGGTGCTCGAGGAAAACGGGAGAGTCAGGACTGGGGAACTGAGGGGGAAGATGCTGCTCTGGGGAGCTGCTCCAGGGAAAGTCTGCAGAGGCTCTTGCCTGTCCCCAAACTGGGGGTGCAGGGTGGGAAATCGCTCCCTGGAGGCTTCTCTCACCTGGGATCCTGCCTCACCCCTCATCCGCAGGGTGCAGCGCTGCTTTGGGGGGCAGGGAGTCCTTGTCCCCCCAGGGCTGGGGGATGATGTTCCGTGCCACCTCCTGCTCCAGGAGCAATTAGGGCCGGCTTTAACTGAGCGTGTTCATTTGATCGGGCTGGAGAAACTGTTTACGTTCACCTTCCCCTGTGTTTGGTTTGCGATAGGAGCAGAGCAGGAGGCGATGCTGTGGGTGTCCCGTTCTCAGCAGATTTAGGGGGGTTTCCTATGGGAAAAGCAGTGACAGAGCCCTGGCAGGCACCCATCCAGCTCCTTCCCGTGATTTTTTTAAATTTATGTTTAGCCTTTACCTCATCTCAAACAAAAAGAGTGATTTAAAACCTTTTGCAATAAAACAATTCAAACAGCAGCCGGTCTGCAGCGCTGTATAATGGCGGAGAAGGTTCTCGTTATTTGCTTAATTTGTTTGTCGAGTACTTGTGGGTGAATTGTTTGCAAATAACAGGTGAGTTTATTCATGCTCAGAGTCCTGAGCCCCGAGATTAGTGCTGGGAGACAGGAGCTGGAGGGTGCTCAGGGCTGTGGGTGACCCCTGGAAAGTCCCAGGAGGGACTCGAGGGACCTGGGATCGTGTGCTGGTTCCTCGGAGGAGCTGCAGGGCTGTGAGGCCGTTCTCTTGGAGCTGGCTGACTCACACAATATGGTCTTAATCACATGCAGTTCACCCTTTTATAAATGGCAGATAAGGATTAACTGCTTTATGGAGTCACTGTAAAATGCAGTCCATTAACGGGAGTGAGCTGAGGTTGCCTGGGCTTTGGAAGCCTGGATTCAGCCTGTCAGGCCAGGCCACTGACTGCCAGGTGTTTCCTGACCTCCTGCTGCGTGTCTGCAGGAGATAACACCTCTCCTTAGGGCTTCTTCCCCAGTTTATGATGCAGATAAGGGAGTTTTGTGGTGTTGGAAGGAGAAGTGGCTGCCAGGTGCTGCGCTGATGCCACGCTGAGAGTAGGTGGATTCAAACTTAGAGAGGTCAGATGTTCAGAGTGGACATGGACACGGGATCTGTGTGAGCCCAGCTGGTCTCAGCCGTTTTGGGGCCATCCTGCTGCTATGATGTCGCAGCACTGGAGCTTGGGGATCTCCTGAGAGCGTCCAGACTGATGGAAATGGCAGCTGCCCTGAGCACACGGAACAGGGCGGCCCCAGCCAGGAAAAACAAAGCGCAGGAGGCAAACGTGTCCCTGCACCCACCCACCTGCCTCTCCAAGGGCTGCAGGCAGCAAAGTCCAGATGGGAAAGTGCTCCCAAAGCAAAGAAATCCCAACGTTTGCAGCCTGCACACCAGGGAAGACGCGCACCTAAAATTGTGAGCGTGCCGGAATGGCGATGGAGGCTGAAGGAATCATTCCATGAGGAACCCACGAAAGGGCAGCAGCCGCTTCTCTCTGCCTCCCACCCTGCTCGGTCAGGCCCGAGTGAGCCCCGCAGCCGTGCCCGAGCCGGGGCAAAGGGGTGGGAGGCGGCTGCCCGCCGACCTTGCGCTGGCTGCAGGTGTTGAACTGCGATCACAGGGGCCGAGGTGACTCAGGTGTGACTCAGGGCAGAGTCACGCAGCGCCCACTGCGCCCGCCGGCTCCTGGAGCTGCGCTTCGCCCCAGCCTGCGCTCGCACATTGTGCTGGGGGTGATCCGGAGCCGGCACGGAGCCACGGTGATCCCGAGCCATGATCTGGAGTGTGGGAAAAGCGCAATCGCTGCAAACAATCAGAGGCAAAGCCGGCAGCAGCACGCAGCGAGCCAGCGAGGAATTTGGAGACACATTCCAGCGGGGATGACAGAGGAGGGGCTGGGAGCCGGGCCGAGAGTGCAAAAAGAAACATGCTCCGATTTGTTTTGGTTTTTCTCCCTCTCTGCAGAGCTGTCCCGCCCCGCCTGGCTTTCGAGTAAAGCCCTGGGTGCTGCAGGCGGGTGGCACGGAGGGAGCCGGGACACGGCGAGCCCTGGATGGGCAGCGCTGCCCTGCTGGCACCGGGGACAAGGACAGCTCTGCTGTCCCCTCTCACACCTCAGCCATGCTCCCTGTGACCGGGATCTGGGACACGGGGACCCAGCTCCACGAGCCACGCGTGGCCGGACCCTTCTGCCTCCTGGACAGCACTAAGGACCACGGGCAATAAACAGCCGTGGGCCAGGAGCCACCCACATGGCTCAGCACCCATCCGCTGGCCGGTGCTGCCAAGGCTGCTGGCTCTGGGCAAGCTGCTTCCCATTCCGTGACTCAGTTTCCCCTGAAACAATGAGAAAACCTCTCAGCACCTGGGAGACTGGCAAGGCCTTGCCTTGGAGGGGACCAACTTTGGGCACGGGGACATGTCCGTGTGTGCCTCGTGTCCAGGAGTGGTGGCACTCAGGAGCCGTGGTGGCACTCAGGAGCCGTGGTGGCACTCAGGAGCCGTGGTGGCCACCAGACTGGTGTCACTGGTCAGCAGAGCATGTCCCCGAGGGGCTGCAGCACAGCCTGTGACCTTGCAGCTCCGTCATTCTCTCCCCTCCCAGCAGCTCCTCCCGGCTCTTCCTGACCCACTTTCTATCTTTGCATTGCACAGTAAAGCAAAAGCAGAATGGAGCAGGGGGAGCGGATGCTGGCAAGGCCGGGGGCACATGGTGACAGGCAGCACAGCCCTCTGGCACTGCCGTGTGGCACGGGGCAGGGCACGGGGCAGGGCACGGAGGTTCTGGAAGCTGCTCAGGCTCTGAGATAGGACCTGGGCTTGCAAGGATGGTTTTCTCTTGCCCACCGCCCTGCAGGAACACATTCAAGGCTGCGGCTGTCCCAGAGAGCCCTCTGTGTCACCAACAGCCCCACTGACGCTGCCGGTGGCCCCTCACCCTGCCGGGAAGGGGAGGTGTGGCGCAGACCCGGCCGAGACGGGACAGGAATTCGGATTTCAACAGATTCACGGCCACCTCCACATCCTCGGTGCCCATCTCCACCCCGCCCCACCAGCATCATCCTCCTCCCTTGCACGGGCACCCGGTGGGCAGAGGCTCCTCCCGAGGCACAGGGAGGGATAATTGGCAGTGTGCGGGTGCCCTGGGCCGTGTTTCACTCCTTGCTCCAGGCAGAGCAGCCATCCGGGAGCTAAAAGCATTCAATTGTTCACTGATGCTTTTCTTTGAAGCCCTCATTCATCCTCCAAGGTCTGTATTGATTGGGGACTCCAGGAAAGCATCTGCCCTTCTCTGCCTTCATCAATGACTTTCCCACATTAATCCACCTCTTCCCTTGATAACCACACTAATTACTCTCAGCTAAGTTGACTCTGGCGGGGCACTGGAGGCTGGGAAGAGGAACCTGCTCCAGCCTGGCTGTGCGTTAAAGCTGCAGGTCTGTCCAGGGACGGGCTCCAGTGCTGGAGGGAACTGGCCACACTGGGAATGTGAACACCATGGCATGGGGCTGACCATGGACGGGCAGCACAGGAGCTGGGGGGGATGTGTGCTGCTGGGAGAGGTGTTTGCTTTCCATTTTTGAGGCTTTTGTGCCTCCCAGGGAATCCCCGATGATTTTGCATGGATGATGATCCCGGACTGCGCCCCAGTGGGATGCACATCCACCTTCCCTGCATGGATGATGATCCCGGACTGCGCCCCAGTGGGATGCACATCCACCTTCCCTGCATGGATGATGATCCCGGACTGCGCCCCAGTGGGATGCACATCCACCTTCCCTGCCTGCATCTGCCCAGGCCGGGGGCTTCAGGGCTTTCTCTCTTGTGCTGCAGGGTGTTTTAGACCACCACGGGAGGTTCACACCCTCAGCCAGGGGTGGTCTAGGCACGAGATGAGATCTTTTCCATGTCTCCATCTGGGTTTCCTTGAGGGGGAACGAGAGGGACGCAGTTCTTTGACCTCAGCCACGGTCAGGCTGAGCTGTGGCTCAGGAGCAGCCCCGTGGGAAGGAGCTGGATAGAGGGAATCCCACGCCCAGTGCAGAAATTTTTCCTAAAATCCAACGTCAGCCTCCTCTGGTGCAACTTAAGTCCCTGAGCAGCAGGAATGGTGCTGTAAGGTGAGGCTGCATCAAGCAGAGAAATAAAACCCTCCCGCATGGTGATGGTGGCTTCCACCAGTGCCTGTGGGACACGGGTGGCAGGGGGACGTGGGGGGCTGCGCTGGGCCCCCACGGGGGGACAGGACACCCCAGGCTGGCCCCCGCCGTGCCCCTGCAGCCATTCCTGAGGTGGAGCCGCCATCTAGTGACACACGGATGGGCTTCCCCAGCGGGTCCCCAGGGCGGTGGTGGCCCTGGCCCTGTCCCCATCCCTGTCCCCACCATCCCCAGCTCCTCAGGGTTGGGGAGACAAAGCCAGAGCCAGGTGCAGGAGCAGGACTGGGGTCCCCTCTCCTCATGCTTTCGGAGTGAGGCAGTGCATAACCCTCGAAGTGCAAAACAGTGTTGGGTTATTAATTGATTTAATTGGAAAAGCCCTCAAGGATCATGGTTAACCCGGCATCACCCTGTTCGCCACGTCCCCAACACCCCACACACCTTTTGGATGCTTCCCAAGCAGCCTGTTCCCCCCTGGACACCACCCCGAGTGCAACAGGATGAGCCCAGAGGAAGACTCCAACCCTTTGGATGCCCAGCATGAGGGGCTCACCCCTGTCCCGTGAGCCACTGGCAGGGACAACCAAACCTCGCCTGTCCCCTGCCACGGCAGCCTGAAGCCTCCCCAGCCCAAGCTGCTCCTTCAGCACATTCGGGCCCATCATTATATCTTTAAACCCCCCACACCGTCCTCTTTCCACCTCAAAAACTGAACAAAGGCAGTGGCCGTCCCGTCTCTTGTCCCCCTTCCATTTTCCTCCCGCTGGCTGCCGAGAAAAGAGATTCAGCCGTGCCCACTGCTTGTGAAAAGCCCCCGCCTGTCTTGTGTTTTATGAAGGAAAATCTCCTTGGGAGAGCAGCCAAACGTTCCCAGCCTCCTGCTGGGTGTTTCAGACGGGAGTGCTGGAGGATGCGAGGGCACGGCGGCCCCCGGGTGTGGGGGGAGCGTGGGGGGACAGGGATGGGCTCTGCAAAACCACCACCGGATTGCAGAGGGAGACCAGAGCAGGAGCTCACTGCGGGGCTTGGGTGGCCAGAGATGGCTCTGGCCCTGCTGCCTCGAGGGAGGGAGTTTCGCTGGCGGGCTGGGGACGCTGAGATCCCGGCACACCCCTTGGGAACGGATGTGGGAAGAGGGGGCTTTGTGCGCTGTGACCTGGGCGCTGGCTGGGTGCTGGGTGCCATCCCTCTCCCCTCTGGAATTCCTCCATTATCCCCATCCTTTTCATCTCCTTTTCCTTTCCCTTTCCTCCGGCTCTTCTTCCCACACTCCCCCTCTCAGCACCTCTCCTGGACCACACATCCCCGCGCACTGAAGACCTTTCAGACCCAGCAACTCTTTCAAAGGCATCCAAGAGGCCCCCGGGGCTCCAGCCCACCAAATCAAACTCAAATTTGCAGCTTATATGCAAACATGATGTGTGTGGACGCCGAGGCTCTGCTGGCACACACAGCAAGTAAACAGAAACACATGGCTGAGCCTGGAAGAGCAACAGCCTCGGCTGAGAGCTGGGCTTTGGGGAGGGATCTTAACCAGCAGCACCCAAAGCGGGTGAGTCACGTCCCACTGCAGCTCCACGGGCACTGCCAGGCGCAGTTCCCACGCCCGTGTCCATGGCGAGGCTGTTCTTGAGGGCTCAGAGAGAGAAACGGGGAGGAAACAGAGGTTTCTGCTCTGTAGCTGAACCGAAAACCGCAAGGGCAAAGTCAGACAGGCTCAGACCCAAAAGGAGAATCTCTGCCATGTTTCCTTTTCTGGTTCATTGTGCAAATGCTCTGTTCCACATGAAATTAAAACCTTCCTTTCTTTCTTGGGGGCCATTCAATATCCTTTAAAGGCTTTTTCTCTTTCTTTTGAGGCTGGGAGCAATTTCTCAGGGAAAATGCTGCTCACCAAAAGCACGTTTCATATCTGACAATGATGAGACAAAAAACATTTAGCAGCTCCAGAATTAAACTTGTTATTGGCAAGCCTTGGTGCAAAGTATTTCAACGTTTTTATTGCATCCATCCTCCCTCCTCTTTCCCTGTGAAGCTGCTGCCTCAATTTGACCCACGCCAGCAGACAGCTTCACACATTTTCCAACTTTGAACCTCTTATTTGTAAAACCAAAGAAACCTCTGCTCTTAAACCGCTCAGCTCCCGCTAGCGTGGCTCTCCCACTCCACCTTCCTGTCGCCTGGAGATGCTGCTACTCCTTGCTTTATGTTTTTATTTTCTACTACTTTTATGCTTTTATTTTCTCATCTAAAGTTTCCTGAAATACGTGTTTGAGCCTTAAAAAACAAAAGTAAAAAAAAAAAAAAGCCTCTGCCCCCCAGCGCTGTCCCTGCTGTATCCCAGATGTTGTGGTGTGTCCCCACGAGGTGGGGACCCAGCGGTGGCAGAAGGACATTCCCTGGAGAGCCTGTGCTATCCAACAATGGGATACACGGATTTTTTTGCACAAGAGCACCTCCCCTTTTCCAGAATTTTCACCTCTCTGAAGCAGACAGGGCAAAGGAGGGAAAAAACCTCCCAGCAGCAGCTGTCCCTTTCCTCCCTGCTGCCTCTCCCTTCGGAGAGCCGTGCCGTGCCAGGCGCAGCTCCCAGCCCCAACATTCCCTCTCCTTGGGGTTTCCCAGCTGGGCAATCCTGGTGACCCCTTGGGGGAAGGCACCGGGAGCTGGAGATGGGAGCTCTCCATCAGGGAGATCTTGGATGCCTTTCCAAGCGCAGGAGCAGCCGCACTGGGGTGTGCTTGCCCTTCCTAAGCAAGGACAGGCACCTCCCGCTCCTCCCAAGGAATCGCTCCTGTGTCTCTCCCTTCCCGACTCTTGGCTTTGCTTCCTCCTCCTCCTCCTCCTCGCCTCATGGTCTATTTTTAGTCCCAAGCCCTTTCGCACAACTCCCGAGGAGCCCCAGCCCTGGCAGGGTCAGGGCTGGGCTGTCTTTGAGGCAGGGAATGCCCTGTCCAGTGTTAATCACAAATAACGAGGGCAGTTCGTGGAGCACAGGATAATTACCGCTGCCACGCCGGGGGCTTCATTCCGGCTCTGCCTCCGCGTGAACAAACGGGATTTAGCCGGAGCAGCCGGTGAGAATGATCCGAGGAAAACCTCCCAGGGACGCCAGAGGAGGGCAGAAGGAGGCAGAGCGACACAGAGGCCCAGGAGCTGCTCTGATCAGCCTGGGTGTCCCCGCTCTGTCCCCGCCACAGCCCCCTCTTCCCGTGGCTTTGGGGGACCCAGGCTCTGCCCGGCCCCTCCTTTCCAGGGATGCCTTTGGGAAAGGGTTTTCCCACACCTCCCGCTCGCAGCAGGGGCAGAGGGAAAGGGAGATAAGGGCTTGCAGGGGACGTCTCCCTCTGCCCTCCACATCAAAGCCCCGAGTTTATCGCCAGGTCCTGGCTGGCTGTGGGGCTCCTTTTAGCCAGGCTGCGAGGGGAAGGGGTCAGGTCTGGCTCACTCGGGGACTCGGCCAAGAGCTGTGGTTTAACTGCTGAGCAGCCCTGTCAAAATTTCTCTGCCCCCAGGTCTCCCTGAGCCTGGCCTGGGAGCTGCTGCCGGGGCCCTGCTGCCCTGAGGTGAGGGGGAACTGGGGGTCCAGGTGAGGTTGTGGCTGGAAGTGAAGCTCTTTCCTCCCCATCCTGAGATGGGATGGTGGGAAGACCTGGAGGCCTCCAGCTCCAGCGGCCCCTCCGGCAGCAGGGAGATGGATGGGCTCAGGCTGGAGAGGAGGCAGCAGGGGGGAGCTCAGCCCATTGAGGAGGAGGATGAAGAACAGCAGGAGGTTAAAAGCCAACATCTTTCCCTTTCCCAGCTCCTCCAGGTCAGAGGGAGCTTCCCAAGGTTATCAGCTGGGGTCAGGCACTGGGAGGAAGGCAGTGAGAGTCTGGGGGCTGGAGTGCCAGGACAGGGGGGCTCAGCCCCACCCAGGGACAGCCACCCCTGTGGCCGGTGGGACCATGGGGACAGCCAGCATGACAGCCACCCCCACGCTGCTCCCTGACCTGGGAAAGGGCACACACACCTTCATGGGTACAGAAACGCTGAAGGGGGACCAAAGCTCCCGCTGGAGGGTGCAGGACAGCAGAGAACACTCTGGGGGCTCTGCTCAGTCTGTGCTCCAAGTGGGCTCTGAGCCCGGGCCATGGGGACCTGGTCCTGCTGTCCCCAGTGCTGCACCCATGCCATCGAGGCACAACTTGTGCCCTGAGCCCTTTGCATCCTGCCCGAGCTCTGGGGAAGCTCTGCAGAACCCTCTTGGCTCGGTGGGTGTGAGATGAGGCCCAGGCTCTGCTGCAGTTGCTCTGTTTTGATGTCGTTAATGTGACAAGTTGGATTAATTAAGTGTGTTTGGAGGCGTTCCTGCCTTCCCAAGGGCTTTTACTTCAAAGGAAGGCAAACCACGAGAGCATCTCCCTCCCTGAAATGCCTCTGTGTGCCATGTCAAGGATTTTTGGGAGCATCAACACTCTTCCTACTACTAAATCTAGTAGTCTAGCCCACAGCAGCCATGGGAACAGGACTGGAGCTTGTCTGCTTCTCATGTGGGTGCTCCCCATTGCCCACTGGATTCGCTGTGCCCCCAGCTCTGCCCCGACACCCCAGGGAGCAGCTTCTGTCTGGCACTCTCTCCCCTGGCTGTGACCTGTGAGTCTGGCAACTTCAGGAGAACGAAGTGGCTTTTTTTTTAAAGTCCCCAAGAGGCAGAGAAGAAGTTTCACACTCCTGCTGGGTTTGTCCTCACAAGGTTTCGGTGTGTTTGGTAGCAAAGCAAGGCTGTTACAGCGCTCCCCTTGCATCTGTTTCCTTTGCCTGTGTGTCTGGCCGAGTCTTTTGCCCCAGTTTGCTGATTTTGTGACCATGGCCTTCAACCCGCCCTCTGGAGAGGACAGCAGCTGCGAGAGGAGCGCTCGCCTGCATTGGCAGAGAGGAAAAGTGTTTTGAAGCTGGGGGAAGTGCTACTTTTTATATCAAAATAGCTCCTGGGAGCATTGCCCCATGGCCATGGAGACAATCCTGCCCCAAGGAGCCTCCAGTCTCACCTGGCAATAGCAGAGAGAGAGGTGACAGTGGGGAAAAGTGTTCTAGTTGTCCCTCACGCACATCAAGACTGATTTGTTCCCAACTTGAAGCCGTCCCTAATGCCCCAGGATGGAAAAGGAGTGGGGACATGCAACGGCAGCCAGCTGATCCACGCTGGCAGCTCACTCCTGACTGCACCAGGGCAGAGCTGGGTGCCACTGCAGCCTGGCAGCATCATGGGGGAGATTTTATAGCAAAGGTGCAGCATATTAAAGAGCAAGAGTTGGAACAGGGAGTGCACAGCTCTCCCCTGCCTTCCCCGGGGAGTTCACTCCTTATCTAGCCCCACTCCCTTTTCCTTCTGGGATAAACCAGGAACGGGCGGATTGGGTTTCCTTCGCTTTGCAGTTGCTGTGGCCAACCCAGACCACCCCACAGATGGGGAAGAGCTTCCCAATGTGTCCGTGCTGGATTGAGAACCCGCTGCACTCCGGGGCCACGGCTGCCACGCCGGGAACGCTCTGGAAAATTCACTTACCAGGGCCTCTTCATCGGAAGAAAAGTGGAGGCACCGGGGGTCCAATTACAATGTATTTAACATTTCTGAGCTCAGCGGGGCCTCGCTGTCTCACAACTGGGTCACGCAATCAGCCCGGAGCTGCAATGTCAAACTGGCTCCAGGATTAAGTGTGGTGTAACTGGAGCCCTGAGCTGGGAGGGGGAGACTTTTATCGGGCTGTGATTGCTCAGTGGGAGCAGGGCTGCGATGAGCTCCCTGACCTGTGCAAAGGGCTCAGCCATGTGTGCTCAGAGGATGGCTCCGAGGGCTGATGGGGCAGTTGTGTGGCACCGTGTTCTCAAGTCTATTTTCTGGGAGCTGAGCCCTTTTGCAGAGCTTTTGATGATGTCCCTGAGGGACAGCCTGGTGCTGCTGGGTGGTCTGGCCCAGCACTGTTGGACGAAAAGATCTCCGCTTGCAAAGCCACCCTTCGGCCCCAAAATAAATGGTTATCACAACTCCCTTTTGCAAGAAAGGTCACAAATGTTGGATCTGCCCCATACTGGCTGAACTGGCACTGACTGCCCTTGTCTTCCACCATCCCCAAAACCCCACTCATGTTTCTTGTCCCCACTGCAGTAATGTCTGTGTGTGGAGTTTCCTGTGGTGAAGCTGCTGGGGGACACCTGGGTTGGTTTGTGGAGGGATTTCTGACTCCTGACACTCCCATAACAGAAAAATGAAACGAGCCCGGAGCTGAAGCATCGTGTCACCCCAAGAGAAGGAGAGTGAGACACCCATCATTCTGGCTTCATCAACATTTACTTTACACTTTGAAATCTTGAAAAGTTGGAGCAGCATCATTTCCCAGCAGGCCTGAGAGATGGTGACTCTCTGAAAGGCAACAACCTGCCCTGGCTGGGCCATTTCCTTAAATGTGTGTGTCCATGCCGATCTGCACAGCCTGGGGCAGCAGTTTCTGCTCTCACAGAAACCCCACCTTCCTCTGCTTGATATTTTGGGAAGCCCAGCCTGTGCCATGGGGGAATACATGCCAGGAAGGGATTCTGAGAATGTCTTTCCAGGTGTGCAGGGAAAGCAAAACCCTTGAGCTTTGATCAACCTGGCTCCATCTGTGCGAGATCGACCTGCAATTTGGGGGAAGTGCAAGTGAGAAAACAACTGTATTTCCTTGCTCAGAGAGGGGAAAAAAGGGTTGGAATCAAAGACTCGGCTTTGCTGGGCTTTGCTTTGTTCTGTGGCTCTGCTTTCCCCCGGAGCTATCAGATCCTGTCCCCCGAGGCCGCCGGCAGCTGTGGCGGCTCAGGAGGCACCGTGTGACATTGTGTCTGCACAGATGGACACACAGACAGGCCGACAGACAGAGCGGCCGCGGGCTCAGGGCTCCCGGGGCAGCCCCAAGCCCAGCCTCGAGCTGCGGGAGAGGGATTTCGCATCCTTTCTAGCGCAGTCCCAGGGGTCAAGGACTGCGGGGAAGCGTGAGCCGTTGTAGGAGGAAAACAGGACGCGCTGGTGGCAGGAATTTGTGTCATTTAGCATTTCGCGTCCCAGGGAGGTGTGGGGCCGAGGCTTGTTGCATCACACGGCTGGAGGATGGAGCAGCCACACGCTGGGTGTCCCTGTCCCTCCTGCTCTAGCCAGGGTGTCTTTGCAAGGCCAGGGTGACACGGGATGTGCCATCACCCCTGACGTCCCTCCATGCATCTCCACGGGGTCAGGGCACTGTGGGTGCCACCAGGGGATGGGTTGGGCTGCTGCCGTGATGGGGAGCTGCCGTGGCTGCATCCAGCAGGACAGCCCGTGCTACCTGTGCTCAAACATCTGCAGAAATCTGCTCAAAATCATCCGCCAAAAATGCCAAGTGGCCCTTGAACAAACCGCGCTTGTGCTCCCGGGGAAACAATGCTGCTTGCATTGTTTGGGGCTGAAAGAGTGTCCTGGAGAGGCTGGGAGCCCTTGGAAAGCTCGGGCTTTCTATAAATACAGAGAGGCAGCTGGGAGGAGGGAATGGACGGTGGGTAGAAGGAAGGGTTCTGTCCATCTCCAGGTTGTGTCGCAAGTGCTGGTGCTGGGTCCTGCAGCTCGTTTTGCCAGATCCAGGTGAGCTGGAAAGGGCCGTGCAGGAGCCTTGGGGGCTCCTGGTTGTGACCTGCACCCTCCCCGTGTGCACACACGGGCACAGGGGCACCCGCACCCCGCTCCCGGCCCCGCTCGCCCCGGCTCCCGTTTCCTCCCCGGGGCAGCCGCAGCGGGCGGGATCGGTGATTTATTAATGAAGCGGAGGGACTGTGCCGCTGGGGCGTGCCAGGCGGAAATGTCTGCTCCGAGAGATTGGATAACCCTCTGGCCTGCTTCCCTTCGCTGCCTTCAAACGGCCGCGGCTCCCAGAAGCACCATATCCTTTTCCTCCCCCTGCCAGCTCCCTCCCTCCCTCCCTGGGGCAGCCAGGCTGCAGTTTGGTGTCCGATCATTTTCTGTTGCAGGATCATTTTGTTGTTGTTTGGTTGCTGCGAGATCCGCCGTCGGTTTCTTGCAATCGATGGAGGTAATAGATACTGCGTCCCAGTTGTTCTAGAAATAAAGCTGCGTTTAACTCAGAGGAACTCCAGAAGTAAACACCCGGGGAAGAACTGGCTCGGGGAGGAATTGCTCGTGGGCTGAAACCTTTCCTGGGAAAGCTGCAGCCAGGAGCAAATATTTATGGCTGATCCATAAACAGCCGTGCAGGAGGTTTTATAGCAGGAGCCATGGGCCATCCATGTCCTGCTGACACCAGGAGGAGCTGGGCTGGGAACACCAGGACTTGTCTGCAAGATGCTTACAGTCACAGAATCATGGGACGGCTTGGGTTGGAAGGACCTTAAAGATCATCCATTCCACCCCCTGCCATGGGCAGGGACACCTTCCCCTATCCCAGAGTGCTCCAAGCCCTGTCCAGCCTGGTCTTGGAAACTTCCAGGGATCCAGGGGCAGCCACAGCTTCCCTGTGAGGCCTCCTCACCCTCACAGGGAAGAATTTCCTCCTAATATTTAATCTAAATCTCTCCTGTTTCAGTTTAACGCTGTTCCCCCTGGCCCTGTCCCTGCCTGCCTGTGACTCCAGGCGTGGAAAGCTGGTGTCCAGCAGCACTGCAGCGTGTCCAGGTGTAACCCTGGGCCACGGAGCGTGGCAGGAGTGTGTGTGCTCCCTCACGCACTCGTGCAGCTCCTGCCCGTCCCTGTCAGCACAAACTGCTTCCAGGAAACGGGCTGGGAGAGGAAACAAGCACTAATGAAGAATCCCTTGGTGAAAAATGTGTTTCTACAACCGTTAGATTATTTTGTCCTTGAGAGGCAGGGGAGGAGATAATGAAACTGCCTCGCTGCATTCCAGCCTTGGCTTTGGTGCTGTGCTGTCCCAGGGCCCTCTCTGGGGGTGCTACATCTCCCCCCTGCTCCTGTCAAGCCCCCATAGTGCTGTGGGAGTGAAAACATCTCCTGTGGGGCTGATGGTTTGAAACTGTGTGCACAGAACAGGTCTGTGCTGGACAGAATCAGAGGGGCTGCAGGCTGATGGCATCCGAAGAGCGCAACCCAGAGACTCCTTTTGAGAAGGAACCTGCAGGAAAATGCAGCTTAATTTAAGGGGTGGAAGCGCTCCCTGCTTTCAGATCAGAAGGGTTCTTGTGGGATTTGTGCCAGGGGCAGCAGTGCCTGGGGGTTACCCTGGGCTGTCTCAGTGGGCACCACATAGGGACAGGCGAGGAGCAGGGATTTCACAGCCGTGAAATGTCCTGTGAGCACCTTCCAGGCATGGGCTGGAGCATCTAGTGAGGCCGGAGGGGAACTGTGCCGTCCCAGGAGCCTGAGGAATGTGTAGAACACTGGGTCTGCAGGCTCTGGGGCTGCTCTGAGTTCCCGAGTGGGTTGTTTACCGTGAGCTCCCGACAGACTTTCATCTCCTGCGCTCGGGAGTGGCTCAGGCCAGGAAACTGGGGGATGTGGCCGTTCAATTCCATGTCGGGATGCTTTGGGTGTCCTCCCACGGCAGCTCCCGGCCCAGGGCTGCCGACTGCTGCACACCCCGGGGTGCTGGAGCACCCACATCCCCGCGGGTCCCGCGGCATGCCGCGGGCGGCCGGCAGCGGTGACATTCCTTTGGAGATGGGACGTTTGTGCTCAGGAAGGCCTGAAAAAAGCCAGGGACAAAGGGGGGAAGTGCTGGTGGCTGCGTCTGGAGTTATCTCGCTGCCGCACTTGCGGGGGCCGCTGAGTGACAGCGCTGTTCCGTGTCGCTGCGGAGGGGCAGGAAACACTCATCTCCTCATCTCCGCCGGGCCCTTCCTGCCCTGCCTCGCCCCCAGCGGGCCCTGGCAGGGGGATGGAGCCCAGAGCCCCTCCCGGGGGTGCCCGGCATCGGTGGGCACTGCTGAGGAAGCGCTGTGCCAGCGCATCCTGCATCTCCTCAGCCGAAGTCCAGAAGGCACGTGGGCTTCTCCCAGGTGGTGGCATGGGAGCATCAGTGCCTGTTACCCAAACCAACTTGTTCCAGTGGGTGAGAAGCTGGGGAAACAGCTCCAAACGTCTTGGAGAGCCCCAAAACAGCCTCTTTCCACCGTTTCCTCACTCTGTTAGTCTGTTTGAATCAGGTGATTTCTCTGATTTGGCTCCTCAGCAAGAGAGGGAAGCTGTGGGGTGGCAGCACGGGTGGGAAAAGGCAGGGAATTCCACGTGGTGGCCGTGGGAGCCTGGGACAGGGGACACAGCAGCCTGGCCGTGCAGGAAGGCAGGAGAAAATGCAGCCCCAGTCCTGCAGCCCCGGGAGGACATCCCCCAGCACAGCCCTAGCTCAGGGTGCAGGGCCATTGTGTGCTCTCCCCTCAAATGGGAAGTGAAAGAGGAGCAGTAAAAGGATGTTTGGCTTAACCCTGTGTGCTTCAGAGTATCCTGTGATGAAATATTGCTTAACAGCTTCTTCCAGAGCCTGCTCCGCTCTGGATGCCAGCAATGCACCTGGGGCTGCAGCAGGAACAAAGGAATCTGTTTGCCCTCCCTTCAGGAGTGCAAGAATCTCACTAATATTTTCGGTTGGAAGGACTAGTTTTTCCACCGTGGAAAAAAACAAAAGCGGTTTTCTTTTTGCTAATAATATTTAGCACTTCTCGAGCCAAAACCAGTCCCAGAGGCGTTGGCTAGACCGAGCTCTGGCTTCTCCTGCTCAGGGATGCACAGTCTGGTGTCACAGGGCTCTCAGTGGGGTGGGAATGAGGATTTCCCCTGCCCATGTGCTCAGAGCTGTGCACAAACCCCGGGTCCTGCTGTGGAGACCCAAAGGAAGGAGTTTGTACAGCACAACAGGCACGACAGGAATCTGGTTTATCAGCAGAGCGGATTGAACTCTGCCAGGCTGTCCTGGTGTTTAAGGTGCATTTCAGCTTCTTTCAAACACGGGTGTTTTATTGCTCCCTTGTCAGCCAGGCTGCTGTTTGAGCCCCTTTGACAGGGATTTCAGGGGGCTCCTTTTTGGGGGGCTGTAGCCAGGCCCTGTTCTCAGGCAGTGAAAACACCGTTGCTGGAGAATCTGCTTTTCTTTCCAGATTCTGTTTTAATTGTTTGCAGCCACAGAGGCTTCCACGGTGACTCACAGATTCGAGAATGTGGGTGGTGTGTTTTCAGTGACTCTTAGACGTCAGAGAGGTGCCACAATTCAGACCTGAAATGGAGACATTCCTGGGGCACAAACATCCCTAATCCTGCTGTGTCCAGAGACGGGCTCTGATTTCCTTCACTGCTCTCACGTCCTGGATGGAACCACCTCTCTCTGAGCTGGTGGCAGCTCCCTGTGATGGAAATGTCACAGCAGCTGGCTGCAAAGCTGCCCCAGCCTCTGAGCTGAACAGTTCTACAGGAATAACAGACTTTTCTAGGGCCAAGTTCCTAAAGTCCGGCAAAAACAGGGCTTTGTCATGGAAATGCTGAGATGACATTAATGGCAGTGTCCTGAACACAACTCTAATTAAAGAGAGGAAGGAGAACTGAAGCAGGATGTCCTGTTTGGCTGCCCAGGATGGAAAGCTTGTCACAAATAAAGTGCATTCTCGTGCTTTGTCTCCGTCCCTCTGCACGAGGCTTTCCCAGATTCTGCAAACACTCATTTTCTTATCTCTCCTGGGTTCTTGTTTCTTTTCTTTTGGAAGAGCTCCTCACAAGGCTGTTTTTTCTCTCTGCCCACCGAGCTCTCCGACTCACCCACCAAATAAATGTCATCTCAAACACCGAGTGAATGTGCTTTTTATCCCCTGAACAAAATCACTCAGGCACAATTGGCTCTGTGCAAAGAAACTTCCCTATTAACGTTGCAGAAAAAGCCCTAGCAAGTGAGCAGGGACAGGGAAATCAAAGCTGGGAGTAGGATGGCAAATGTTTCCTTTTGAAAACAGGCTTTCCACGGAATTAGCCCGGGGTATGTCACAACCAATCTCTGAGCTGCTTCCTACGATAGAGAAATAAATCAAAATCAAAACAGAGAAAAAAAAAAAGAAAAGGAATTGAGAAGTAACAGACCTATGATTTCGCTCACTGTGTGCCACAGGAATCCTGATCCAACCCATTTTTGTGCTCGTACAGAACCTGCTGAGTGCTGCTGGCTTTGTATCTGGGACTAATCTCAGCAAAGCTCAGCTTTAAGGCTGACACTTGAGCTCAAAGCACCATCCCAGCAGCGCTGTCCCGCAAATCCAGGATTAAGAACCTGGTGTGTTTATGGAAAACGAGACGATCCGACCTGAACGGTTGGTCTGTGCAGCAGGAGGAACTGGGCACGTGCTGGGCTCCTGCTCCAATGGCTCCATCCCTCGGGCTGATCCAGATGTTATCGCTCCTGCCCTGCCCGTTTCCTCGGAGCTCGGAGCCTCTCTGGGCTGCTGCCAGGGAAGCAGCAGCTCAGGGCTGCTCTGCAGCCTGGATTTCTATGAATAAAAGAGCTGAAGGCGCCCCGCTGGGCTGGCACAGCCTCCAGCAGCATCCCTGAGCCCTAGATCCTCCAGGGGCAGAAGGAAAGTGCTCTTTTGCTGTAAATTAAAGTTGGGTCGTTCCCAGTGTTTCTTCTAGATGAGTTTATCCTCCTTGTTGGGGCACTCAGGTGACATTTGGGGCAGAAATCCCGATGTCTGCTCAGCCCTTTTTGGGACTGGTTCTGCTGCTTCTGGTGGGCAGATCAAGGGCTGGGGAGGGAATGGGATTGTTCCAGCCCCAGGGGGAACTTGGCAGCCCCGCAGGTGATGTGGGGCTCAGGGTTCCAGCTCTGCCACTGTCCCTGGCCTTGCAGAAGCACTCAGAACCCTGTCACAACCTGCCCTACCTCGGGAAGAACCTGCCTGCTCCCACCACTGCAGTGCTTGTCCCCCCAGTCCGGCCTGGAATCCCAAACCCAGTGCCGTGACCCTGCTAAACCCATCCTTCCCCTGGGGGGAACAAAACCCCTCCTGGTACCCAGCCCCGCGCATCCAGCTGGGCTCTCCTGGACTTTGTGCCTTTCCATTGCTGCTCCGCAGCTCCTGCTGGGAGGGTGCGTTCCTGAGGGGCTGGGTGCGCTTGTCCTGCCTGGCTGGCACGGCCCGGGAGCCTGTCCCCGCCCCGAGAGGCTGTCCCCACCCTGGCAGCACCGCGGGCACCGCTGCTGTCGCAGGGACCGGGGGAAAGTTTAGGCTCCTCATTCCTGCAGGTTAATGAATTACCTTTATGCACCGAGGTAGGAGGTGCAGTCTATGCATGCTCCAGGCTGGGAGCTCAAGAGGAACAGGAATAAGGATAGAAATCCATGGGGCTAGTAAAATTCCCGTGTGTTTGGTGTGATCCTCCCTTTCTCCACACACCTCTCCCGCTGCTGTTCTGCTCCCATCCCGGGCTGGACGTGGGCATGGCCTCCCAGCTGGGCTCCCTTGATGTAACAGACCCATAAGTAGGACCTTGAAACCTCATTCAAGCTTCAGCTGGGGGAGTTTGGTCGGGAAGTTTTGGTAGTAAAGGGCAAAACCGTGTGTGGAGCTGGAAACAGAGCGAGGGAGCGGAGCTGCTGCACGGGGCTGGAGGTGACACCATTTCCTCATGGACTGAGTCATCCCAGCGTTCCCAGATGCACCTTTGCCTAGTGCCAGGCTCTGCAGACATCTGACCTTAGCAGAGGTGATGCCTGACCCCTCTGGGACCGGTTGTGTTTGTCCCTCTGGGTCTCTGTTGGCTCTGCCTTTGTCCCTCTGAGTGCTGGTGGGGGCATCCCTCCAGCTGCACTCGCTGAGGACGAGCAGCTTCGGAGAAGAAAAGTGGAAACCTGCCAAAATATATTTGGAGACCCACAGCTTCAGCACCGAGAGGTGATTTCACCCCAGCTCAGCTGGGAGGTGTCCGTGATGTGCTGTCAGGGGGGTCACCAGGTCCGCTGAGCCCCTGGGCACGCAGCGAGGCTGCCGAGATAAAACCAGGAGAGAGGCAAAGAGAGAGCACAAAATGATCAGTTTAACCATTAGGCCACATCCATCCTTCCTGCAGTGATCACAGAGCAGCTCCTCCGGGGAGAAGTTTGGCCCATTTTGTCTAACGAGTTTCTCTCCTGCCGACACTCGCTGACATTTGCTGCTGACGCTGCCCAGCCGCGGCTTCACGCTCCGAGCAAATATTTTCCTTGGATGGGAGGAAGACTGCCCCGAGGAGCTTTTGTGGGTGTGTGGGAAGCCAAAGTGGAGCTGGATCCCCTGTGCTCCCTCAGGCCCGGGTCATTACCTGCAGGCCTGGGAAAGCGATGCTCTGCAGGATGCAGGAGGGGAGCTGCTGGCCTGGCTCTGGTTTGGGGCAGAAGCCCCTCAGGCAGGTTTGGCACAGGTCTGGCTGATGTGGGAAAAGGAGGGAAGGGTGATGAGTCCCTCTTTTCCCAGGATTGCTCTGGCAAGAGCTGAGAACCATGGGGAAGCCCCAGCCTGTGGCCCTCACCTTCATGCTAAAGTCCTTAATGCCCTTGGAGATGCTCAAATATCCTGACAAGGTTCAGCCTCTGTGCTCTCCAGCTCTGGAAGCTTGTCTTGGAAATCTGGCTTGCATGGAGGGTGAAAGAAATACAGAGAAAAATACACTGTGGATACTTAAGGCCCACTAAATGGAGAGTAGTGCTGAGGACTGAAATGGTTTGGGTGAGACCACAGCGATGAGACCACACAGATAATGTTTTGACACTGAGTCAAGCCCCTGAGACCTCAGTGCACATCCTCTTCCCAGAGAAGCTGGGTGAGGGCTTGTGGTGTGCTGTAAAGGGACCAAAATGGGGCCAGTGTGAGGTGTTGGCCACGTAACAGGTCGAGTCGACGCCCTGCCTGCTTTTACACACAGCTATAAATAAGATTTCGGTGGAGCAAGGCAAGGGGATCCTCTAAATCCCATCCACCAAGTCTCACCCGCCCCACCAGCCTGGGCAGCACTGGGGAGGGACAAGGAGGAAAATGGCAAATATTTTTCAGAAACACCCAGGGACTGTCCCTGGTGGGCAGGAACTGCTGACAGGTTTGGGTGCCGCCCTTCACCTGGGATAAGTAAGAGGGGAGCAGCCGGAGCCGCGTCCGCAGTCGCTGAAGGACGGCGCGAGCGGCCCCGGGAGCCCTTTGTCAGGAAAAAGCCTTTATGACTATATTTGTGCAGGCAGCTCTACAGCCTCAGACCTTTATTCTTTCAGGCTTTTAAACTAAAGGTCATTTTTCTCTTCCCTTTCAGAGGGGGGAAAAAAAAAAAAGAGAGAGAGAAAAAAAAGTGAATTCCTCTTGACGCAGATCCCCTTCCCCTCTGGATGGGAGTTCAATTGTTCTTGCAAGCAAACTCCAAATCTGCCCCTCGCATTCACTTCCTTTTTCCTGCCCGAAAGGAAACAGAGATTTCTGACTGTGTGAACTGGTCCTTTATTTAAGGATACAAGAAAATAGCTAAATGCTAATTCAGTGTGGATCTATGCACTTTAGCATGCGCCCGGCAGAACAAAAGAAAGAGAAACATGTCCCCGCCCTTCCCAGTTGAATTGTAAACTGCCCACTGGTTTGAGTATAATAGGTATTTATGAAAGTTATCCTAAAACATTTACTCGAGTCCAATGCAAACCCAGACCCCTCAGCCAGGAAGTTTTTAGCTACCAAAAATAATCACCAGGCCCTGGCTAATATTTTTAACGACCGTGCGTTCTTGGGAATTTCCTCTTCCCTCCATGGAGATAAGTGATTAAACAAAATAAAGGCAGTGGCCATTTTGATAGACTGCGACGTGTCAGAGAGGAGGAATATCAACAGTTCTTTTTTTAAAAATCTTTTTCCTAAGTCCTGACTTCTGCATTCACTGTCTGACTTTTAGGCTGAATTCCACTTCTCTATTATGCTGCTGAAATCCAGCGAAGTCAGCAGAAAAGCCATGAAAGTTTCCTGGGTAGGACTTTTAAGCCAAGGTATTAAATCCACTAATGGGAGACACTTATCTCTTGCACGCCTTATTAATTTTGTAAAAAGGACGTGGAGCTCTATTCAGCTGGGTGTTATTTGGCCGGATCATTTCTGTGGAACACCATTAGTGTAACGTCCTGTCCATTCTTCAGGTCTTCTCCATGGAGACCCCCTCTGGACCTTGTCCCACACAACGAGATCAGAACCTGCCCTCGGAGTGCATTTTTCCCATGCACCGAGGGGCTTTTTTCCGAGGTAGAAAAGTTTTAATCAGTCGCAGGTGTTTTGTTCTGCGACCGGGAAGATTTAAAATGTCAATTTTTGTCGTCTACAGTGACCAGTAAGAGTTGCTGGGACAGAGATTGTTGGCTGCAGGCAGGGAAGAGGAAGGGGAAGGCTCAGCCTTCAGGACTGTGCTGAGGATGGAACAGCCCAGAAGTCACCTTTACAAGGACATGGAGTGACAGGACAAGGAGGAATAGCTTTAAACTGAAGGAGGGGAGATTTTTATTCGATATTAGGGAGAAATTCTTCCCTGCGAGGGTGGGGAGGCCCTGGCACAGGATGCCCAGAGAAGCTGTGGATGCCCCACCCTGGAAGTGTCCAGTGTCAAGTTGGATGGGGCTTGGAGCAACCTGGGATAGGGGAAGCTGTGCCTGCCCACAGCAGGGCGTGGAACTGGATGAGCTTTAAGGTCCTTTCCAACCTAAATCAGTCTGGGACTCCATGAAATAAACGGCAGGTCTGTGGGAGTCCCTACCTGAATGAGCATTTGGTGTTACTTTTGGCAGAGAATTCAAAATGCGTATTTTGGATCTTTGCTGAAAGCAAGGCTCTGCATTTAGGATTTGCACTCCAATTAATAAATTAATGATTGTAAATGCATCCACAGAGATGTTCCTGGTGCAAGAAAGGGGCACCTGGTTTAGCAGAGTGTAATTTTTGCAGTGGAAAACGTTTTCCCGTCTCTCTGTGATGGTGGCAGCTGGCTCTAAGGCCAGCACCAAGGGTGTGCAAGGCCCACACTCATCCCTCAGGGAATCTGGGGGGAATGGGCAGGATTCCCAGGGCAGCAACAAGCCCAGGTCCCTTTTTGGTCTGTGACAGTTCTTCTCCGCAGGGATTTGCGGCAGGAGAGGCCCTGCGGCGCTGCCGGCCGAGGGAACGCGCTCGGTCCTGCCGGGCCGGCAGACACCGAGCTGAGCTCAGAGCGCAGAGCCGCCCCGTGCCGTGTGTCTTTCCATTGCACACGGCTGTCTCAAAGATACGGCCTTGCTCAGACATTTTGTGAGCGCCTGGATGCTCTCTGCAGCCAGGGGAGTATCTGTGAGCGATACAAGCTGCTCCCCCCGGACAGCACTGACAGCTTATCTCCCACCCAAGGGCAGATACCAGAGCCCTTTACCGCGCTGCCTCGGCCAAAGGGAAGCTCTGGGCTTTCTCCCACCTCTGTCCTCCCCACGACCACAGCAGCAGCAGCAGCAAGGCATGGCCACGTCCCCACCTTGGCTACCCTGGGGTCCCAGTTCTGCAGAGCAGGAGAGTTTCTGCCCCAACCTTTGCTGCCCCTGTTCAAGACACCAACTTGCACAATATTAAATCCCTGTCTCCCTCACTTTCTCCCCTTCTCTTATCAGGCTTTCCTTGAACTCTCTCAGGGGTGAGAGGGGAGGTTGAGCCCTTAGTGTGGCTCAGACGAAGCGCCCCAAGGGCTGCATGTCGCTCTGCCCACCTGCCCAGGAGCTGCCCACCTTGGTCCTACAGGAACTGCCCTCTTTGGGTCCTACCACAGCTGTCCCAAGACACCGCTGAAGCACCCACATCTGCACCCCCAGCTGGAAAATGGGATTAGGACCAGCTCCTTGTGCAATGTGATGTCAAATACCTAATTACAATTTGCTAGCAATTAGCTTTTGGTGTTAATGAGCAGCTGCTTGTACCAGTGGGAGAGAGGGGAGGCCTTAAGGATGTCAGGAGACCTTGGAAAATATCTTTATTGCAGAAGTGGAGACTTCCAGGAGGAACAAGAGACCTGCACAAAGAGAGTGGCTGCTCTGCTCTGGGGGGTCCCATTGCCACCTGCCACCATGAGCTACACAGAAAGTCACCTTGGGGTGGGCTGGGGACCTGCCAGGGAGCTGGAGCCTCAGTGGAGGTGCCAGCAGGAGGCTTTGGGGACAGCGGGAGGCGCGGGCAGAGGTTTGGGCACGGCTGGCATGGCTGGGTGTGTGGCACCAACACCTTCTGGCTTCCTCTGTCCTTCCCTCCCTCTGACAACGTAGCCGAGCCTTGGCTGACTCCCAGGTTTTCCCCCAGCACCGACTTCCCTGGGAGCACCAGATGAAGCGTCACAATTTGAGATTTGAACCCACCCATTCATGTGGGCCCTGCTGACCGCTCCCCGCTCCAGCGGCCGCTGCTCAGGGCTCTGAACCCCGGGTAAACAGGAAGCGTTTTCCACACATCCCATTTCACTCCTGCGGTCGTGCTTGGCTCTGTGCGCCCAGAGGTGTGGGCGGATGATGTCCCCGTTGTGCCCTGTGACCTGCATTCGTCCCAGGACAGATGGCACAGGGCCAGGCAGGGCTTGTTGCAGATGATAAAACTTGGGTGTAGAGTTTTGGGGAGAGTTCTGGAGCTGTTTTGCATCGCAGGGCCGAGCCTGTGTGTGAGGGTGATGGGGAGAGCTCTCAGCTCTGGATCTGACATCCCTCATCCCACAGGTGGCACAAACCATCCGTGTGACCCCTTGTGCCTTTCCATAGGGAGCTGCTGCTTAAAACCCATCACCGAGCAGAAAAGAGGGAGATGGAGCCTCCCTGCAGTTAATGTGAGCACCCAGGCACACATTTTTGCCTCAAGGAGATTCCCCCGGACAGCTGTGCTCCCACAGATTCCCTCAGCTGGGAATGCCTGCGCCCTGGGAACGCTCACACACGGGGTACACGATCACCTGCTGCTGGGGAGGGTGATGGGCAGCCTCTAAATCCCTTTCTGCCAAGGAAAACAAGAGGGGGCTTTCTTTAGCCATGCATTTATATCAATAAACACAGGAATATTTCGCAGCTCCCGGGGGATTTGCCCAGAGCACCGTTCTGCTGAATCAGGGTGGGAGCGATTCCGCGCTCCCCGTGAGCCTGCGCAGGAGCTGCCGGCACGAGCTGGGGACACGGCTGTGCTCCAGGGGAGCCCCAGGTGGCACGTGGCCCTAAATCCATGCCAGGCACTCTGCTGGGGAAGGAGCAGAACCCACAGGCTGCCGTGGGGTCTGGAGAGCTGAGAAATAATTGCCACCGCCACAGCCCTCGTGCTCCAAAATGCCTCTGTTTTCAGTCTGGATTGAAGTACCGAAATCCCATTAAAAACTGTATTGCTCCTGCTTTGGTTGCCCAGAACCAAGGTCGCACACACAGAGATTAAATTTGAAATCACAATCAGTTTTGCACCAGAATGGGCTTGAAAATTAGGGCACCAAGGCAGTTGTTTCCACGCTTCTCTGCTGCCTGGCCCTGAAGAGAGCACCTTTGTCAGGTAATGTCCTGCAGGTTTAGTGGCCCAAACCATGCACCTTTCTCTTTCCCAAGAGGCCCGGTGTGACAGGGTGACAACAACCTGACTGAGCACGCTCTCGTAACCCAGATTTCGGGGGTGTCACAAGTACCCTAGAGGGTGCTCCACAACATTGACATGGCCTCTCTTGGGGAGGTGGCCACCAGCCCTGCCATGCTTGGCACAGGTCCCTGGTGCTGTGGGGGTCCCCAGCGTCCCCCTTTGAGGGGGAATGAGAGGTGGCTGCAGCGGGAGCTGCCAAAACGTGCCCCAGTGAGGCGGGAGGGTGACGAGTCCCACCCATCTCGGGCCTGGTGTGAGGCTCAGGAGGGAGCCTGGGCGAGCAGCCCTGTCCCTCCCCGTGTCCCCAGGGACTCGTGGCTGCCTCCTCTCCGTGTCAGCCCCCCGTGTCCGTCCCCGGTGGGCTCGGTGTGGGGGTCCCGCCCCGTGGCCCCTCTCCCCCTCGAGGCGGCCGTGTTTGTTCTCCTCGCGGCGCCCGTTATCAGCTCACAACACACACAGGAAGTCCTGTCTGGGATTGTCCATCCCCGGCCTGATTTATACAGGAAGAAAAGCATAAAAAGCCGCCCTTCCATCTCGGCAGCCACCTCCTGCCTGTGCGCGGCCGGCGGCCGGCCATGCCGGGGCCACCGGGACGGTGCCCGGGGCCACCGGACCCGGGGTGGCCGGGCAGGGATGGCCACCGGGAGCCACCGGGAGCACGGCGGGGCTGCTCCCGGCACGGCGGGGGACAGCGGGGCACCCAAGGTACCACAGAGCCACAGCGGGCATGGATGGGATGGGATGGGATGGGATGGGATGGGGAGCTGGCACTGCGGGCAGCAGGAGTGCGTCCTTGTGGGCTCTGAGTGGGTTTTGGCCCTGCTGGTGGTGGTGGTTGGACCCCCAGCACGGAGTGAGCAGGGGTGTAAAGCATCCCTGGGAGCACACCGGTGGGCGAGGCAGCCTCCAGCTGCTCCCGGCGAGGCTGGATCGCTGTCGGCCACGTGCTGAGCAGCGTCTCCAGCACGGCTTTGCTCTGGCAGAGCCCAGCCTCCAGCACTGTCAGTTTTAAGTCACCCCACTGGCACTGGGCTGTTTTCACGGGGAGGAGAAGCCAGTGGGTAAATTTTACCTCCTATTCGTGTAGAGGCTGCAAACACTTGCACAAATTCCTGTGAGATAGCTGGAAATTCTTAGCTAATCTCTTTTCTTTCTGTAACTCCCTCCCTTTTCCCTCTGTGTGCTCTCTGGATACATCACCACGCTCTCCATCCTCCCCCCAGTGCTCCCTGCCCTCTGCTCTCCTCTGTGTGCTGCTGGATTCAGCCCCGGACCCGGGTGGGATGTGAGGCAGGACAGGGATGCGGGCAGGGATTGTCCCGGCTGTCCCACCAAGGCTTGTCCTGACTGACAGCCGAGCCTGGATCGTGCTGGGCGTGCACACAGGAGCCCAGCAAAGCCTCCCAGATTTATATCCACGGAGCTGGGTGGTTTTCATGCTGTTTGCAGCCACCTGTGGGTCCTGCTGTCCTAATCTGTGACATGGCACAGCGCAGGCAGGAGGCTTTCAGTGAGGCACCCAGGGTATTTTGGGATAAAGGAATAGCTGGGATACCCAGGCACTGTCTGGCGGCGCAGGAATATGGAGCAGAGCCACGCCAGTGAAAGGCTCTTGGTAGAAATAACCCAGCATATTTTTTCCCAGGGTCCAGCATTCATGGAATCAACCCACTGAGCAGAGAATCAAACACAGAAAGAAACAACACGGCTTTGTCAGTGATTAAATTAATTTCAAGCTGGATTGGGAAGGTCTGGCAGTGCTTGGGAGGCTGTGGAAGGCCACTGTGGCTGGAGCTGGAGCATCCTCAAAAATGCACCTCTGGGCAGAAGTGGAAGACACGGATCTGCCCCGGCAGATTCTCACTGTTCTTCCCCGGGATCTGCCGATGGAGTTACTCCCCCCTCTCTGCTGTTCCGCTACCAGCTCTCCCAAGTTTCCCTGGAGGTAAGGAAGAGAAATTGAATCTGGTCCGGAGGCTCATTTGAGCCGTTTCCCAGGCTCTGCTGCTGCAGATGGGGCTGGCCCGGGGGAGGCAGATTTACAAACTGCAACAAATTGGGGTAAACGAGCCTGCCCCGCAGTCCCAGCAGCAGCAGGAGGGCTGGGAGAAACACCAGGAGAGAGGTCCCAGACCTGACAGGGAAACAAAAGTGTGTCTGCAAAGAGAAGGGCGTGATCAGAACTGTCCTTTGCTCTCCCCCAAAGCGGGCACCCGGGATCCCCGTCCTGCCCACAGCCTAGGGCAGGTTCCTGGAGCTGGAGACTTTCTCCTGGAAGAGAAGGATAATCAGAGCAAACATTTCTTGTGTGAAAGGCTCTCTGCTGAGCTGTTTCCTGGGATGGTGAAGGGACTGAGCCGCCCTGCAGCTCCCAGCTATCCCACCACACTTCCCATGTGCTGATTCACTGGGAAAGTGGGTTGGGGGACCGCTGCCATGTTTTGCCAGGGAAATTTCACAGAAAGCTGCAAAATTCAGTTTATTCCTGGGTGGGATGAATCATTTCCCAGTTTTTACGCTGCAGCTATTGCTGCCTCCTCTAAATGTAAATAAAAATTCAAGTGTGCGTGTAAGGGAAAATAAAGCTGGCTATGGGATGGTGCCCTGTTCCTGCATCTGTTTTTGCACAGCTCCAGCTCGGCTGCTGGTTGTCCCCATGGGCACCTTAAGTTATAACATACTGGTCCTGAGACAATTAATGCTTGTGAAGTCCTTACTCAGGCCAAAAAAAATCACTTTGTGGGGCTCAGGTCTCGGTTTTAATATGCAGAGTCCTGAGCCACTGGTGACAACAGAATGAGAGTTATGGGTCAAGTCCTTTTCTTGGTTTGACCTGGATTTATCCCACTGCCATCAGTGGACTCCTCTAGATTTCCACTGAGATAACTGGTGTGCAGCTGACGCAGCTGAGAACAATATGGGCCAGAATAGAATAGTGGGAGGTCATTTTCCTCACAGAGCTCTGCAGAACAGGGGCTGCTCCACAGCTTAAACTGAACTGTAAAGTTTACAAACAGCCTCATGAAAAGCCTGAGCAGAAGAATTTGTCCTAGAACAGCAAAAGCCATTCCTCCTCTTTTTTTTTTTTTTTTTTTGAGAAGCACCAAAATTTCCCTTTAGCTTTAGCAAGTGCTTCCAGTTCTGTGCCAGACCCCCGTGGAGAGCAGTGAGAGCCCTTTGTGCGCGGCAGGTATGGGGTCAGCCACGGCCTGTGGGGGCTGAGAAGTTTTGCATCTGTATGTGTGTCACTCTCCTGCCTCTGTCCCCATCCATCTGTCGCTCCAGCACCTCCGGCCCCAGGCTGGGGAGCGCTCGTGGGCCTGGGCACGTCCCCTTTTCTGTGATGGGGCTGGAAGTGCTCCTCTCCAAAGAGCAGGTTCCTGATGTGGGATTTTAGTGCTGATCTATTAATTCTCCTCTGTTAATCCTTCCTTCTTCATGGCCCTCATCCCAGCCCCAGATACCTCACACCCTCCAAGCTCTCCTACCACACAGGGAAGCGCTTCCAGCCCTCAATCCACCACGGATGCTCTCAGGGAGATGCTGGATGCCTGGGCAGGTGCAGCGGGCTTGACAGGTTCTAGGAAATAGGGAGGTGGGTGAAAATCTCACCTGCACAGCCAGCCTGGTGCTCAGCCTCAGATCTGCTCCAGGCCAGCACTTGCTGTCGGTCCCAGCTCACGCTGGTGCTAAAAGCAGTGGGAGACAAGGAGGTTTCGACATTTTTAAATCTAAGAGGGAGGCTGGGCAGAAACATTTCTCTCCTGGCCTGGAGACAAGCATTAATATTAGATGTCGTGGGAGTACACTTCTGGTGTGCAAGGGAGAAAGCTGTGGGGGAAAAATGTAAAACATCGGGCAAGGGAGGGCTTCGAATTCAGGCGGCCGTGCAGGCAGGAGCCAAAATCCCCTGCTGCCTTTGTCAGGAGCTCATCACAGTGACATTAACAGTGCCAACAGATCTGATCTTCCCCCACTCTGAACCGGCATAACTCCTCTGCTTCCAAGGGAATTTTGCCAGGCCTTGTCCTGGGGGATTTCCCTCCCAGCATAATGAATATTAGCACAGAAGACACAGAACCCTCCCTGAGAGCGGAGGATTAAATGCTCTTTTAATGGGCTGTATGCAGTTCTTTAGCAGCTGACACGGGCACTTGCTCGAGCAAAGATTTGACCCAATAAATGGAACTGGAAAGGAAACTTTCTGCAATTAAAATACTGGCAGAATTTTAAAATGCTCAGTGCACTTAGGGAGTATTTGCCTGTGGCTGAGAAGGCTCCAGTGGAGTCCCTGGAAGGAGCGTGCTCGGTCCTGTGCTGGGTGGTGGTGTCCTGTGAGGAGCTGAAGGATGAATCCATCCTCTTCCTCACCATCAAATCCGCACGTGGAATCCCAGGGATTCATGCAAAGGTTTTGTGGGCAGGTAGGGATGTTTGTCCTTAAATGAGGATAAATGGTAAAATAGAGTGTAATGGTAAAATAGAGTGTAGGGGAACAGCAGGTGGGATCACAGATCAGGGAGGAACTTGGATACACCTGGGAGAGTGTGCCAGGAGCATCCTGTTCTGGGTTCTTGGAAAATCCCAGCCTTGAGTAATGGTAAAATAGATTGTAATGGTAAAATAGAGTGTTGGGGAACAGCAGGTGGGATCACAGATCAGGGAGGAACTTGGATACACCTGGGAGAGTGTGCCAGGAGCATCCTGTTCTGGGTTCTTGGAAAATCCCAGCCTTGAGTAATGGTAAAATAGATTGTAATGGTAAAATAGAGTGTTGGGGAACAGCAGGTGGGATCACAGATCAGGGAGGAACTTGGATACACCTGGGAGACTGTGCCAGGAGCATCCTGTTCTGGGTTCTTGGAAAATCCCAGCCTCGAGCACTGGCAAAGCTGCTGCAGGGGATAGATTCTGGCCAGCAAATCCCTTCTGCTCTGCTCAGCCCCTGCTCGTCCCCCAGCTTGCTCAGCCCTAAAAGGTGCAAAGGCGACGTGGGTCTGCCTGGATTCCCACTGGGATCACAGCAAGGTGAGGGAGGATCAGGGCCATAGGATGCTCCTAAAACACCCACCGTGGGACGGGGATGGATTTCCTCGTGCCCTGGCACGGGTGTGGCCGTGTCTGTGCCTCTCCGGCACTCCAGCGGTGTGAGCTCAGCGCCAGCTCCACAGGGACCCTGCGGCCACCTCCCTGATCTCATCCTCCACCCCGCTCTGCAGGGATCTTTGGGAGTGTCCAGGGAACACCAGGTCCATCGTGGGCGAGGGCTGGGTCACTGCTCTCTGTCTGCCTGACAAAGGGAGGGTAACTCTGGCCTTTTTCTGTCCCGGCAGAAAGAAACCAAGATGCTCCTTGAGGAAAGGATCCCTGCCCAGGACACCTGATGGAGCACCGTGGATGAGGTGAGTGTCTCAGCTGCAAAATGAGATCCTGTGCTTTCAGTATGGCCACACAGAGAAGCTCTGGCTTCCACACACATTTTGCAATTATTAGACAATAATTCAGGCTCTGTTCATCTCCCCCATACACCAGAAAATCCCAGTAACACTCTCTGTGTTATAACAAGATAATTACCGTGCCTCCGAGGCTCTTGGGAGAAGTTGCCTGTGCTGATGAAATTAAGGGAGCTGAAATCATTCCCCAGAGGTAGGATGGGTCCAGAGGGTGAACAAACCCGTGTGAGATGCTGTGTAACACGGAGCTGCACTTCCACCAGCACCAGCAAACCCTTCCCTGCTGCTGGGAGGGATCTCCATCTCCACCAGCACTTCCAGAGAGGATTCCCCTCTGTTCCCTTCCTCAGGGAGGATCCCACCAAAGCTCCTTTTACACGGGTCCACCTGAGAGCCCCAAGCACCCATCAGCTTCCCCAGCGGGTGCAGCACGGCCTGAGACAGCTCCAGTTCCATCAGCAGCCCCGGCGTATCCCTGAGGAAATAGAGGGGACGAGCCAGTGATCTCAGTTGTTCTTGTGGAGCCATTATTGTTGAACTGGTAAATATTTCCTTTAAATGCTTACATGCTTTCAAAAAATTTACAGGGCTTAATGGGAACAAATATTCCCAGGGGGCTGTATCCTGCCATTCATTTGCACATCAGATCCCTGCTATCTTTAAGAATGGTTCTGTGCATGGGCAGGCGCCTAAGTCATTTGAAAAACAATAACCCTCTGTGCTCTAATTTTCCAGACAAAAATGTAGACAAAACAAGTGGCAATTTGGCACAAACCGAGCTGCTTTGATAAATAACTGGGCATTTAAGAGGAGAAGCCTGTAGGCAGCTGGGCTCGGGCTGCCGGAGCTGGCCCGGGGCAGGTGTTGGGCAGCCGGAGCTGAGCCCTGGGTGTCTCCCTGGAGAGTCCCTTGGGGTCTCCACAGCTGGGGGAGCTTCCAAGGAATTCTCTAAGCATCCTTTAGGGCTCGCTGGAAACCTGTTGGTTCATCACCGGCACCTGCAGGACTTGGCTGTTGGAATGAGCTCAGGGGGATTAACGGGGCACGGCGGGAGGGTCTGGACCAGGTCTCTAACCTAGGGAGAGGCGATGTCTCCTCCTAAAATCCTCTGTGCTCGTAGAGGGGAGTGCGGCCCAGGACAGTAAGCTGTAGTAAAGAGAATTAAATTTGCCCTGGCCACTGCCCTGGCGATGGGCCGTTCCCCCGGGGAGCCTGAACAGCCGTGGGCGAGGGGCCGGGGCAGTGCCGGGATCTCTCGCTGTTAATCCCCTGCCCACCCGGGCGGGCTGGGCCATCGGGGGGCCCGGCGGCCGCGTGTCCTCGCAGCGTGGGGCACGTGGGGCCGGGCCGTGGGGCCGGGGGCTCGTCGCGCCGTGGGGTCACCAGGTAAGGCTCCAGACCCACCCAGGGCAGGGGTCCCCCGCAGTCCTGTCTCCATCGGGGGCAGTGCGGCAGCGACAACATTTGGGACACAACAGCAGCGTGTCCCCTCGCCCCGGGTTGGGCTCCTCGGGGGTCCTGCCCTGTCCCCGCACGACTCCCCCGCGGGACCCGAGCGCTCCGCCGGTGCTGCCCTGCCCCGCACGTGTCCCGGGGAGCCGGGGGCAGGTGGGGGCCGGCGGGGCGGGGGCAGGCGGAGATCCCCGGGCCCCGGCGCTTCCCCCCGGCCGGGAGGCTCCGCTTTCCTCCCCGCCGGGAGCTCATTGGGCCGGGGCGGAGGGACCGGCTCGGGCCGGGGGAGGAAATGCGCGGGGGGCCGCGGCGCGGCG
>VWPU01015012.1:0-43587 GCA_013398955.1 Callaeas wilsoni
TGCCCCGGCCACGGGCGCTGCCCTGCCCCGCCCGGCGCTCCGCCTGAACTTCCCACTTTCCCACTGGCGAGGTGAAAAGAGGATCCGAACACCATTTCCAGCCTGCCACGAGAGGGTGCTCCAATGCCTTCGTTTATCCCTTGCTAAAAGGTTTTTCCGCTAGGAGAAGCGGGGTGTGTTGTTGAACATCACTCAAAACACTGCACTGTAACGCAGTAAGCGTCGGGTTATGAAAGCGGGCAGGATCCACACAGCGAAAGGCAGATGTGGCTGTAATAAGATGTTTATTTTGCCTTTGCCGTTCAGAGCTGGACTGCTTCCCTTGTAGCTGTTTTGTTTCTGTTGGGCTTTATTCTAGTTAACTTCGCCTGCCAGCAAGGGAAGTTTCCCAACTTGTTTATGTGCAAGTATGCAGATAGCTTTCCTGCATGGAAGGACATTAAATCTGATACTTTTGCTAGGTAATCTGAGCACTCAAATTAAGAGTCACTTCTCATTGCTTCTGTGCACTTCTCATCTGTAAAATTGCAATAACACTCGCTTGGTTTATGGAGCTATTTAGACTTAATTTTGGCATAAACAAACACAGGAAAGCTGTCTGCAGGCTAAATTAAATGTTCAGTCATACATTCTTGTCTCATCCTGTAGGCTTTGGAGAAATGTGTTTGCTGTGGCTCTAGCCTGTATTTCAAAACATTTGTGGTGTGCTAATAGGTCCAAAGGAAGGGTAATGTTTGTGTTAATTGTTGGACTTGAAAAGGAAGCTCAAAGCACTGCGCTTCGCTCAGTGTTATCTCTCAAAAATCCATAAAGAGACTGAAGCTACAGTGAATTAACAACAGAGAGAGAATTGTAGAGCAATGTTTTTGGCTGTTTAGCACTAGAGCAGTACAAAGGGAATTGCAGTAAGCATTCATGCTGGTGGCTGGGAGACAGGACCTCTGCAAAGAGATCCCAAACCTGGTGTTAAGAGCATGTAATTACCAAAAAATAAGATCACCTGACACTACAGAGTTGACTGCTGAGCTGTGGGGTGGTTGTTACTCTAAACTGGGATGCATTTATGTTTTTCTAATTTTCACTTATCATTCCTTAAATACAAGCCAGTGAAAGGCCAGGTTGAAAGAAACACATTAATCAGTCCCTAAAACAGACTCCTAGAAAGGAGATACAAAAACCTGTTTAAATACAGCCAAGGCAGATTTCCTGTCTTGCATATTGTCATACAAAAGCAAAAGCATGGCTTCTGGTATGCTGTAGGTGTCCTTTTATTCTCCCATGGGAACAAGTGTCATTCCATGGACAATACTGTGTGAAATGAGGGTGTCTGAGGTTTAAGAGGAAGCAGAATTGAATGTCTAGGAATTGGTGCTGGTGACTAAGTAGGAAGAACAATTTTCTTTCCTCAGAGCATTTAGCATTCTTACTCAGTTGGTGTCTTATTTGGAGCCATATCTGTTCTGAAAATGAGACAGGTGATGCACAATGTCTTTCTCTCTGTTTGCTCCTAGTTTATTCCCAAATTCTTTGCCTTTGCTGACAAAGGATATCAGCTCTAGAACCAGGAATACAGACATACAGGAACTAGAGAAAATAGTTTCTCCCTGTGAAAGCACCACCTATATATCTATATCTATATATATGTAAAGATATTTGCATGGGTAAAAATCCCTGCAGTTAGGAAAACGATCTTCCGTAGTAGTTAGCTATTTAATTAATTATTTTCTGAACTGGCAGAGTAGTAAGTTTATAAAAGGAAGACTGTTTTGTCACACAGATAAGTGAGGTGTGAGCACACAGGATGGTTTATGCAACAGGTCTCTGGCAGGACTATGGATGCAACACCCTTTCCACAGGCCCATGCTCTCTTTTCCAAGTTTGACTGTAGAGGCTTTCTCTTATGCTTTGCCCTATGACAGGTTTTTTTACCTTTTTTGATGCTTGAACTCAAAGCTATTTATTTTAATCCTACTTCATTAGTGTGAGTAAGAGTAGGAGTTTTTGTTTAGACAACCTCAGTAGTTGGGACAGTAGCTGTTTTCAGTCTTTTATGACTTTGAAAGTGTTATTTATTAGTTAGATGCTGTGAGGGTTTTGTAATGAAAGTTCTGAGTATTGCACTTTAGGAAGGATCACTGAGCAACACCAGTTTGGGTCCTCCTCTGCCATAGCTTCCAAATATTTAGGAAATTACATTTGCTTTGCTTTAGATCTTCATCTTAGCACAAATTTATCCTACTACTCTGCAGGGCTGTCAAAAGAATAAAATACCAAAACTGCAAGACACTCGTATATCAAGTGCTACAAAAATATCCTGTGTAGTATCAAGTCATAATATTAGCATGCCCTGACTGAGAATGTTGTGTAGGCTGTGAATTTAATGTGTCTGAGAATAGGCATTTACTGGTGGGTAGAGCATGGTTAGCACCAGTGAGAGGAGTCACCCACAAAGCAGGTACAGCCTCAGCAGGAGTCTGGGGTTTACTACATCCTCCTGCTCTTCCGTCCTTTAATTGCTAATAAAATGTTTCAGCAAAAATTGTGTATCTTACTGTTTAGTTACCTGAGCAGGGGAGATTGTTACCTACTAAAGGGTTTGGAAATAAATCTTACTAGAATTCATATCCTCAGTGGAAAAACATCATTGCCTCTTGTCACAAATCTAGAAAGCCGTGATCCAGATTTAGAAAAACCTCACAGTTTGGGATGAAATACTCATGCTGCTGTTTTCTGACTGCCTCTTGACTAAAAGAACAGGCACATCACCGGGTGCCATGGGAGCCCTCTCAACTTTGTATGGTAGCCCTCATGCAACTTCAGATCTGAAAAATGAAATGTGCCTGCACACCTCATTCCAAGGAGGAATGCCCGGTCCTTGGAGCATGCTTCCAGAGACAGCTGCAGTTAGCACATGTGTCTGCCAGGGTCTGTGCTCTCCACAGTGAGCCCCACCCCAAAGCTCCAGACAAAACCGGGAGATGAATCTCGACAGCTGCAGAAGGTTCAGTTTATGAATCCTAATTAGAGTTAGGAGTTGTTGGAGGTGTTCCTTTTCATAATTCTCTAGTGATGGTTGTAAGTGCTGCATATCCCAGTTCAGGTTGTCAGGGTAATGCTGATGTCTTTGTAGGGGAGGAGTTCTGGTGATCTGAGCCTGTGTGAGTGCCACATCCCACATCCCTCTAAAAATAGCTTATGCTTCTATGGACCATAGTGGTTTTCTGTGCCCTACCAGGGTGCTCTTGGTTCTCCTTCCTCTTTTCCCCTGCCCAGGTTACAAATGTTTTTGCACACACTGACTTTTCCAGTTGTATTTTTTCTTTGACAGGAGGGTACCACCCTTGCAGCTCTTATAACATTGGCAAAGCTCCCACTAAAACTGATTTGAGACCTCCACACCCAGACCTGATTATTTTTCCTCACCAGTTTAAAGGAACAACCTGTATTTTAAGTATTTGTCTTAGATTACAGCAGCCTCCTTCATGCACTAAAAAGAAAGCCAAGACTGTCGGTTTCCCTGTTATTCTATTTTACCTGTCATTAGGTAGGACGCCCTACCCTTGCTTTAGAAACAGAATCATTAGACTCCATGTATTTTGAGTAATTTAGTTTCAACCCTGCTTCTGCAGCACATATGTCTTGTGTCTAAAGTGACTTCCCCTTAATGAGGCCAACAGTAGCAATACCAGTAGTATGAAGTCTGTTCTAAATAATCTGCCTGCAATATTCACAATACATAATTTCCAAAAGATTCACCAGGAATTTTCAAATTAGGAGTAGTAGCTCTTTTTTTCCCCTATGATGAGGGGGGGGAGTTATAAGTTGATCTAGGAAGTGCCTGATCTTGAAGTAAACTTTTACAGGGTGTAGCCTACTTGAATCCTGGTCATCTGAAGGGCAATGGGATAAGACTGAATGGATGGAAACTTGTCAAAAGAGACCAATATTTCTGCCCAAAGAGTCTAGTTCTGCCAATTATTCTATTAGTCTAGTTTTGTCGTAATTAGGAATGCAGTTCTTACCCTGGTAATCTTTCACTGCATTTTCATTAGACCCAGTTCAGATGTAGAAGTTTTACTGAACAGTCACATTTGATGTTGCTGGGAAGCGGACACACCATCCCAGATTAGTCAGTCCTTCTGAGGGCTGATTCCACTTGCTGTATTTGATCACAACTATTTGATGTTTGCCATTACTCAGTCTCTGGCGTCAGAACCCAAGGTGTGACCCTGTATGTTTAATTTACTGATCTTTCTAGTGGAAAAAAAAATGTAAAACCTTGCTCTATGCAGGTCCCTGCTGGATGTTCTCCAGGCTCTCATTTTTTGTCTATCAGTCATTGATTTGGGTGCTGTTCAGAGGCACCCCATTTGCCCTTTTTGGGGCACTATTCATGATAAAAGCATGACCTTAAGGGGTGTTGGTCCCACAGTCTCTGCTGATACATCATGCTGGAACTTCAGCA
Source organism: Callaeas wilsoni (assembly GCA_013398955.1). Classification (NCBI taxonomy): domain Eukaryota; kingdom Metazoa; phylum Chordata; class Aves; order Passeriformes; family Callaeidae; genus Callaeas; species Callaeas wilsoni. The sequence continues at coordinate 4,466 of VWPU01015012.1, forward strand.
TCCATGCTGGAGGAACTTAGTGTGCTGGATGCTTCCAGGTTTTCACATTTCAGCTCTTGGGTCTGTTTTTCAGGGACTGACCATACAGGCTTTTCAAAAATTTAACATGGTGATGCCTTAGGATTTTAGCTTTTATGTTTTTCATATATTTGTAATCCTGTAACTCTCTAGTGTAGAACTTTAAACTCCATACAGAGTGTTAGTTACTGCTTTCCCATTTTGGTCAGACACAACAATTCCTCTCTAGGCCCGGGAATTAAGGACACCTCACTGTCTCAGGCTCCAAGAAATGCAAACAAAAGTGAGTTGGAGGGGAGCAAACTTGGGGTAAATTACTGCATTACCTGAAGCTGGAATTGGAAGATTAACCCCCAATGGGCAAATGGGCCAAACTTATAAAAGTATGAAAACCCATGACCCACTGTCCATTTTTGGGTGTAGCCCCTGGGTGGGCTTCGTCTGCCCTGAATATACCTGAAAGCCCTCCAATAAATATAACTGCTTTTTATTCCCTTAATTTTGGCTGGCCTCTGTTTTTAGGTAAGCCCATCAAAGCATCAATGGTTATGCACGTGTGGTTTATTTTAGACTTAAAGAGGCTTGGATCTCAAAGCCATAATATGTCCATATTTCCTTGCCTCGCTGTTTTTGGCAGTTTTGGCATTTGCTCAGCTCTATAACCTGTCCAGGAGGTTGTTACTTCTAAGGAGCAACTCCGTTATATTTAGTTTTAAGTGCTTAAAGTAGCTTGAAAGTAGTGAGAAGACTATTTCTGGCAGCGATGTAGATGAGCAGGAAACATGTCATTAATTCTAAAGACCCTTCAAATAACTTTCAAATATTAATTAGCTCCTGATTCTGTAAAGTCCTTCTAAGCTGAAAACCCATTTTAAACCTCAAGCACAGCAGCTTTCAGTCAGGAGTTAATGGGATCTGCCTCTGGATGCTCCATGGCTTGCCAAGGAGCAGCTCTTGGCCTGAGGATGTCTTTTTAGTTTGCCTCAAGGGTACTTTTTCCAAAGAAATCTGCAAGTTAAGTAACAGGTCACAGCAGGTTGGAATTCCAAAAGAGAAATGCCCTGAAAGGCAGGTTTAGTGGCATCTCCAGAGCTGGCAGCAGCTGCCTGTCTTTTAGTAAATAAAAGGTGTCCAGAAGGATGGGATTAGAGAAGCCCTTGGCTGGAAACAGGATGGTAAATGTTCTGCTTTCTAACTACTGTACTGAGGAGAGCTATGGTCATTTAAATGCCTTCAAAATTGCCATGGGTAATTGCTGTTAATAGCAGAAATGCAACTGAAAGATCTCCCAAGCTGCCAAAAGCTCTGCAGTGGCTTTAATTTCCAGTACCTGGACAAAAGACAGGATCCCTTTGCTGTAAGAGGCTGAGTCAGAGCTGAGCACAAGTTCACCATGAGTTTTGGTTGCTTGGGTAGCTGATTTGGAGTGGGTTTGTACTCTGAGAGGCTCAAGAGAGAATGTTTTGAGAGGAGCATGTGGAGGGCTGCCTGTTGTCTTGGGATTTCCAACTTCAAGACAGCACCTGGTGTGCTGGTACAGCCCAGTAGTAAGCCCTGATCCCAAAGGAAGCACTTTGTGGGGCTGGTTCCTGCAGGGATACAATACAGCCCTGTGTAATCCAAGCAGTCAGCTGTCTGACAGCCAATATAGGCCAGCAACAACTGGGAATGCTTTTCTGTGGAGTGGGAGGAAGAAGGAATGAGGTAGAACTCTGTCGAATTAGAAAAAAGAAAGTATCTTAATTGAACAAGAGAAAGGGACCTTTCTTGGCCTTTCAAACTGGAAGATGTGGGGATGCTGCAAGTTGGCACAGCCAGAGTTTGGTCTCAATTTCAGTTCAAACTTTACATTTCATAAAACAACACTCCTAAATGAAGCAGTCTTACACAGCTCCCTGGAGCCAGCTGTATGGCACAACTGGCAAAATCTTGCTGTGAAACCAAATGTAGCAATGTCCTTTTGTCAGAGACCTTATTGGCTCTGTGGAAAAGCATCTCACTATCCCCAGTAAAATCCACACAAACTGATGGTGTGGATGGATGCAATTTAGGAACTAACCAGTGCTTTCCAGAGCGAGAGGAAACGAACTGCCGAGTGAACCGCAATGTTACACCTCCCACTGGGAATTTCCAGCCCTTTCCCTCTTCCTTCCTCCCTCAGAATATATATATAGTAAATACACTAAATTAAGCGCTGGGGGAGGTGGCACCCAAAGGCAGAGGCTGTAGCAGAGGCTGAGTGGCCCCAGTTAAAAGCAGCTGACAATCCCCTGACCAATCCTCTGAGCATCCCAGTCATACCACCCGCACTGGCAGCAGGGGAGATGTCTCAGACAGCTGTGCCAGTACTGAGTGGGAGGAAAGCTCCTTAAATAACCAGCAGTAGGTCCTATTCCCTGAGTGTGTCAACACTGAGTTGTTGTTTTATTCTCTGAACAGGAAAAATTAGTCGAGTAATTGTGCGGCAAGCAAGTGACAGAAGTGAAATCATGTTTTTTGCTTTTTCTAGTTGCTGGATCTATTTTAGCACACAGCAGATACTTTCCTTGTCATTTTGCATTTCTATTCAAAAACCTCCAAGCAGCAGATGAAAACCAGAACAAAAGAGGAATAGATTTGGCTAAAATCAGGGGACTAGCATTCTATTGAACCTCGTCACTGACTACTCCAAAAGAACACTTGTCTAGGTTTTGGGTTTGGAGTACCTACATTTTGAGGGGGTAAGGCAGCACTGGTCCCTTCCCCATCATTGTTAATCTTTGCATGTGGTTAAATTACAGTTCATAATCCAGTCTTGAAAAGCCTTAGTGTTAAAATACGTTACGCTGTCTGCCTCTTCTTATTCCAGGTGAATAGCAGATGTTGTGGTGCCAAATCAATAAAATAGAATTTTATTTAGTTAGTATTGTCTCACAGCCCGTTATGATCCTAGATAAATCCGAACAACTGTTTTCCTCTCTCAGATTTCCCCAGCACAAGGAGGGGATGTTGGCAGTGGTATAGAAAAACAAACCATTAGTATTCAGGTTAGCATTGTAAATTGGCAACAGATCTCGGCTCTTTTGGGGATTTGTCTTTTGGCAAATTTTTAGATAAATCTGAAATTGTATCTGCCTCCCTTATGATGTTTATTTGTCTGTAGACCAGATTCTGTCCTTGCTAGTCTGATCTTGCTAGCCAAATTGAAGTTTAGTCTAAGCATTTTCCATGCAATTTCTGCTTTTTGAAATGGCAATCATGAACCTAGGCAAAAGATGTAGCCTAACGTTTCTGGGGAATTAAGTCACTCATTTCCACACTGCTGTACTTTGTTTGCTTTTCCTTACTGCTCTGAAAACAAATTAGTAGAAAAAAATCATCTGCAGGATGTTTTTGCTCTGTTGGCATCCAGGCACAGTCAAGTTTTCCTTCTCCTGGGTTATTTCTCCCTAGGGCAAATTATACTTTCTTTAACCAGTCTTCTAGTTCAGCAGTCTTCTAGTTTCCTTTGCAAGGTAATTTTTGTCTTTTTTTTTTTTTTAAGTGCTCCTCACCTTATGATAGCAATATCTGCTGACTTAACCAGACCATACATTACTAACCACTGGTTGGAGTACATAACTTGTTAGAAGACCTCAATTTTTTTTTTTAGTGAATAGGGTCTAGAAATGAGGCAGCTCTCAAACAGGAAGGAAGTCTTTTACTCAGCTTTCTAAATTTCCTTCAGTTCAGCTTTTTAAATTAAAAGCAGCTATGACAAATGATGTGAAGAAGAAAGCAAATGGCAAGTGATAAACTTGCTTGCAGGAGGTGCAGGTTGAAAAAGCGGAATGGGATTCAGTGTGAACATGTAGAAGGTGGGACAGAGGAAAATGGTTCTGCCTTTGCATGTGAGGTTTTAAGTTCTGAGCTGCCCCCTGTGACAACAGGAATCAATCTCTGAGCTGTGATAAGATACATCATGACAGCATTATAGTCCCAAAAGCAGAGGAATAGAAAAATACGTAGTTCTGCTATTGTGCTAAGCTATGGTTTGAATCCTGCACGTAATTCTGATCTGCTTGTCTGGAGGGGTGTGTGGTACAGCTAGAAAAACCCAAGGGAGGAATGTTTAAAGGTGCCCAAAGGCAACAGCATCAGACCTGAGGGAAACTCTTCAGCCTGGAGGAGAGGTGCCTGAGGTAGAATGAGATAAGGGCTTATAAAAATCACAAGTAGCAGAGAAAGCACCTACAGGTACTGATCATTTGGGATTTTCTGTAGAGACTGAGGATCATCAAATGAAATTAGGAGATATCCTGTCCAGAACCAGTGAGAGCCCATTCGTTGTTCTACAGGGTGCTGTGAGCTCTTGGTACCGTGGCAGCAGATTTTGTTGACGTGTGAGGTCAGTTTGCAATACTTCAGACAGCGACTGGACAAAATAAGGCCTCTCAGGAAGTTTAACTGCAACAACACAAGCTCTGGCTCAGAAACACCTCCAGCTACAGCATGTTGGAGGCTTGGAAGGTATTCTGGAATAATACGGTTCCCCTTTTCCCAGGCAGGGTGCTGGGCTGTAAGTGACCCAGGACAGTGGTGGTTGTGTGCTGAAGAATCCCAGTTGTCAGCTAGCTGACTTGCTTTTGACATTCTTAAGTGTTCTGCTAAATCTGAGGGGCAGGACTTTTTTTCCTGTCATATTTCCTTTAAATGTTCTATAGTTTTGATGTTAATAGTCAAAAAGTGCTGTGCTTCCTAAAAAATAATCCACAACTTCACTGTAGATGTAAAACATCTTTACTAGCAGACAGATAAAATGTGTGTTTGTATCTTAGCTGCATAAAATTCCATCAAGTTTAATACTTTGGCTAGTCTCACCTCTCTTCAAGTAATTAAAAAAAAAAGAATTGTTTCTTCTATTATTCTGTCTTAAAATAGCTACTGAATAATATCCATTACAAACCTACTAAATTATATAAACATTTTTAATCCAGCTCTACTTATTCAGAGTTTTGTCTATTCATTTACTATTATCTTTCTTTGTAAGAAAACTGATTTTATTTCTACATCAGCAAGTCAAACAGTGACCTTTTTGTCGCTTTAAGTACTTTTAGGAGTATTGAACCTGCTCGGTCTTACAGTAGCTTCTTTTCCTTCAAAGCTGTATTAATTCTGCCATAAGCCAGAAAGGATTTTCCAGAGACATTATTTCAATGAGTACATTCTTGACTTAACACTGAATTCAGACACGCAGGACCGACTGCTGCCATTAGATTTGGAGACACAAATGCGGTGACAACAGCCTGAAACTGCAAAGCTGAGCTCAGAATTCTCCGTCTGGAAAGGCTGGGTTTGGAATTCTCCCTCTGGAGAGGCTGGGGGGTTTGGAATTCTCCCTCTGCAGAGGCTGGGGCTCCTGTTACCCTGGTGCTGAGCAGCTGTTGGGCCGGCGCTGGTGAATGGAGCCCCTTGTCTGCTCGCTGGAGCCAATGACAAGTGTCTGGCTTTGGCCAACAGGAAGCGGCTCCGCAGCCGGAGCTAAGTTTAGTGCCATGGATTTGTTCCTCTGACTTCACGTTCCCACTGCTCCCCCAAGGGAATCAGCCCAGAGGGCTGAGAAGGAGCAAGACAACTCAGCCTCCTTCAGCCAGGGCTCAGCTGGGTGTCAGGGGCTTTTCACATTAGGAGTTTTCCCTGGTTCTGAAGTTAGCAGCACAGCATGCAATTTTTGGGCAAGTATTCATGCTAAAGCTCGGCTTTTCTTGGAGGAGAGGAAACGCTTGTTTATTTTCTAACACAAGTGTGTTTCAAAGGAGGCAAGATCACAGGGGTATTTTAGTCAAATGAAGTAAATATTCCAAAAAGGAACCTCTTTGTTCAAGAGAAGAAAATGGCTGTGGACGATGGTTTCAACAGCATATTGGTTGCTGACAAATGAGGTCGACAGTTTTGTGATTTATTTTTAGCTGGAGAATTTTTTTAAAAACAGAAGTACTGTGTAGCCTTGGCAGTTGCTGCATGTTCAGTGTGGGTGGATGGAACTGAGAAATCGCATCTGTGCTAACAAGCATTTTGGGATTCCGTTAAAAAATTAAACTCATGTACTGGAAACTGAAGCTGTACCAGCTCACCTGGGGAGCTCTGCCCTCCGAATATCCTCCACAAGGTAAGCAGTGCTGCCTGTCCAAGGCACTTGCAAAAATATTTGGGCCTCAAGTTGTGACATCAACTCAAATTCGGGCTATTAGACTGAGATTTTCTTCTCTCCTGAGATTACAAGTCAGCGAGTTAATCTCTACCCTCTCCTTCCAAGTTTTCCCTGCAACTAAAAAGGCTAAAAACAAATTTCAAAAAGGCAGCTGAGAAACAGTTTAGTGTGGTCATTGATCCAAGTGCTGAATCTAAGGAGAGTACCTAATACTGTAAGGCTTCTAATAAGGTATAATTATGTCACTGGGAAAGCAGCTTGGACATTTATATCATGTTAGCTCAAAGGTGTGATCAGTTAGTGCTTTACATCTGCAAAGAAAACCTCTCTCCAGCTAGACTTTGCGAGTGTGGGTATTTCTGGCTTCTTCAGGGATCGGCTGAGCCATGATTTCTCAAGTAGTCTTTTTGCGGAAGAGCTCTTACTTCAAGTGTTTGTGTTAGCACTGAGAGTAAATAAGTACCCGTTTGATTTGCTTACAAGTAGATAATATCTGGCTTTGATGTGGCCAGTAGTAATGACTCCCCAGGAATTCTGTTGCAGTGAAGTGTAATCCCCATTAAGCAACTTCTCTCCCAAGGTACTGATTTAAAAAAAGTGCTAAATGACTTGCTGTAAGCTGTCATGTATTTGGCCATCCCACCTTTCCTGGAGCAGGACTGGGTGACCTAATCCTCCTCACCCTTCACACTGGAGAGGTTTACTGGAACTTGCCAGGACAGGGGAAGAATGTCAGACAGACTTCTGATCTACAATTTCCCAGTTACCTTCGAAATCCGTGTCCCTTCGTAGCACTCCTTTCCCTAAAGCTGACACTGTGGGAGTAGTTGCTGTCCACTCTAGGCAGCGTTCAGAGGAAGAGAGATTGGAGCTTCAGTACTCAATGGAAAGAGGTATGTGATACAGAGCATTTACAGTTCCTGGTCTCTGCTTGTTTCTGGACTCTTGCAGCTGCAAAGCTGACTGGCTCTATAGGAGCTGAGCAAATCCTTGGGAATTAAGGGAACAAACACCTTGATACAGTATTCAGGATTTTGCAAAAGGGTTGCATTTGTAGTTTTTTGTTCTAAGAACCTCTTTGTATTTAATTTTAATTACATTAAAATCTCTCTTCAAGAAAGTGGTTTTTTGCTCATCTGTTGTGCTGTTGGGTTTTGGTTCCTCACCCAGAGGTACATTTAAAGAAGTCAGACTTGAACTTTGACTGGTCCGGTGCTTCTGACTATTCCCAGTACTTGTGGCAAGGAATGCACATCTGGTGTACCTTTTAACAGCTGTTAGGTCCAGTTCTCTGGTGGTCACAGGGGTTCCTCACCCTAAAGTCTTTTTTAAAATGCACCTAAAACCCTGCATCATTTTGCTGGCTGCACTTACCAGAATTGCTTTCCTGACAGAGTTCTATGAAAATCTTAGAGGTGATGAGAGCCAAACTGTTAGGTTGAGTATTGTACTGAACATGATCAATACGTCATCTACTTCAAAATTCTGTCTTAAATCAGCAGAGCTACCAAATGCTTCTGTAGATGGTTCAATCACAGCCTGTACTTTGGTCTGTGAAGTAATTTATGCATCTTGGTTTCAAGGAATGAATGAAGATTTTCAAATGAAGGCTTGGGAGTTTAAGCTTGCTATATTTCATACTGGATTCTGCAACAAAAAGCTGCTTCACCAGAAATTAGTTGAGGAAGAAATAGGGAAGCACTGCATTACGTTGATCATGGGAGAAGTGTGTCACTGACATCTGAGCAAAGAAATGGGCTGAGGGACACCTCTGTTTGATTGCATTAATAACAAAAGGAGAGGATAACTGGCACCAGGGAAACAGAAGACAGGCAGCTTGTCTAAAATCTTAACACAGCTAACCCCTTGTAATGTTCAGGTAGACAGACAATGTCTTGAATTCTTCATACATTGGTGGAACTAAATCAATTGAGACCAATTTGTTTCTCTCCTTTCACCAATTAGAATTCAGTAACACCAAAACCCCAAACCTTGTCTTCCCTTGGATTTTTATGTCAAGCTAGCCAAGAAGCACCTCTTCTAGGCAAAGCCCCACCACATTAACTCCTGTATCACACCAGCACTTCATCATGTTGCAAAATTAATCTGTTCGCAAGAGATGAAGCATATGGAGAGCTCTTTCGTTTCAGAGTGAGAAATATATGGAGAAAGATCACTTTTATCTATGTCAGATACAGGTTGATAATTGAGGCATGACAGTGCTGCCAGCTTGAAATATTTCCTTTTATATGATGTGAGCTGTTCATGATGCAATTCTGTCACTGACTCTGAAGTCTCCTCCCTTTCTGTCTCTCCCAGCCTGTACCATAAATAGAAACCTACTCCTTGCCCATCCCAAGTTCTTGGCTTGGAGCTGTGTTTCTTGGCTTCCCTCAGTGGGTTGTTTACAATACTTAAACCTTGCCCCACTCTGTGGGAGGCCCAAGGACTGACTATGGGTTTGTGCTTCGCTCTAGCAAACCACGTTATTAAGAGTCTGGGTGCTTGCAGGAGAGGAACACCTAGGAATGGCATTTACTTAGTGCCTGCACTTTACCAAAGCCATATGTGAGCTGTCTGACCCCTTTAAACCCGTGTTTTTCATGGCCTCGTGGATGTCAGCAGAAAGACTAGGTGGTCCATTTAGGTAAAGGCTGCAGTCTGTTACAGGGTAAAGGAAGTTCAGAGGTCTGCTTCAATACTACCACATTATTAGACAGCAGAAGCTTGGCCTGTTCAGCACTGGTTGCTTTTCAGTATGTAGCGTGTCTTGAGTATTTTTGGTTAGTAGGAAGCACTGAGACTTGGCTTCAGAAACAAAGCTGCCGTAGAACTTGATACTGTTCCAATCGTGTCAGCAAAATAGGAAACCCACTTGCTGCTGTGTTATCAGTTTTGTTTCCTTGTATTCATTAAGGCAGAAATCCTCCCACTAACAAGCCAGTTAAAGATCTGAAAGGCCAGTGGTGTAATGTGATGTATGTTTTGAAGGTGCAGTGGAAAATACCAATTATACCAGTACTCATTAGGTACTTGATGGTCTACTTTCCCTGAGTTGATGACCAATGCCTGTTCTTCAGTAGTCTTAAAAGCAAGCTAATAAAGTGATTCTGTCTGTAAAACAGCATCATAGATAACTTACTGGTTTTTAGTTTAAGGACTCAAGTGAAAATGAAGTGAGATATGTAGCATATGCAGAGATCTCGGTGGCTTTGTGTTTGAGTTGTCCTTATGTGAAAAAATACACACAAGTCTACACCCTGTGGGTTTTGTTGTAAAACACCAATAGATCAGATGAAGACTGCATGCAATAACCAGTATTTACCCTATAAACCTCCTTGTCTCTCTCCTTCCATTGACAAACCAGTCACTTTGGCCTATGGCCAACAATACCAAATCAGTTTCAGGGCTGTATTTTCATTAACACATTCTTTTCTTTGATTAAGAGACATTGAAATTCAGAGTATAGCAAGGTTTTTAGAAGCTCCCTGAACTGTACATTACAAAGTAGCATAGTCAGCAAGATTTCCTTTTATTGAACTTTTCCCCATTTCTGGAAGAACTAGAAAAATGCTTCTAAATGGATGATTTAAGTTGTACAGGAAGGGTAACCACTCTCAGGAAACAGCTTTGAAGGGCACCACAGGGAATAGGGTAAAGAGCTGGGAAGAACTGCTGTGCCTGAAAGGTGGATTCTTCCACCGAGGAAGTTGAGTGTACCAGAATTAAGATTTTTATGTCGTGCTCTTACTGTGAAGGGCACAGGAACAGGATGCAGATGTGGTGGACACAGATGTCCAAGTGATGGCCTGCAGCGTGAAGTAACTATCTAGGAAAATCAGTTTTAAGAGAGATAATGCTCATCTAGGAGCCAGAAAGATGCTTGATTTCATTCTGCCTGGGTGCATTCGACAGGGCCTTATGAACTGCTGTGCACTCCATGTCCTTTCCACTGGAGAACACCTTCAGGAGGGTGTCTGGAAAGAGCCCAGGCACAAAATTACTCTGTTGCAAGAGACTTACAGCCAAAATGTTTCTCACTCATAATGCCAGTGCTGGTAACTACAGGATTCCCATCAGGAGCTCTTAATACACCATCCAGCCATTAGGCTTTGGCTACAGACTCTTCTGACAGAGGCTAAAATTGGTGGGGTAGGTAGGGATATGTGCAAGATGCATTATTAATCCAACTTAAATTCCTGGTAATCCTTCTTTGTTCAAAATACCAATTACTCATCTGTTGTACTTTAAGTGAGAAGTAAATGTGTTATTTTAGCTAAGGTTAGTAACTGTCACAGCTGAGACTAATCTAGCCACAAATCCATACACAGCTTGCCCTTTCCTGGTACCATTAGAGGTAAGGGTGATTGCCACAAAGCTCATCCCTGTCTTTCTGAAGCTGTGCTGTCTTTCTCCACAAACTCTGATTATTCTTTGTGTATTAACAGATATGCTAAGCTTAGTACAAATGCCAGTGTAATTCAGAGTACTGGGAGCAAATACAAGCTGCAAGAAGCAAAACAAAGAGGAAAAGAGAGAAAGCCCAGGAGCTCTCAAGGAAAGGTATTTCAGCCTCTGATCACTGGGTAGCATGCTACAGGATTTACTGAGCTTGGTTTTGGAAGAGGAAGAAAAGAGGTCACCCCCTTGCCAGAACTTTAGGAACAACAGTATTCAGGTGTCCTAAGTTAATTCTTTGCCTAGTTAGTTTTCCACAAATGTTAGGTGTTGGTTGCAGGGAAAACAGCTCTTGTCAGAAGCCACATGGGAAAGGCAGCTCCTCATCATCACAGCATATCCACAGTTCTGTACACTCTTGTTCTATATTCACAGCCTTACAAAACACAAACATTTGGAATAAGCCCGGTTGCTTACCTTTAGCCTGGCTTGAGGCATCTTCACACGGTTCAGCTGTCCCTCTCACAGAATGGTGAAGTTCACAGATCATAGAAGTGTTGCTTTCTTCCCTTATTGAGCTACAGCAACTCTTCTCTATCTGCAAAGGCCCAAACCACTGGCTTGCCTTTCCCTGCTCCCTTTTATACCCCTCTGTAGGCCCCCCCACCACCCTCCCAGGTGTGAGTCTGCCATGGTGAGTGCTGCTTTGTTAACCCTTCCATGGCCACCTGGCAGGAGAAGCCTGACCTGCTACAAGGCAGCTCTACTAGAAAACCAGGGCTTTTAAAGAATTCATTAATGAATCTGGGGGCCTTGAGAGGTCATTTGATGGGGCCCTTGAGGAAAGCTGTCCTGAGTGTTACTAAATCAGCAAATACGCAGCTCAGACTGGGTGCACTGTGCTGGCCTTGCTTTCTCTGTCTTTCTGAATTCCTAACACGTCCAAGAGCGTTCATGTGCTCAGTGTTTGTACCTCCCCGAGATGTGTGTTTGCACTAACATCCTTTCCTCTTGATTCACGTAAGTAGTGCTCCAGCAGTGGAATGTGGAGTGGAAAAGTGAATCAATCTGGGCGGTCCCCTTCATGGGTGATCTGTTTTGTAATTCGTGCAAAGGAATTTCTCCAAGGAAACTGTTTGCTTTCTTCCCAAACACTTTGTTACCTAACTCTTAGTGGAACAAAACTCTGTCTCCATAGCTCATCCCAAAGTTGTTTCAACTTGCAGTCGGGTCCCCACATCCTCTGTGTGTTCAGCAGTCGCTGGAAAGCTCCACCCTCCCATCCAGTTAATAACCACGTTAACCCAGGGCCTGATTTTCCCAGTCTCTCCTTCGCCCGCCCGGCAGCGCTTCCTTTCCCCTTGGCGCCCGGCCTCGCGAGCAGCGATTGCTGTGTGTGGAGCCTTTGTGCTCAGCCCAGGACTCGTGGTGCCAAGCAGGCTCTCGGCTGGCTGGGCAGTGCAGCATGAGCGTGGGGACAGTCCTGTTCCAGTCCAGCAGCTATGGCAAGGAGGGCAAACTGCTCTGCTGCCTCGGCGAGGACACCTCCGAGCCCGGCGTGCGCTTCACAGGTAGGATGCTCAGGGGTGCAATCCTGTCCTGTCCCTCTCCTGTGTTGAAGTGCTTCAAGGAGGATGGGGTCCTTTCAAGTCTGTCTTTGCCTTGTAGTATGAGACCAGCCACAGGCAGGTTTAAGATTGCCAGCTTTTATCAGGATTTTAGGATTGTTGAAATGCTTCTTCTCTACGAGCAGTTACATAGTACTTCAGAAATAGAGACCACTTTAGCACTTAATGTGACTCTGAGATTGGTAATTGGAGTGTTGGCAGCAAGGGTGGGGAACAAAACACCCCTTACGTGTTGGCTGGATAGGAAAGCATTCATATCCGGAGAGAAGCAAATTGTATGGTGGGAATAAAGAGGAGGAAGGAGATGGATGAAGGGTAACCTCCTTGTGTGACTGCGTGTTACTTGTTCAGTAAGTGGTGATGTAAGTTTTCCATTGCATAGGAAATGAAAGTGATAATATAAGATTTATGCTTAGCCTTGAAAAGGAGCTGATATAAAACAGAATTTCCCAGCTCATTTCCTGACTTTTGGTGCGGACAGAGCTTGCAGACTGTTCAGCCAGAGGAGCACCATTGGTGACGTGCTTTGGTTATCTCTGTGGTGATCATGTTTCACTTATGTGATGGATGGTGTAGATCCCACACTGTATGGAACAGCGTGGGCTGTTAAGGAATCATAACCTGCAAGAAATACTTTTATATCCTGGTAAAAATGCCTTTAGGTGTGGGGTAACCTTTACAGTTATTTAAGCATTCAAGTCACTCTAACATGAAAGTGAAGGAAGTTAGTGAGACGTGAACTCTTAAAAGCGTTTGATTTTTAGGTAATGTGATTTTTAGGTAACCACTGTGGCTAAGTGATTGAAGCTTCTCATCAAACATTAACTTCTGCTGGCTTTTTTGTACATCAAGTGAGTGTTAAGAACGTGTGCCAGCCTCCCAGGCATTCCCAAGAAAGTGGTAGGAGTCCCACATCTGCTTTGCCTCCCCCCTGCCAGTCCAGCACAGCCCCTCACGTGGTTCCATGTGGGCAGAACTGGTGGTGCTGAACAGGTGGCATTTCTGCTGGCTTTGCCTTGCCTGCAGTGGGCTCAGCTGGGCACAGGGCTGGCTGCAGCAGCTCTGGAGCTGGGCTGGCCCCGGGCTGCTTCAGGCTATCCATGGGTGCATGGATAAACACTTGGTGCTGTCTGTGGAGCAGGGCTTGGGTGCTCAGTGCGTGAGCTTTTCAGGCTGGAGAAAGAAATTTAAAGGATGCTTTGGCTTAGAATAAATGTTGTATTTTTTCTTAAAGCCTTTCACTGGTTGGCAGATACATAATTGAAAGTAAGAAGGTAATAAACACCATTAAGGTATTTTGGAGCTGAAAGGTCGGGTGTTTTTTGGAAACTGCCTGCTTTTGTGTTTGCTCTCTAGCAGAGATGTGTAAGTCAGGGTTCTCAGACAGCACATTTGACTTTGCTTAAGGCATTGAAACACTCATAACACAAGGCACTGTAGGAGCATAAGGAATGTATTATTTAATTAAATATATAGTTTTACTCCATAAAGAGAGCTGGATTTAGGAACTGGTGTTCTTTCCTGGAGCTTAACAACTGGGCATACATATGCACACATCCAGCCCTAAGAAAATACAGTGGGAGGTTGGCAGCCATGCTGTAATGTAGGTGGCTGAGCATTGGGATTTCTTATTTTCCATTATAGCATCCAGTCTGATGGGTTGATATCTTGTAAAACTAATTGCAGTTGATAGTCAGGAATAAGAAGTGTATGTAAATATTGCATCTGCAGGCAATGCAATCAAGGAACTGACATTTTGGTGCCTTAGTCTGTAGTCTCTTCTTTTTGTACTAGGAGAACCTTGACAGAAGGCTACTTTTAGGTTATTAAGTAATTGCAAGATGAACAGGTTATCCAGCAGCAGAACTCAGAATAATTACCAGAAATGCAGTCAAAAGCCACTTAGCTACATGTTTGAAATGGAAACAGAGCAAACCTCAACCACTTACTTTCTCATATACCTACAATACAGTTAAAAAATTACATTATAGGCTGGAAACCCCCCTTAATCCTCATTTTCCAGGCTTGAGCTCTGTCCTGTGACACAGATTTGGCATATTACTGTGCCTGTTACTTGGCACAGGCTTCTTCCTGTTTTGTGTCTCTCTGACTTCCCAGTTTTCCTGTCCTGTGTTGCATTTGAGCTCTTTGTTCCTTTTTCAAGTGCCTTGTAGAGCAGCTCTTGCTCATGAGTATAAATCTCAGGGGCCTGTGAGGAGGGGGGTAGGTGTAGCCACACACATATTCTCTGGCAGTGCCTGCTTGAAAACATCCCAAGCTTGACTTCTCAGCCCCTCAGAAATGGCCCAAACCAGTGACTAAAGCAAAGAAAGCCTCAGATTTTTTAAGAGAGAACTTATGTTTAGTGCATTTAATGAAATCTCTTTACAGTGTACATTTCCCTAAGTAAGTTCAACAAGAGAATTTGCAAGTAGATATTGGGAAAGGGACTTTGATCTGTGCCATGAGAGAAAAAGTATATAACTTCACATCTTCGTATGTTTTTGCTCCCTTGAGCAGCTCCCATGTATGAAACCACACCATCACTATTTTTCTTGTCTTAATATTGAAGTTTACTCTACTACATGTTCCTGGAAAACCTCTCCATGAGTTAGAAAGCCAGTGGTGGTCTTGGCATAGCACTAACATGTTTTGCTTCTTAGTGCAGTTCTTCCCAAAACCCTATGGATTTACATTAGTTTTAATCATAACAAGAACTGTAAGGACTTTTTTCTTTTGTTTATGAAATGTCTGATTCCTCCTCCCACTCCCTCGTAGTGACAAGTTTGCATCAGTTGTCCATTGAAACAGCAAAGCAGAAATGCTGCTGCTGAACACCCAGCATCACCTGTACTGCCTTCTGTCCCTGTCAGTTTTCCACCTCTGTTTACACAGTCTTGAAATGTATTACAAATCACTGTCATTCCTGTTAATTCTGAACCAGTTACTATCCCAGCTTATACATCTCATTTGTGTCATAATTCAGTCTCACCTGTATTTGTAATGTTGGTTTCAGATCCAGGCTATGTCCACCACAGAAACAATGAGGACAAAAGAACATTTTGTGATTGAAAGGTTTCCTTCACTGCTTCATGTAATTTTAAAAAAGTGCTTTTAGTTGTGCACCTATTTTTAATCTATGAATACTTAAATAATTTCAAGTAGAGGTGTAGAAAGTATATATAATATAATATTAAATAGAAATTTTATATACATAGCTTGCTACTTGGCTTTAAGGCAGTTAGTCACCTTCTCCAGGAGTTGGACTCGATGATCCTCATGAGTCCCTTCCACCTCAGGATATTCCCTGCTTCCTTAATTTACAATTGTACACCAAGTAATTGCCTCTCCTGTGCTTTCCTCAGAGGCCCTGCACCGCCCCTACGGTTGCGACGTCGAACCCCAGGCACTGAACGAAGCCATCAGATGGAGCTCCAAGGAGAACCTGCTTGGAGCCACTGAGAGCGATCCCAATCTCTTTGTTGCACTTTACGATTTTGTAGCAAGTGGTGACAACACACTCAGCATCACCAAAGGTAAGACCGGGAGCACAGAGGAGCTTGAAAACTTCGCAGCAGAAGTCAGGAAATGGAATCCCTCCCTGAATAGGGATGGGGACAATGCACTCAGAGAAGGTGGTTCCTCATAGAGATGGCGGGAAGAGGATGGTTGGTCCCTCATGGTGCTGGAGGGACACCTGCCCGGCAGTTCTGCTGGGACAGGCACAGTCCAGCCCACTCTGTGCCCGGCTCCCCACATCTCTGGCCCTGTGAGATACCTGCTGTAGGAAGGGCAGAGGGAAATAAATGGATACAGCATGGATGGTAACAGAGCTCGGCAATTTCAAGTGGGGGCAGTGATGCCTTGGAGAGGCTGACCTGGAGCAGAGGCTGGACAGAGTAAAAGGATAAAGGGCAGGGATTTATTGAAAGGCCTTCACAGGGCCCACCGTGGGCAGCGCAGGATTCTCGCAGAGACTGCACCCAGGATGGACGACAGCCACACGTTTTTTGGACAGATATAAGTTCTGTCCATTTGCCGATCAGAGGTTAATTTTCCAATTACAGCTTCAGGCAGTGCAGTCCCATTCTCTCAGTTTGCTCCCCCCCAACTCACTTTTGTTTCCATTTCTCGGGGGCTGAGACAGTGAGGTGTCCTTGATTCTCAGGCCTGGAGAGGAATTGTTGTGTCTGACCATAATGGGAAAAGCAGTTGGTAACACTGTATATGGACTTCACAGTTATACACTAAAGAATTGCAGGATTACAAATATATGAAAATATAAAAGCTAAAATCCTAAGGCATCAGCAGAATCAAGAATTAAGCATTGCACAGACACTTTACGATTCTGGTCAGTACAGAACTGTTAAATCATGTCATTTAAGGCTTCAAGGAAACAAACCTCATCCTTCCAAGAAAATAAAGTCTTCCTAGTCTAATAAGCTGGAGTACAAGAAGCTTCTTGAGTTCATCTCTCTCACTGCACTGAATCAGTGAACACTATCCTTGGTATTCTGTCTGAGCCTTTGCTTCATAAATACTTTGTAGCAGTTTAATGATAAGATAATTTTTATTGTTAAGCTACAAACCCAGGCTCAGCTGATGCTGAGTTTCTCCCTCAAGGAGACCCAACAGCTTGCACTGCGTTTATTTTGTTTTCTTCTTTCTGGTCACAGGTGAGAAGTTGCGAGTCCTAGGTTACAACCAGAACGGCGAATGGAGCGAGGTACGTTCGAAGAATGGGCAGGGCTGGGTACCAAGCAACTACATCACCCCAGTGAACAGCCTGGAGAAGCACTCCTGGTACCACGGGCCGGTGTCCCGCAGCGCAGCAGAGTATCTGCTCAGCAGCCTCATCAATGGCAGCTTCCTGGTCCGGGAGAGCGAGAGCAGCCCAGGGCAGCTGTCCATCTCGCTCAGGTACGAAGGACGCGTTTACCACTACAGGATCAACACCACCTCGGATGGGAAGGTAAGGACCTCTGGGCAATGCTGTGGCGAGAGGAGATGAAGATATTAATTAAGAGGCGGTGCAGAGTCTCAAGTTGCAGACTGTTTAGGGAGGGTGGGGGTGTGACAAAACGGGTCCAGTATTGACATAAAAGAAGCACACGTGTGCCAGGGGTTTGGTGGTAACTCCCCAAACGGCGCTTTGGAAGAAGGGCAGACAGTTCTTGTCTGGGCTGAAAGTAGCTGGGTAGCAGGGCAGCTGTGGTTGGAGGTGGTGATAGCCTTCCACTGATCCCCTTAGAAGCAGCAAAGCTTTGGTAAGTCGGCATTTTCAAGCAAGATCAAGTAGTGGCATGCTGTGTTGAGAGATGCAGAAATAGGCCTTGTGCTTGGCTAAGAATTCCAGTTTCTAATCCTGTAAAGCACGGGGCAGGAGACAGCACAGCTCTTAAGTGATGGCTCATATGTAGTTGCCTTCTTCAGATAAAAATCCCACAGATTAATAGTTATTTGCCCAACAAGAAGAGAACAAATATTCTAAAATCCTGGTTTTCTGATTTTTCAAGAAAACCATTAGAATGTTTGTAGTGTGCCTGTTTTCCAGCGTTACTGAAGACTCCCAGCTGCCTTCATTTAAGCAGATTCCTGTTTCTTGCTTAACAGGTCTATGTGACAGCAGAAAGCCGTTTCAGCACCCTGGCAGAGCTCGTGCACCATCACTCGACGGTGGCAGATGGCCTGGTGACAACTCTGCATTACCCAGCACCCAAGTGCAATAAGCCCACTGTGTACGGGGTGTCCCCCATCCACGACAAGTGGGAGATGGAGCGCACCGACATCACCATGAAGCACAAGCTCGGGGGAGGGCAGTATGGAGAGGTCTATGTGGGGGTCTGGAAGAAATACAATCTCACAGTGGCTGTGAAGACGTTAAAGGTGAGTTTTCAGATTTCGGGCACTGTTCATTTGGTCACCATTTAGTGAGTAAGGCAATTGTGATGATCTCAACTACACCTAATGACACAAACATCAGAAAATGGAGTGTGCTGATCTGCATAAAACCCGTGCCTGAGAGTAGCTTTGCAGATCAAAGTGACCCTGTCAAACTTACACCAATGCATGTGGCTTAGAGACAAATTGGAATTTGGGCCCAGCAGGAGCTGCACGTCCAAGTCAGACCAGTAGAAATGGTTACAAACCCAACTTCCCTTCCTCCAGAGGAGCCGTGGAGCTTTAAGAAATGAAAGGCATAGAAAATACCTTCTATAAACTGTCCTCCACTCCTGAAAAAAATTCAGCTTCTCCATTTCTCTTCCTTTTCAAAACCTTGTGTTTGTTTCAACGTTAACAACTGCAATGCTAAGTGCCCCCAGAGTAACTTAATTTTTATAGCTGTACAGGGGAACTAAATCAGTGATCCTGAGAATCTTTCTCTCAGCAGCCACAACGGCTACCAAATGAGCAAGCCTGGCCCTGCCAGGGCGTTGCAGATCGGTCCCTGCAGGACAGCCAGGCAGCTGTTCAGGGCTGTTACAGTTTGCTTTGGTGAAAGCCAAAACAGCAGAATGGAGACAAAGATGCCATCATTTATATTCAGCCTGGATGTGTGGTGTTAACCAGACCTTGGTCATGAAGGTAAATGTTCCCTTCTTTTGCCTCTCTGTCTGTGTAGGAAGATACCATGGAGGTGGAAGAGTTCTTGAAAGAAGCTGCTGTGATGAAGGAGATCAAGCACCCAAACCTAGTGCAGCTGTTAGGTCAGTAAAATGCCTTGCTCTTTGTGTTCTTACTTAGTCTTCATTTTGGCAGAAACTTGCGTGGTTTAAATGCAGTGGCAGCTTTTCTGTGTTTATATAACTTCATGAATCAGGTCAGGTTATGGGGTGGTATTTTTGACAGCTTTATGTAATATTGGAGCTAAGAGACACTAATTTTAAATAAAACATCAAATACAGTCACTTACATTAGTAGACAACTTTGCTGTTGAGGCATGAATGTTACATAAAAGTTTGCAATATCATCCTCCTGCTGGATTGTGTCCTTGGCCTTAGACATGCTCCAGGGTTCAGTTATCAGGTTCAGCTTCCTTCTCTGCTCTGTTAAATCTGATTTACAAAATCATTTTCCTTGACTTATTTTTCTAAGACAACAGAACAAAATTGTAAGAAAATTCAAAGTGGAAGGAAAAAATTCTGTTGGAAGCATAACAAATACGTTCTCCATACTTCTCAAATCAGAGACGTTTACAGAAAAGGCTGCATTGAAGAGAACTAATTAGTCCATAATTAAGCAGAAGACACCAGATTGCTGCTGCTGTGAGGGACTCTGTGTATCACCAAATAAGTACACGAGATTAAACAACTCAGGACTGGAAGAAATCCACAGGCTTTGCATCTTGGCTCACTGGCAGATGCATAATATGATGATCATTATTAAATAGTTTGCATAGCTGTTAAAGCTACACGCACGAAGATTCCTGAGGAGACACCCTAAACCTTTACTAGTGTTTAATTGCCTCTGGATTTCTGGTGCTTTCAGGAGCAGAGCTGTCAAGCCAAGCCTAAGATGAAAGGAGAAACGTGAAGAATGTGAAGGCTTTTGCTAATGGCAACTGTTCTGTACCCATTTGAAAAAAAGGGGCACAGATGAAGTGTGTGCCAGCCCTGTCTGGTTCCAGGAGCAGAGACGTAGAGATTTGTCATCAGAGCGCTGCATTTTTGCTCTTTCTGATGCACAGTGCAGTTGTGCTTTACTCCTGCACGTGTGTAAGGCCCTCAGCAGAGCTGCAGGGGGGATCCCAGAGCTGTGACAAGAGTATCCTGTTGCCCTCTTCCTCCGCCTTGACATGCTTTGTAGGGGGACTGTAGCAAGCAGTCATCCCAGGAATGTGTGAGAATGCTGCTCCAGGAGCAGGTCCCACCATGCTGATTCCTTGCCCAGCACTTGGGAGTGCTCCACATTACTCTGTAGTGACATTTCAGTCTGGAAATCTTGCCAGCTGACGGGTACCTGTTTCCAGTTGGCCACTCTTCAGCTCTATGAAAGCAGAGAGGGGAAGAAAAGCAAATTGTGTGTTCAAAATTCTCCTTTTTCCTTTTGTGACCTTTCAAAGAAAAGAACTACTGCTTCATGTATATTATATAGGAACAGTGGTGCTTTCATAGATATGTTTCTCTCCATCTGTAAAGTGGATGGACAGAAAAATAGACAGAAGCCCTGAGTTTTAAGCTGGGCTGCACTGACCTGGGTCTTGTACATGGAAGTCTTCACTTTCCCAGAGAAACACTCAGCGGTACAAAATGCAGTAAATGGCTGTTAAATCAGGAACAGAGAAAGGGAAGCTTTGTTCACATGCTGCCTGCTCCTCCCTGGCCAGGTGTGTGCACCCTGGAGCCCCCCTTTTACATCGTGACGGAATACATGCCCTACGGCAACCTGCTCGACTACCTGCGGGAGTGCAACCGCGAGGAGGTCAGTGCTGTCGTGCTGCTCTACATGGCCACCCAGATCTCCTCTGCCATGGAGTACCTGGAGAAGAAGAACTTCATTCACAGGTGGGTGAAGTCACGTTGAGGTGGTACAGTTTCAGATTGCAATGGTGGACGGGCCACCAGCATGGCGGGCCAGGAATTCCAGCTTTTGGGGAGGTTTTTTACACAGTTAGGACTCACACTGGCTTATCCATTGGCTGTGTTGGCTTCAGTGCTGTCTTGCAGTACCTTCTCCCCAGGACTTCCACAGCAATCTTGTGCCCAACTGCCTGGCAACAGTTGACCTGTACCCCCTGTGTGCAGACAGTGTCCACCCAAAGTCCTGTTTAAATCCAGATAAGGCCGTGCCATAAACCTGTTACCAGTGTGTGATGAGCTGCTGATCCCATCCTGTCCTCAGGAAGCATAAACAGCCATCATTACTGAAAACTTAATGGAATTTAAAGAATTAATCCTAATCCTGATTTACCTCATTGCTCCTAAGAATAAGTCCACTCAGTTTCTGACACTGTTCAAGGCAAAGCTCACCTTGCCTTTACCTGCTGCATACAGAGAGCACTTCCCTATCCAGGAGAGTGGGGCCCCAAAATTCCATTGAAAAGCCCTGCTCCTGCTGCAGTGGTGTCCTTTGTTCCTTTGTACAGGGACCTGGCAGCACGGAACTGCTTAGTTGGAGAAAACCACGTGGTGAAGGTGGCTGACTTTGGCTTAAGTCGTCTCATGACTGGTGACACCTACACAGCCCATGCTGGGGCCAAGTTCCCAATCAAATGGACAGCTCCCGAGAGCCTGGCCTACAACACCTTTTCAATCAAATCAGATGTGTGGGGTAAGGAAACTCACCTTCAGTGTCCTTTTCTTGTTCATTTTGGTTTTTTCTGTCAGCCCAGACAATAACTTGCTTTCTGGCCTGGGCAGAAACCTTTGTGAAGACGGTCACGTGCCACGCCACAGCTTCATGAATAGTAACATTTTTAGCATGCGATGTCTCCACCTAGACTGGCCTGAAATATCTGCAAGAAAACAATGCTGCCTCAAGCTGCAGTGAAAGCCAAAGAGTAATGAACAACACGAGGGCAGACTTATGACCGGGAATTTTGTTTTCCTCCTTTTGCAGCCTTTGGGGTGCTGTTATGGGAAATTGCTACCTATGGGATGTCGCCATACCCAGGCATTGACCTCTCTCAGGTGTATGATCTGCTGGAAAAGGGCTATCGGATGGAGCAACCAGAGGGGTGCCCTCCCAAGGTGTATGAACTGATGAGGGCATGTGAGTATCTTCTTCCAGTTTTGGAGACAAAGCCTGGGGTGGTGGGAGGAATCTGTAATTAACAGCCTGTCTCCAGCAATACCTGATCATGCCAAAGTCATGGGTGGGCTTCAGTTATGAAACAAAGAAGGTGGGGAATGCTGAAGGATATTACTGCTTAAAAAACCTTAAGGAAGCTGACAAAAGCCCAAAAGCTGGGAATTTGTGTGATCCTAATGCAAAACAAGCAGAATGCCAGTCACTTTCCAGATGCTATGGTGATACCAGCAGACAGTGCTTCCAGAATACATTCCTCTAGTGCAGATTTCTAACTACAGAAATTACACTTTTCATCATGATGCTCTTCTTGGATAGCTTTCCAAACTCCATCTAGGATCAAGGCACTCTCCTCCTCTTTCTCCCACAGGGTGCACACATCCTTCTTTTGGAAGGATTCAGGACAAACTGCCTGAATCTCAGTATTAAGAGCTCGTGAGCAGGATGGTGCCTGGAGCTTTACATGCTCAGTTATCTGTGACTGCGCTAGATGTGTTCAGTCCAAGCAGCCAGGGTAGCAAATATGGAATTGTCCTTTGCCCAGAAAAATCAGAAAGGGGGATAGGGAGATCAGAAAAACTTGTAGAGTTGGCAGAGAGATGGGATTTTTAGAATTGATTCCTTCTTCTCAAGGTTTGTTTGCGAGGATATGTTTGGGTGAGTGACTGGTGCCATGAATTAGTACCTGTGAATGATTCTAAAGCCTGTTCAACAGTAGTCAGTCTGACTACTTTGTGTCTCCTTGGACAGAAGAAGAATTAATCTCCCTGTTTCAGGCACTGAGACTTACTCTGCTTTCTGACCTTGCAGGCTGGAAGTGGAACCCACCAGACCGACCTTCCTTTGCTGAGACCCACCAGGCTTTTGAAACCATGTTCCACGACTCGAGCATCTCAGAGGGTGAGAGCTGCTGTTGTTTTGTTCCTGAAACAGCACTGGAGGTTATCCCCAGAGTGCTGTGTCTCGCGGATGGGCCCTTAGGGCTCATCTGCTGGCAGAGGGGTTGAGATGGAGCTCCATCCCTTACGTACTCTTTTAGCCATAATTGGGGTAAATACGTTCTCTTACTCGCTGCACAAATACTGAATAAACTTCAGACACATTCTACTGCAGGGAACAGTGTCATTTCATTTGAGCACTGAGATGCCAAAGAGCTGATTTAAACAATATTGTCTCCTCTATCAGAGGAAATCTCTTGTTTTCCAGGCTGAAGAGTGAGGAATAGTAAGTGATGGAGAGAGAGAAAGATGTATGCATATCACAGTCCCTTGCTGACTGTGGCAATTAGGTCATGAAATATTATTCTACCAGCCTTCACTTTTAAAAAAGTGTGCTTTAATCTCTGGATTTTCTGCTTAGCTACTTCTAGGAGCAAATCTGTGCAGCTCAAGTCTGAAATGTAATCTACCAGGAGGTAAATACTGGTGAGGAATGTGATACTATTCAGCACACAAGCAGAAATGTCAGAGCATTCCACTCAATTCTTAAATTAAATATGCAACTGATCCATCAACTTCCCTACCACAGAAAAAACACACCTGATGGAATTTTACCAGTGAGGATCCATAATAGGCACATCCAGTGGCCACACAAATGCCAAGCTGAGTGTGGCCAGGGGGCTGTGGGTTTTTTTTCTGCGTTTGTTTTCTTTTTCCTTTTGTTGACATGCAGTCCTCATTTCTAGTAGGGCGATGCAGTGCTTTGCCTCAAGCAAAGCAGCTTAGATCCGGATCCAGAGAGGGCACAACTTTGGGGGTGCATCAGTAGGAGGCACCTTGATTAAAAACAGTCAAATGCATCCAGTGCTGCCTTTAGCTCTTGAGCAGCCTTTAAGAGACCCCCTGTACAGATCCTACCACTGTTTTTTTTTTGGCTGAATTTATAAAGATGTAAAGGAGTTTGAAATCATGATGAAAAACATCTGACCCTGAATACCTCTAGACCTGAACAAAGACTAAATCCATAAATTATGTATTTCTCAGCCATGGATCTCTTCCTGCCAGTCTGTGTTTGCAGTAAAGACCCAGGTTTGTTTTTTTTCTCTCTTCCTTTGCTGGTCTCTGTTCCGACTATTCCATTTTTTCCCTTACAGAGGTAGCAGAGGAGCTTGGAAGAACAGCCTCATCCTCATCCATAGTTCCTTACTTGCCCCGCTTACCCATGCTTCCCTCCAAGACAAGAACACTGAAGAAGCAGGCAGAGAACAAGGAGAACATTGAAGGAACACAGGATACTGTGGAGCACTCGGCGTCCAGCTCAGCACCAGGTGTGGCCACTGGGACAGTGGCAGTGAGGCCACGTGTTCTGATTGCAAATTCCCAGAGGAACAAAGAACAACCTGACATGGGCATGCTTTGTGCTGCTGTGTCGGTTATTTCCTAGCAAATAGAAAACACTGTAGTTTTTTCACTGTTCTTTTAGTAAATCCCATTGTATTTTTTCTTTCAAATTCAGTCTCGCTGCTCTTTTTTAAATGACAGCTTCAAAACTGAAGTTAACAATGCAGCAAGAGATTTTCTCCTATACTTAGGGTAATTGGAAAGGAGCAAAAAATTACAGCAAGTGAGTAATAAACTGAAAGAAAAGAGCAACTCTTTTCTGATCTCTCTCCAAAGTGGCCTCTTCAGTTTAGACAACAGACATGTCACATGCAGAGATGGAAAAAAGTAAAGAAAAAATAAAATACAAGTGCTCACTTCCTCTCTCACTCTGTCTCTGCAGCACCTGGGCAGGTAAATACAGTAAATACACCAGGCCCATAAAGGCCAGTGCAGGACAGGGAGGCAGAAGTGGAAATAGACTGTCCAGACTCACACCTGTCTCTTCTGCCCAGGTTTCATCAGAAGCACACAGCCCACAGGCGGCTCCCCCGCGCTGCCCCGCAAGCAGAGGGACAAGTCCCCCAGCAGCCTCCTGGAGGATGCCAAAGAGACCACGTTCACCAGGGACAGGAAAGGCGGCTTCTTCAGCTCCTTTATGAAGAAGAGGAATGCTCCCACGCCTCCCAAGCGCAGCAGTTCCTTCCGGGAGATGGAGAACCAGCCCCATAAGAAATACGAGCTGACGGGTAACTTTTCCTCTGTTGCTTCCTTGCAGCACGTGGACGGGTTCTCCTTTGCTCCCGCGCAGCAGGACACGAGCCTGGCACCCCCCAAGTGCTACGGAGGGGGCTTTGTGCAGAGGACCTTCTACAGCGAGGATGGCACTGGGCCCAGCAGCGGTGGGGGTGTGAGCACTGGTGGAGGGTGGTCGGGCATCACTGGCTTCTTTACGCCACGCTTGATTAAAAAGACACTGGGTTTACGAGCAGGAAAACCCGCTGGCAATGAAGAAGCTTCAAAGCCTTTTCCAAGGTCAAACTCTACATCTTCCATGTCCTCAGGGCTTCCAGAGCAGGATAGGATGGCAATGACCCTTCCCAGAAATTCCCAGAGGTCAAAAATTCAGCTGGAACGGACCGTGTCCACCTCCTCTCAGCCCGATGAGAGCACGGGGAGGGCCAGTGACCTGATTCCCAAAAGGTTTGAAGAAGGCCCTGCTTTGACCAGAGAGAGACCAAAAGCAAAACTCTTGCCGAGGGGTGCCACAGCACTCCCTTTCCGAACTCCCTCAGCATCGGAAGAGAAGGAGAGTCCAGGGCTAGTGGCAGCTCCTAAGGGCAAAGAGAAAAACAGTGGCCCACGACAAGGGGCCCTTGAGGATGGCGAGAGGCCGGGGTGGTCATCTCCGGTAAAGGCTGCAGCAATACTTCCAACCACTCATAACCACAAAGTGCCAGTCCTAATCTCACCCACTCTAAAACACACTCCAGCAGACGTGCAGCTCATTGGCACAGACTCTCAGGGTAATAAATTTAAGCTCTTATCTGAGCATCAGGTCACTTCTTCCGGCGACAGGGACCGGCCCAGACGGGTAAAACCAAAGTGTGCTCCACCTCCACCACCAGTGATGCGGCTCCTCCAACAGCCAGCTGCCTGCTCGGATGCAGCAGAAGAGCTGAGCAGCGTGGCAGGAGCGCAGCACGGACTGGAATCAAGCGAAGGCAGTAAGAAGGCAGCAGCAGCAGCAGCAGCAGCACCTGTTGGTGGGAAATCTGGGAGGCCCGTGATGCCTCCGCCTCAAGTGCCTCTGTCATCGTCTTCCACTTCCCCAGTGAAAATGGCCAACGGCACGGCCGGCGCCAAGGTAGCGCTGAGAAAGACCAAACAGGCGGCCGAGAAAATCTCCGCGGACAAGATCAGCAAGGAGGCGCTGCTGGAGTGCGCCGATCTCCTCTCCAGTGCCATCGCCGAGCCCACGCCCAACAGCCAGCTGGTGGACACGGGGCACCAGCTGCTGGATTACTGCTCAGGCTACGTGGACTGCATCCCGCACACGCGCAACAAATTTGCCTTCCGGGAAGCCGTGAGCAAACTGGAACTCAGCCTGCAGGAGCTGCAGGTGTCCTCGACAGCTGCTGGTGTCCATGGGGCAAACCCCGTCCTTAATAACTTATTGTCATGTGTCCAAGAAATCAGTGATGTGGTGCAAAGGTAGCTACTGTCAATCTGGGTAAGAGAAACACACACGGGGAGGGTGGGACTGTTTTTCTGTACTGATGCTTTCAAAAGGAAAGACTGATACTTGAGTATGTGAAGTACCTCAGATCACTGAGTTCTCCTCACGTTTACAGGTTCATCTCAAAAAATTGGGGATGGAGAGGGTAGATTAAAGCTGTAAGGGGCAGAACATCAAGGATCTGTCCCTACCTAGTCAGGTTGATCTGCTTGGTATGGCGAGGGAAAGAAAGTTCCTTCTCCTCCCTTAGAGAGGCAGGAGAACGGATGGCAGGTTCTCCCTCTGGGCAGGATGGTGGTGACAGGCGGAGTCCTGGGGTGGCTGCAGCTGCTTGGCTGCACAGATCCTGCCCTGGCTGCACTGGCTGCGCTCACCTGTGCTTTGCTGTCCTGACAAAGCCAAGGAAAGGCACTGGGGCCCTGCTGGTACCAGCGGCAGAGCAGCCGGAGCCGGAGGGGCTCCGGAGGGGGGTCATGTGCAGCTGGGGGAAAGGTCTAATGCACTGACAGTATTCAGAGCTGCTGGAGGTGGATGCACTGGTCTGGATGGCTTAACTTCCACAGCGCTGTTGCTGCTGTAATGAGAACTGCAAGATTAGTTAATATATGAAACTGTCCCTTTTCCCTCCTGTCCACCTCATCCGCCACGTTCTCATCGTCGTCGTATTGGAAGCGTCAGGGATGCTGGGCAGACTTACCACTGGAATACCCCCTTCTCACCACACAGCCTTCACTCAGCTGATACCTATTTCTAGTGGTCTAGCACAGGTGCTGCTTGATGGTCATTTTTGAGTAGTTTGGGGCTCTTGCACAACTTGCCAGTGTTGTTGTCGGGGTGGGTGGGTTCTTTCTTTTTTTAAGCTCTAGCTTGTTTTTAACTTGTTACCAGGTTGACTCCTCAGTTCAGTTTGATCACCGTGAGGACCCATGGTGGGTGAGGCAGAGCCTCTGCCCCCCTGGCTGTTCTCCACATTCCTTTAGCAGCCACAGCACTGCAGGGCCAGCTGGAGAGCCAGAAAGTACAGCCCAGCCTGCCCACCACATGTCCTTACTGCTGCAGGATTCCCTGGACCTGTCCCTAACCCGTCACACTGCCAGATTCCTGGGATTTGTTCTGGTCCTTACCTGTCTCACAGGCTTCCAGCTTCCCTGCATCCCAAGGTGATAAAGTATGGCAGCACACAGGGAAACACCACAGGCGTCTCCGTGTATTTACTCTATTTTAAAGGCTAGACCAGAATCCTACGCTGTGGTGTGGGGAATGTGCACGTAACCTGTGCACTCCTCTGCCTAAGGCGTGGCAACAAAAGCTGTGGCTCTGCCTTGAAGGGCTTCACTGGGTCTGATGCCTTCTAACAACCCCAGAATGAGAGCAGCCGAGTGGTCGACGTTGTCACCCTCGGTCCTGGTGCTGTTTGCAGACTGTTGTGGCCTCAAAAAGCTAGTCTGTGTCTACGCACAACTCCCCAGGGTGTAAATATACTGGCAAGTAGGAAGAGCTCCGTAGCTGGTTTGTGAGAGGGAAGGAAACAGGCCTGAAACCTGGCTCCAAATACACATTACCTGCATGCTGCTGCTCACTTCACACTGCTGGTGATACAAGATCTCGCTTGCTTTGCACCTTAAACCTTTTTTTTCTGGCTAAAACGCTTTTTAAACTTGTTCTTTGAGTGTGACCGTGCTGCTTTTAGTCAGCATGTAGAGTGGAGCTGTGGCACACATGTGACTTTAGAAGATGGGCACTTCACTTTCTGTCTAGAAGCACATGTTGGTGTCTCAGCAAGTGTCCCTGTTTTTTCCACACAGCATAGTCAGACAGGCCTGGAAAAATCTTTAGAAATGGGCTGGTGTCTGAGAATCCTCATTTCATTACTGGTCTGGGCTAAGCAAAGTTGCCTCAGGGTGCGCGGAGGCACAGCAGAGGAGCAGCATGTGAGGTACAATGGACCAGTGAGCTTCTAGGGCCCAGTAAGTGAAATGGTGGGGGGGGAAAGAACCAAGCAACCCCTTGTGCTGGCAAATCCTCATCCCCTGCAGCCCTCGGGGCTGTCCCAAGGCTCTTCCACAGGCAGAGTACCAACCCCTTATCTCGCAGACTTTGCTGAGGGCTTTCGTGGTTTACCTTATCTCTTTGAGTCTTCATGGAAGGTGTGCATCCAAACTAACTGCCTTTGGAAAGGTGACCTGCAAAGGGAAGGTGGCTTGTGGCATTGCTTCACATGGCCTGTCAAACAATCAGAAGGATTTAGAAGGTGGGGGGCTCTCTTTTTCTCCGGGGCAGAAGGGCAGGTCTTGCTCATCCTGGCAGACAATCACATGGTTCCATCATTGTACTGCTGCTCAGCCTGGGACAAACAGGCTGGAACTGAAGGGATTCCAGGGGAAAGGAATTTTAACCAGAACATTTTAAAGCTTAGCCCAATTCGGATGAGTATTTTCAAAGAAGCCTTTTTTTTCTTTTCCCTGAATGCCAGTCTTCCAGAAAAGCTACAGCAAAAGTGATAGAATAGCAATATGGAATTTCTAACTACTAGAACTCCCCTCTTCCAGCCCTTTCTGAAGAAAGCAGCTGTGTCCCGATGAACACTGGCCATCCCAAATTCCTTTCAGATGCCCCGTTCTCTCCTTGCCCCTGCAGCGGAGGCAGGCAGTGGGACAGGGCAGCATCCGACTGCTTTTCCAGAGTCACAGAATGGCTGAGGTTGGAGGGACCTTTGGAGGTCACCTGGTCCAAATCCACGCAGGGCCACGTAGAGTCGCCTGTGAGGACCATGTCCAGGCAGCTTTTGGGCATCTCCAAACACAGAAACTCTACAACCTCTGTGCCAACACAGGAGCCCGTTTAGTTCTGACCCTTCCTGTGGTGGAAAAACAAAGGCCAGTGGAATTTGGGGATTCTCCTGTTGTCACTCTCATGGAAAGTGTTTTCTCTGCTCTTACCTGTCATCTAACATCGGGTAGGCAGATTGTGGCAGAGGCAGTGCTCACTTGACAGGTTTTTTCCCCCTAAATTGAAGGCTGCAGAGTTGCTGTGGACTCTTCTGCTGCCCTACACTGTTTTATTCCCAAACTGCAATGTTCCCCTGCCCTCTGGCAGGATAGCAAAGGATGCTGTCTGGGAAAGCTGGTTCTGCTGTAAGTTACCATCCACTTGTTCTTCCTTCCACAGCTACTCCTGAAACTTTTACCATTCCCTCTCCCTTTAGCTAGGTCTGGCTTTCTCTTCAGCCTTAAAGGTCTCCACTGTGGCCAATTCCCTGTTTTCAGCCTGGCACCAGATGTGCGAAGAAACGCGGGGGGTGACACCCCATTATTTGTCCCAGTGAAGAACACCTCACGCTCCATGGTTTGGGGACAAGGCATAAATCCTGCTGTTTCTTCTCAGCACTGTCAGGCAGCCGTGGGGGTACGGCTGGAGCTGGGCTCTCTCTCTTGCACTACTGTGGGCCAGAATTTAAAGTAGTCGTCTTTGCCGCGGGGACGGCACCCACGGGCCTGGTACTGCCAAGCACAAAGCACGTGCTCACAGAGTGAGCTCAGTGGGGCACTTTCTCTTCCTACCACTCACGGGTGCAATGCTCTCTTCTTCCTGCACTGTACACCCTTCTTAACCCCAAAGTGGTGCACTTGGTTTAGTCATGTTCTTCGTTAGTGTGGACAGGGGTGAAGCTGAGCTAAGGGTCTGGGTCTTGGGACTGCACCAAATTTAGCCACTGGGAAAGGGGAACTGAAGGGAGCAGCGTTGCTGATGCAGAACAGGGCAGGGAGGGAGGGAGGAAGGCTGTGCATGTCCTCCTCAGGACGTTTCTCCTGGGTGCCGCTGGCCTTGTGTCTGTGAGACACGGCCAAACACGTGTGTTGACATCTGTCAGGGTGCTTTTGCAGGAGTTGTGGGGCACAGGGAACCAAACCCCACGGTGGAGACAGAGCAGCCCCTCCCCAGCAGGCAGAGGTGTGCGGCGGGTCACGCTGTGCAGCCACAGAGCAATCCCCACCCTGGTGTCCCACCGCTTACCTGAGGCAGGCTTTTCCTCTGGGGCAGCCACAGCGCTGACAGGCACGGGTGACTCCGGAAGATGCTGGTTACAAAGCCCTCAGGCTGCTGCCTTCCCCACACTCAACTCTGCCCTGCTGCTCACCAGGAGCTGGCAGGGAGACCGAAAGGTAGAGACTGCAGCAGGTGTGGAAACCTCCCAGGGCACCGTCCAGCACGGGCGGGTGCTGGGGTTGTGCCGCAGATCCCCGGAGTGCAGAACGAAGCCCTCAGCCCATTCTCTGGTGGCAGGTAACAGGAGGTTCTGGGACCCTGACTCGTTTCTCACAGCTCCACGCCAAGCAAAGTCTGTACCAAAGGAGGTCGTTCTTCCCCATGTGTCTGTTGTGCACGGGAGGTGGAGCCCACTCGGCTCACATGGCACTGTTTGTATCGGTAGTAAAATCATTGAGGGCAGGAATGGATTGAAATTAAACACGTCAATCACCAATCACTCTTAGCAGTGTTGTCAACTGTTTTTGTTTTTTAATTGTTATTGTAATATATTTTGGTTGTTTTTCTAATTTAATTCTCTCACTATCGTCTGACTGTGAACTGCGAACAGTGTTAAACTTGATGTAAATAAGGCCCTTGAAAGGGCCTCTTTGCCTGTCGTTCCACAAAGTTTTGCCAATTTGCATTTTGTTTTAAATAAAGGTTGCAATATTTTATTGGCAAAAACCACTTGAGTAGATGCTACTTTTGTTTTTTCCTTAATGAATGCTTGAAGCTGCTCAGTCCTAACCAGAAGCTCGTTCATTTGGGTAGAAAAAATTGTTATAAACCTGTTTTTAAAAAGATAAATAATTGAATCCCACCGGGTTGCAAAAAAAAGCAGTATCTTTATTTATGCGGTATCTAGAACAGAACCGTTGCCCCAGCGTGGTCAGAGAGCAGCTCTCGCTGTTGTGGGGCTGATCAAAGCTCACCCCAGTGTGACACACACACTTGTGACCCAGAGCTCCTGCCTCGCCCTCGTCGGGATCGCCACCACCTCCCTGAGCCCCCACAGCCAGAGCTGCTGCCGTGCCCACCCCAAACCAGCTCCGCACCGACCTCCCACCACCGCAGCCTGCGTCAGCCTAACCCAGCTGAACACTTCTTGACTTTCAGAAAAAATCCCGGCTTATCCTGGCTTTCACACAGCCTTCAGGGAACAGCTTGGTAAACTTTCTGCCCAGGTGACCAAAGACAACCCGCGTTGTGTCCTCCTGTGAGGCAGCGGCCTCCCTTCCCCAGCCGCCGTCCCTGCGTCCATCGCCCCCGGCGTCTCGCAGGTTTCTGACGCGTGAGATTAACCATAAACCCAGTCTCAGAAATGCCTGGCCCCGCACCCTGGCACGGCCAGTCCACACAACAGCTGAGTCAAGCCAGCTGCCTTGGCTGAGCAGGGGCAAAGCAGCTGGCTCATCGCTGCCTTGGGCTGCGAAGCCGCGTTAGATAACGGAGCCAGCGTGCCCGGAGGGAAGCAGGGACTCAGAGTCTGCAGGGCTAGGACGTGTCTGGTCAATCTTTCCCAGAGGTCGTGCTGCTCATCACTGGCACCGCAAAATGGGTCAAAGCTTGAAACAGATCAAAGGTCCCCCCGTGGGGGGGCTGGGAAGCCAAGCCCTGTCCTTGGCATGTGCTGTTTCACTCCTCGCCAGCCCCGTTGGAAGGGAGTTTTGACCCAGAGGTCACAGAGTGATTCCCATAACACTGTTGAAATTTTTTGGAGCTGCTGTAACACACTTATCACCTGGCGAGTACCCAGACAGCAAACAGCCCCTTGTAATAGTAATAATAATGCTGATACCAGCCAAAATACCACAGCATGAAATGCACTGAAGAGAAAAACGAAAAAAAGAAGGAAAAAACCCGAACTTTTACTGCATCCATGAAAACTTGCATTCAGCTGCAGCCTGATGCTTCAGCCACCATCCTCCACACCTGTCCTTTGCCCTTGGCAGAGGAGTTCTCTCCCCTTTTTGGTTTTGCAGTGAAGGAAACGGGTTCTTCACCAAAAATAATTGCAGCAGAAGTTCCCCTCACTCCGGCAGCTGCTTCCATACAACGGAAGACCCCAGTGAGAGATGGACACTCCAAAGTGAGAGCTATGGATTTGGCATCTCCAGAGGAGATTATTCAGTCATTTTCTCCCTGCACAGACTATGATCCTGGCCTGTGTGTCCCTGAGCAGCAGACACCTTAGAAAGGCATGAGAGCCACAGAGGGGAAAAACTCAACTCCAGCAAGACACTTCCGGGTGGTCTTGTAAAGTGACAGAGAAATCTGGGGACAGGGACGTGGCTTTGGCCACACAGTGTCAACAGGACCAGCCTGTCCAAAGCCTCCCTTCACCACACAGCAATAAACCAAGGACTTGGACATTCCCAGTCCCCACTCACGTGGAACAGCACCTGTCAGCAGAACCGCATCACCCCTTCAGGCTCCTGCCAGCTGAAAGAAGGGACTTAAAACACCAGACAGACTCCAAACGCAGCCAAGCACAGGCTGTCCCCACATGCCAGGGGTAAGGGATGCACCTCCTTCCTTGCAACAGCCCTGGGAGTAACGAGGGGTTTAAGTCTCTGTTAAGTCCCTGTGCAAGTGCCTGGCTGGGTCATCTGCAAAGAGCAGCTCCCAGAGTGCAGAACCACCTTTGGCACACACGTGGTCCCACCTGGCGTTCAGGGAAGGAAATAATTGATGCGCTGGGGCACGGATTTGCAGCCCTGGGCAGAGAAAAGCTTCTCCTCTTTGGGGACAAACACCATCATCTGGGCCACCTCGTCGAGCGTCGCCTCGGTGTACGGAAGCCCACGGGCCTGGAAGGCGTCCCGTGCGCAGAGCTTCACGTGCTGGTATTCCAGAGGCAGGAATGGCACCACGAAATCGATGAGGTTCTCTCTGAGGAGGTGGCTGTGGGCGTAGCTGTTCTCTGGAGCGAAACACAAGCCAAGGCAAACTCAGAAGCTTCACCTGGGAGCATCATCCCTCTGCGAGGCCAGGTTCGGCTCCGAGGGGCTCATCCAGCCGCGTGTGGTGGGACCCACTTGTGCAGAGCTGCTCAGCGCTGAGCCTGGGCACAGAGCAGCTCCGTAAATCATGCCAAGAGATGTCCAGAGCCCCAGAGAAGCCTCAGTACTGCCTCTTGCCCCCAGCCATTTTCAGGGCTGAAGGGGGCCAGAAGGCCTCTTGGCTCCCTCCCCACTGCCTTGGCTCACGTGGACCAAGGATGGGGCTCTCACTGTCAACAGCCCCGGGCTGGGGTGGGCTGAGGGCTCGTTCCCGCAGGCTCAGCCCTGTGTGGCACACGGCGGATGGGACGGTGCAGAGGGGCAGCTCTGCAGGCAGCCTGCCCACAGCCCCCCGCCAGCAGGCCCAGCTCTTACCTGCAGCCTCCTGCAGCTCCAGCCGCAGCCGCTGCTCCAGGAGCTCCATGGAGATCTCCTCCCGTGCCCGGCCGGCTCGCCAGAAGTCCAGGGCGACCTCATTGATGGTGTTGCCACCGAGATTGCTGCGGACAGAGGGATGTCACCCAAGTTTTCCCCCAGAGCTGAACTGCTGAGAGCTGCCAGCAGCTTCCCTGCAGACAGGCCCCAGGACGTCTGTTGGCAACAGAGGATTTGCTGTCTAGGATCAGCACATGGAGAGCCAGCCTTCTTCCCAAAGAGCCCCTTTCCACAGGAATCGATACAGCTCAGACCCAGGGGCAGCATCTCCCTCAGTCCCCTGTCCTGGCTTGGGAAGCCATCGACCTGGCAGATGACACTTGGCTCCACACCAAACGCTGAACAAGCCACCGCAAAGTCCAAGTTAAAGGGCAGAGCACATGGCAGGAGCCCCACTGGATGTAAAGGTCCAGGGCAGGGATTCAAGTGGCAGCCCAGGACTTGGCAAAGCATCCTCTGCCCACGGGACAAAGCAGCAGCACAGTTCCCACCTAAGGACTCCTCTGGACACCCATGAGGGCAGCTTTTTGGAGCTGTTTGCAAGGTCCTGGCAGCTGTTGAGGGTCCCAGGACAGCCCTTCACCCTGGAAAGCAGGTCCAGGAAAGGTGTCCCCCCCCGTGCTGGTGGGGGTTTGCCCCCAGCCCTGAATGTCCCAGTGAACTGGGAACCAGCTGGATGCAGAGCTTGTGTGAGTGGGAGGCAGAGAGGCAGTGGGAGACACAGATCTTGCACCTCCTCCTCACATCAGAGGCTCTGGACCCCAAATGGAAGGCAGGGAAAATTAAAAAGCCACCACTGTTTCCCACCACGCCCCCACCCCTTGTTAGGGAGAAAACAGCTTGTACTGATCCTGCTCCCAACCCAAAGTGGGGCAGAAACAGCCCCTTTTGATGGGACAGGCAGCCAGTCCTACCCCATCCCCACTCCTGGGCAAAGCTGCAGGACCGTGCCCGCAGGAGCCCTGGAGCAGAGCCACCCCTCCTAAAGCAGGTCAGTGTCACAGTGCCACCGGGAATGATGAAACCCCTGGGATTACGCTCTGCTGCAGTTCAACACACCCTGCTCCCCTCTGCTCGGCGGCAGGAGGCACGGCGACACGGCGTCCCTTCCTGGCCTTCGTGGCTTGCCAGGCAGGACACGAGGTCAGCGCAGTGCAGCTGGCAGCACATCCACCCTGTGGGGAGCAACGGGGCAGGACCTGCCCCTTCCACCTCGGCTCCTGACGGAGCTCCACACAGGTGGGACCGGAATGTGGTCAGGCCCACAGGCACTGGGCACGCAGAGAGGTCCTCCACAGGCAGAGAAACCTCTCTGAGGGAACCACCAAGCTCGGAGGTTAGAACACTTGCCTTGATGGTGGGAGGTGGAGGAGGAACGCTCTGCTCACCTCCAGCCAGTGGGAACAGCTCCTGCCAGAGCCAAGCTGAAGGCTGCAATTCCTAAAGTGAAGGGGGCCCAGGATGCTGGTGTCTCATTCTTTAGGGGCCACTCCAGACAGGTGCCTGCCTCACATCTTGGTTTGGAGATGTCCCACTTCTCCCTCCAGCTGCATCCCACCTAGAGGCAGTGCTGGGGTGCACACGTGCCCAGCTCCTGGGAAAGGAGCCAACTAAACCAGGCTGTGCTGATGCCAGGATCAGCCTCACAGCACCTCAGTCTGCAGCCACAGCCAGGCAGTGGAAACTCCCCAGCTCCTAACAGTGCACAGGAACTTCCCACCAAGAGCTTCGGCCCCAGCTCTGCTCCCTGGAGTGTGACATCTCCTGCCCAGCTGGGCAAGGTGACATCACATTAACTGACTCTGCTTCCTCACCTCAAAGCCTGGCTCAGGAATCTCAGCTCAGCTGGACCTCAGCTCCTGCAAATGCCCTGTTCCCAGGGAGGATGCCCAGCATCCGTGGGTGAAACCGAACGTGGAGGCAACCACCACGAGGGAACGAGGTGTCTGTGCCCTCCCCTGCAGCCTCAGCCCCCTGCATCACACACCTCAGGGGATAAATACCATCGCTTGGTTCCTCCCCATCCCTTCAGGGGCCCACAAGTCACCTGAGGAAGAGGAAGATGGATCTCTGGTGATCCGCCTGGCCGTGGTGGTCGTGGTGAGCCATGAAGGGCCTGATGGCATCCAGGAGGCTGGAATGCAGCTTCTCGGCCTCGTCGAAGATGAGCAGGGCCTGCCTGCAGCGCTGCAGGGTCTCGCTGATCTGCCTCTGCAGCTGGGCCTGCGCGGCAGCGGGGACGAGGGTCAGGAGCCCCGGGGATGCCCTGGGATAACCCAGCCAAGCACCACATTCTCCTCCCACCCAGCAGGACAGGGCAGAGAACAGCGAGAGCAAAGGCAGGAAAACGAGTGAGGTGAGATAAAATAGTTTAATAAGTGAAGGAAAGCGGAAAGAAGGAAATCAAGTGGTGCAAAGGAAGGCACCCACCCTGCCACAAACAGACTGATGCCAAGCCAGTCTCTGAGCAATGGCTTCCTGCCCCCACACCGGCGGATGCGAGCTTTTATTCCTGAGCGTGACAGTAAATGACATGGAATATCCCTCTGGCACTAGGGCTCAGCTCTTTGGTGTGTCCCAAACTTCTTGTACAGCGCCAGCCTACTGACCTCAGGGGCAGAGTGGGAGAGGGGGAAGCCTTGGGATTGTGCAAGCACTGCTCGGCACTAACGGGACAGCGGTGTGGGATCCAGTGTCACTCCCAAACCCCAGGCACAGCCCCACATGGGCTGCTGGGAAGGACACGGACTCCAGCCCAGCCCAGCGTGCCAGACCACCCGTGCTGGTGGCTCTCACCTTGTAGGAGTCCACGTAGTTGAGATGTGGGAAGTGGAGGAGGGAGACGAACACCCTGACACACTCACTCTTCAGCCCGTCCCGGTACAGGTGACTGGCCACCATCCGAGCCACAAAGTTCTTCCCCGTGCCAGACCAGCCATGGAAGGACAGGACCAGAGCCTTGTGGGGCCGTGGGCTCTGCAGGAACCCCTGCACTGCCCGCACCACCACTTCCTTGGCCAAGTGCTGCCCGTGGAGCTGCCCATTGAGGTCTGCCTCCAGCCCTGCACAGAGAGAGCACGAGCTCAGCCTTAAACTGCCAGCACAGCCACTGCACCTGGGAATAAGAGCAGGAAACTCGGCCAGGGCTGCCTGGCCGAGGGGACTCTGAAGTGGCATTAAAGCCACAGGCTGCCTGCTCACTGCCTACGTCAGCCTCTGGCCCCAAAAAGACACAAATCTTCCACTGACTCCTTTTTTCCTCTAGGAAGAGGCGGAGGTGTTTGGCAGCTGCAGAGAGCACTGATGCCCAAAGGCCCTCCCAGGCTCCCAGCACAGGGTTTGCATACCGGGAGTCTCAGGGACAGCAAAACACAAAAACACCTACTCATGGCTTACACACAGGCCTCAGAGTCCCCTCCCGGCCTAGGGAAGGGTCCTGGGCCAGTCTGGATCCCACTGCATGTGCCTGGGAGCTATGGGATGCAGGCAGGGCTCACGGCAAGCTGGAGCAGATATGCTGTGCAGTAAGGAACAAACTGTTTGGTCTCAGAACTTCAAATGGGACACAGGACTGAGCTCAGCCTCCCACAGCTCAGCACCCTGCTCAGAAAAGCCCTTTACTTACATCACTCTCTAGAACACACTTTAACAGGAAAAAAATCCCTCAAAACAAGCCACACAAGCAGCACAGCCCCTACCTGTGATGTTGTTGATTATCCTGCAGTCTCCTGTCTCGCAGCACTTGCCGAAGCTGCAGTACCAGGCAGAGAGGATCTCCAGGTAATCCTGGCCCACCAGAGGAAAGCTCCAGCCTGGAAACGGGAGCAGTCTGAGCAGAGAGGTTCCAGGAAAGCGCTTTTTTTGCATTTTGAGCAGACGCTCAGCTGGGCCCTGTTACGGGCAGCCCTCTCCCAGGCGCAGGGACCCAGCCATGCCCCTGCGGGCAGCCCTGGCCGTGGGGAGGGACAATGAGCTCGGAACCGGCAGCAGCTGGCTTCAGACGGCTCCGAGTGCCCAAGCAGCGCAAGAGCCCTCCCCTCACTCATCCCGGGGTATGCCAAGGAGGAGATGCCCGGGGCGGCGACCCTCGGGAAGGAAGGTCAGCGCCACGGGAGCCGGGGGCACAGCGGAGTGTCCGGACCTGCTGCTCCTTAGGGGCACGGGAGAGGGAGAGAACAGAGCGAGGCGCTTACTTGGGATGGGACTGGACTCTCGTTCTTCTTGCTCCTTCCCCTCGTCCTCGCAGCCCTCCTGCCACACCTTGCACGCCAGGTACCGCCAATACTGCTTGGAGAGAGCACCCACAGCTCCCAAATGCTTCTTCACGGCTTCGTACCTCGCCCTGC
This sequence comes from Callaeas wilsoni, assembly GCA_013398955.1. Classification (NCBI taxonomy): domain Eukaryota; kingdom Metazoa; phylum Chordata; class Aves; order Passeriformes; family Callaeidae; genus Callaeas; species Callaeas wilsoni. The sequence goes on from VWPU01015012.1 coordinate 42,795, forward strand.
CCCACGGTCCTCCCTCCGGGACGGGTCCCCGCTCCTCTGCCCAGGGCCCCCGGGGCGGCGGCGTTGTCCCGGGGCTGCCCGAGCCGCCCAGGAGCAGCAGCAGCACCAGGATGCAGCAGCCGAGCCCGCGGCGGGCCGGGAGCCCGGCCTGGCCCATGGCGGCGCTGCGGGAACGGAGCGGGCCCTGCGGGAACGGAGCGGGCCCTGCCCGGCTGCGCTGGGAGCCGCGGCCGCCGCGGCCCGGGCTGATCTCCCTTCCTGCCGCTGCCACGGGCGCTGCTGCGGAACAGCTGCGGGCGAAGCCGGCCCCGGCCAGACGTGGCTTCCGTGTCGCCGGCCCGGCCACGGGGACACGGCAAAACCCAACCCCGTGCCCGAGAGGAGGCAGCCGGCAGCGTGCGGCCCCGCCCCGGGCCCGGCCAGCCCTGGCTGGGAGGGGACGGAGCTGGAGGGATGCCCAGGGAAGCTCCCGGATACCGCAGCACCAGCAACGAGTGCCTGGGGAAGGCAAATAATCTGGTTTTTAAGCAGCCCAGCAGCTCGGCTGAGGTTTTGCAGCCACAGACGCAAGAGCAAATGGCAGCTGTTCCTCGGTGTCCCCCTTTCAGAGGGGACACAGAAATAAGAGGCAGAAACAAGCGAGCAGTGGGCGAGTCAGCCCGGCAGCACAGGGAGCAGCACCCGCTGTCCGGGCTGTGTTTGCTGCCTGCTGGGCTGGGATGTTCCTCTGTTCTCTCAGAGCTCTGGGACACACGGCTGTGCTGCTGGCAGTGGGACACGCGTGCTGTGTGAC
>VWPU01015013.1:0-15435 GCA_013398955.1 Callaeas wilsoni
GGAGGGGAGGGGAGGGGAAGGAATGGGTGCATGCTGAGGGTGAGAGCTGGTAGGTTCCTGGGAAAGTGGCTGCTGGCCTGGGGGGAGCAGATTAATATTTCATAGAATCATAGAATGGCTTGGGTTGGAAGGAACCTTAAGCATCATCTCATTCCAGCCCCCCCACCATCTTATCTAGTTTATGATGTCCTGAATCTTACCTTAAATACGCACTTTTAAAAATTATATCATATACTCATATGGCAAGTTAAACAGACCAGTTGAAATGCAGCCACACCCATCACATGAATACATCTCTCTGTCCCTGTACTGCCTGCTGACATGAAAATGTTTCAAGAAGGTAATACTTCTGAAAGAATACAGTATATATTCAGAAAGAGTATATAATACTACTACTAAAGATGCTGTCATAAAGACTGGGAAAAAAGTTGTCAACTCTCTATGGCAGTTGCACTAGGAATTCATTCTCTCAGCAATACTTCATATCACGCTCTTGTCTGAAACTAGATACAATGACTATGACTCAGTTAAACAATACTCAAAATTCAGTCAGTAGAAAAAATATTTAATATTCATTTGAAACTTTATTTTTCCTCCTCCTCCAATGAGAATGGATTAACATTTTACTATCAAAATAAGCCAGACTAAAAAAAACCCAAACAATAGTGTTCTGAATTAGCATAATAGTAACTGACACATTTATTGATAGATGTAGAAATCAAACAATTAAAAAGCTAATAAGGAAAAAAATCAACCCCCACCCATGCCCACATCTCTTTCCAATCACAAATATACTCAAAATTTAAAGAGGGTTAAAATAGAAACATAAGCTCAGCTAGTTTCAAATTAATTTGAAAACATGAAATAATCACTGTTGCAAATTATGCTATTAAAAAAAATTCAATTAAGATTCATGACTCACTTCAGTTTTGATTTTATCCCTCCTGTTCTAGAAAGTTACGAACTGCATATCAAGTGTCTGGTGGGGTTTGGGAGGCAATGAAGAACAATCATTTCAAGGCATTTCTTTTGGATTCAGGCAGTCCTGACTGCGTGAAAAAGGGATGAAGATACCTCACTGAATTTCCTACATATTGCAACACCATTGCATCTGACCTGGTTTTTTTCATAAGAGAATGTTTGTGATTTATTTTACAATGTTTTGAGAAGGAAATATTATCGATTATTTTTCAGGAACAGAACATTGTGGGATTTTACATTTATGATGCATTTTTAGTAAAATCTTCATTTTGAAAGCAGCAGCGTGTTTCTAACTTTCTCATTTTACTGCATCTTCTAGTGTTAGCAATAGTAGAGAATCCAGAACTGTAGAATCTCTGCACTGACATCGGCACAAACTGTTCAGCAGTGGAGGAGCGAAACATGCTGCTACATCGTTCCTCTCATTTTAGCAGTTATGGGATTTCTGTTGCTTTTATGGCACAGTCTGTCACGATCAGCTGAGCTCGTGAGAAACCTCCCACCATGGCACCTTAGCCTAGAACTGATCTGATTTATGCCAGCATTATGCCAGCGTCAAGGAGGTTGCCTCTGCTCCATCTTCCCAGGTACTGAAGGAAAATAAGTTTTCTGTATGGGGCTTGCATTTTTATAGATGAGTATCTACATCTGTATGTAGAAGGGGAAGAAAGGAAGCAAAACAAAAAGGATATAAAAGAAAAAGGAATTTCAGTACTCAAGGCAGCCTTAGTATCTTGAATAGAACACTCTGGCAGGTGTGAGAAAACTCTGAGACAATCATAGTCAAATGCTAGATGACCTTCTCCTCCATATACTCGAGTTACCTTGGAGTTAACCAAGATGATGACATAACCCAGACAAATTATTTAGGCTCCATTACAGATGACAGAGGAAGATTTGTACTTAGGGACAGCATTTTATCTTGCCCATATTAGAGCACAGAAAAATGTGGTCACAGCAGCAGTGAAGCAGAGGAGGAGGATACAATCTTAACAGGAAAGTGAGATGACCAGCCACAGGAAGAACGCACAGAAAATTGTTGCATTATGATAATGGTGTTTTATTGATTTTACAGCATCCTGCAAAGGAATCATTGCAAGATTTTTAGGAGAAAGGTATTATATGTGTTGCCCCTCCAACATAAATTTTATTGTTAGTTTTGAAAGGTAACCTCACATGAAGTAGTAAATACTGTCTTTGCATAATTCTGAGCATAATAGCAATACAAAACGTGGTCTAAAATTAATTTAGATGTAATGAAATCACTGAAGAAACTCTCTCTTGTAGTCTATTGGGACAACTCCAGAGATGCCAGTTGGCTTTTAGAGGCAATTTAGCCTGACTGCTTCAGTTTATCAGTATTAATGTATAAAAAGCACTGTTTATGGTGGGGATTAGTTGTTGTCTCATCTCACCTCATGTTCTGAATAATAAATGTTTATGCATGTTACCTTCAATATGATTTGTCATATAAATGCTGTATAATTTAGTTATTAAGGTAAGATACTATGTGACAATATTTATATAGAAGTATCCTTCCAATCACTCAACTGCTTCTAAATGCTAACGGCCAATTAGATGATTTTTGCTTCTGAGATCTGGTAATCATTTGTTGACAGATATTAAATGATTCATATAAACACATTCAACTATTTTCTCCCATGAAATAAATACCATTTTCCTTTTCTTTTTTATCTTTTTTCTTTTTAATGAATGGTTAATCAAAGCTCAATAAGTTTAGAGCACCCAACATTTGAATTGCACTACACATCACTTCAAAACTATAAGCACTTAATTTATAGTGCACTTTTTAAATTAATTGCAAGTCCTACCACCAACATCGTATTATTCTCCATGAGGAGTTTTTTACTATCCAGCTGCTTTGTTCTTTGTACCACCTCAGCTTTCTGGCCTACCAAAAGCCAGCTCATCAGAGGAAACATGTTGCAACCCAGTTTCTATGGCAAATGTCTTCTGTTGACATCTAGTGCTACACAGCATAGCACTTCCATAAAATCTCCCTAAGTTTGCTCCTTTCCTCGGGGCCAGCAACACAGCATTCCCAAAGCAGGAGCAGGGCTTGTAGCTGAAGAGTGGTTCTCAGCACCACTCACGAATTCCATGATCTGTTACAAAGGCTTTCCTCCCACATCTACCTATTGTTTTTTTGGTCTGAAAAATTTAACTGAAGTTGGTGAGTTCCCATGTCATTTATATAAAAGGATAAAAAAAGTAATTTTAACAGAACCTCAACTGATTGCAAGTTTATGAATTGCATCCAGCATAATCCAAGGCAGAGATTCGACCTTGAAGTATTATACTCAGTTAGGTTTGAGGCAGAGTTGGAAATAAATTGGCAGAAAATGTGCATAAATCTGCTACAGTAGTTGCTTTGAAGTCTGTATTTACTACGAGCTCATGGGCTAATTACATTATCATAGTTTTGCATTGGCTTATATGATATATAAGCCAGCACAGTAATATATAGCTTTGCTGCTAAACCAGTGCAGAGACATCTTGTCAGGCTAGCTGGGTACACCAGACAGGAAACTTTTTTTTCACTTTAGAGAACAGTACAGCAACATCACGAAATTTCTAACAAAATAAACCAGCAGGTCTACTGCCAGATGTTCATGAGCTGAGTTTGGGGCTGCCATTACCTTCAGCGAAGAGCAGACGTGGTCTGATTGTGAGCCAGCCTCGGAGTCTGCCCGATGTCTCGCCAGACCTGCCACCAGCTCCTCAGCTCAGCATGTGACATATGCTGCCTTTCCACTGGCAGTCACAAGGTAACTCCTCGGTTTGGAGTGAGAAAGCCACAAGCCACTGAACTTCTGCAGCTCTTTGGATGTGTCACCTCATGAAGAGCATGTAGTGCCTGACAGTTAACTATGCCTAGAAAGCACAACACAGCATTTAATGAACCAGGGCAAAGACCTCCTTCCTTTTCAAAATGACCAATTTTTGAGAGTCTTCTCTCCTTTTCATACGATCAGAAGGAATTAAAATAGATTACCAAGGCATTATGGCATCATAAAAGAGACTTATGTGGTGGATGCGAACAAGGCTATTGTGGTTGTTTCAAGTTTTGGGTGTGGTTTGTTTGGTTTTTTTTCAAACAAGTGCTGCTTCAAGCATCAAGCAACAATAGAGTACAGGTTAAAAAATACATGAAATTCTATCAGGTACAAGGTTAAAAAATACATGAAATTCTATCAGGTATAAGATTTTTGTATTGTTGATACCCATTTTTTATCAGGTAGATATTTTTCAATCAATAGATTCATATACATACATACATATATGAATAAAGTACATGTATATATGTATGTGTATGACTATTGTCCCAGTTTAAGTAATTTTCCATTTGCTATATGTTGCTATTCTCTCCCTCACAGAAGTGACTTAGTAAACAAAATGCAATGCATTCTTCTCTTGCTTAATTTACATAGGCTTTCTTTTAATATTATACATTCGCTTTTCAAATTTAGACATGTTTATTATATTTGGGTATTTCTATGCGTACAAGAATCTTTCTTTCAATGTCATCATATGGCTTGCTGCTTCCTAACAATGGACAGTTAACTGCAGTGAAACTTTCCCCAGCTTAAAAAACAAAGAAGGAAAAAAATCCCAAAAACCCAGGTTCTTTCTTGCAAATATAAACATATCATATTTTATTTTTAATTTGCATCAAAACCCACAGAGAAACTGGAGGTGAATTTAGACCCTTACCAGCTTTTTGCACGTTTTTGCTGGCGCATTTAACTTCCTCTCTTTAGCCCCAGCTATTTGCAATGCCTCCCACACTCGTTGGAGCAGGCATCCTGTTAACTAACTTCTTGTTTAAATGAAGGGCTATGCTGACAATTAAATGTAGGATTGTGCATGCTTCAGTGCTGTGCCTTATTATAATCAACGTGCGTAGAAGCAGAGTGCTGAAATTATGGGTTTTAGTCTGCATCTGCATGGCATTATTATGCTTATCAAGGTGAAAATGTCAACGCTGAAGAATGTAATTGTGTACCTTAAGCCGCAGCAATAGTTAAACTGAACTCCTGCCCCAACCATTAATGCATCAGAGTGCTACTCTTAAGAGGCACTATAACTCTTTATGTAGGCAGAGCTTTCAAATCATGAATTTATTTCCTTCCTTTCTGGTATTTTAAGACTTTCAGACATGAGGTTTTTCTGTTTGGGTACTACTTCAATATAGATTTTCTGGAGCAGTTTTTCCTTTTTAACAAAGTCTGGGAGCAGAAAGCACAGCGCAGGTTTGTGCACAGCTCCGCTGCCCTCCGGGAGGTCAAGTGTGAAATGAGTTGAGAGACACATTGACAGTCCATGCGTGAGCTGAAGCTACTCAAGCTAGTTATCAGTAATTCAGATCTGTGGCTCTAGTCTGGGCTCTTATTATATCAAATCAAACCAAATAATCAAATAATTCAGTGAATTATCTATGTTTACAAGATTATCATTTTGATCTGAACATTGTCTCATACCAATTACAAATGTTTTATTTGTTGATTTTAATGTTTAGTCATCCTGAATATTTTGATTTGTTATTCATTTATATTGAAAACCAAATGCAATTGTCTTAATACAATATATTACTTTGTTGGGTTTCATATACTTCCATTGCTTATAAATCAGTGACTTGTAAGTTATCTGTAGAGAGGAGAATATCACTTCTCTTTACACAGACAGGGAATGTTTTCCCCTCCAGTCACAGTGCTTCTCTTGAGCTGGTTAGACTGTGCTGAACCCATAGAATTGGCTCAACACATATGCCAAAATACAACCCCACGCCTGCACGTTAGTTAGTATTTTCCAAATTCAAATATTGAAAATTCTGTTAGTTCTCCTTTTCTTTCTTTCTTTTCTCCTTTCCCTCCATGATTTCCCTGTACAACAGATTTGGAAGGAAGACAGATTAGATATGCTAATATAATAAACAATTTATTTTGGAATAACTTTGATCTGTTTCAATTTCTAAAAAAAAAGAAAAAGAAGAAATTGCAGAGGCTTCAGTATTTTATAAGTCATTTTAAACTCATTTATTTTGCTCTAAAATGCTATTTTTCTACTCTTGATTTTTGCCATGAAGAGAAATACAACAGACACTCAAGGATCTGAGGATTACATATATGACTAAAGTTTTCTTTTCTACTCCTTTGTGTAAAAGGAAGAAAATAGACAGAAAATATTTGTATTTAGGAATTATTTGGTAATTTCCTTAAAGATAAAATTAACCTTAGCAACATAGAGAGAAGATTTCACTTCTTTTGTTGAAACACTTGGTAGCCTAATAGAAAGAGCAGCCCCCTTGTGCTTCTGAGTAGCTCTAAGGAACTCAGTGCAGAGGTGAAGGAGGGCTGTGGCTGCACATTAAGCAGAGGGAGAGACTGGGAAGATTAATGCTTCTAGATTTACTCCTATATCATTTGTGGAAGTGAAGAAGTTACTCATACCACTCAAAAATAAATAAGAAAAATTGTTTTGCCTTTGGAGCAGTGAACCTTGGCATGCTTTCCAGCTGCCAAGCACCAGATTTCTGCTCATTGTTATACCTGGACTACTGGGATCTGGACTTACAGAAATTACAGGTGATGGCATGCTTATGCTGCAGGGAGGAGACAAGGTGTAAGTCTAAAAGGGTCAGATTTCTATTAAATGCTAAATGGCGTTTAAAGTGATAAATATATTCACTGCCATTTACCAAAAAAGGGTATTTTCTTCTACTGGACTAGGAAAAGAAAGGAACTGGGTTGTTTGGAGCAGTAGTGGATCAGTCTGAAAAGCACAGATTTCATAATAACAAATATAAAAGTTGCAGATGTAGAGTTTGTTTCTAATCTTGCTTGCATCAATATAAATCTAGAAAATCTCCTTGAAACCAATGAAGTAAAACTAATACAAATCAGTATTTTAAAATGAGACAGTCAGCCACTTTTTACACATTACTGTCAGAGCTGTATATCTCCACTGATTTTATTAGAGTTATATATCAAGATCAGACTTTTAAATCATTCTACAATCAAACCTGCTGTTGCAATGACAGGTAAGACCTTTCTACTGCACACATTGAAATATATGTGAGAGGCCATTATCAGTTCTGCACTTGGAAAGCGGAGTCTGCGTTTCTGACTTTTTCTCCCTTACTCCCCATGTGGAGTTCTCTGTGAAGGCCAATATTCCTGTATGGGCAGAACTTTTAACTAATCTCCAGGAGCAGTAAGCCCTCTGAGAGAGAATCCCAGCCTGACTCAGGCTGGAAGGAACCTCTGGAGACCGCATCGCACACTCCTCTCCCCACAGATGCTCGATCACCATGTCCAAGTGGCTTTTGAACATCTCCAAGGACAGAGACTCTGCCCCCTCTCCCTGCTGGCCCAGCACAGAGTGAGGAAGTGCAATGTCATGTAGCTGCAGAGAGAGTTTGTGCTGTTTGTGCCTGCAAGTCGAGTGGGAAGGAGGGGAGACGGGAATAGCCTGTGACATGACTTTGCTTTGAAGCTCCTATCAAGTGCAAATAAGGCTCATACTAAATAAGTCCCTGCTAGGGAGGTGTATATTTTTATTTGTAGTGTTTAGCTTGCAACCAAAAATCTGTTTTGGTTCAATTCTTGCAGCATTCAGAAAAGCATTGAAATGACAATTTACTTCTGGTTCAAGCAAAACAATGGTTTGCATGATTATCAGTTCAGCTTCATGGTTTGATTACAGAAAGCTTTGATTTTAAAACATTGGGTTTAACTCTGTCAAAGGACCAGACTTCATAATTTTTTATCTAAACCTGACATTTTCCTCATGCATATAACCCTTTTCTGCCCTTCCTCTTTCTCTCTTGCTAATAAACTGCTGACAAGCCATGTTTGATTGCCTTGTGAAGGCAAGAAGATCAAATACATACCGAATATTAACAAAAAAGAAAAGGATATCCTTAGGGGGAGAAAAGAATGCTACAGAACATGCGTTCACTTGTTCTGCTGCAAAGAGTTGTCAGGCACAGTGAAAAAACAGTTCAGAGGAGTCCCGCCATGGTGAGGGAGCAGGACCCTCAGCATCCAGACAGGGGCTCCTTCAGGAGTGCTCTGCTCACCCCTGTCAGTCCTGGGCTGGGCTGAGGGAGGCAGGAAGGAAAGGAGGGGTGCTGCTCCCAAGCACTGACCTCACAGCTATTCTGTCTTTCTCACAAGTGGAGGGTAAAAATTCCTGCTCAGGACGGAAAAACAAGGCCCTTCTTCCCCAGCAGCACTGTGTCTGTTTTGTGCTTGTTTATTCTTTTTCCCTGGTTTCGGGGGCTTTTTTTTTGTTGTTTGATTGTAACATTTTTTCCCCTAGTTAGTTCTACTCTATGGAGAATGAAACAACCCAAGATTTATCTTTAACCCTCTGGAATCAGGGCCACATGAGTGATTGCTAGGAAAGCAGTAATGGGCTTGGCTTAAAAGTTCAGCACAACCAGTGATTCGCACAGATTACAGAATAATAGACTCTCCTGAGTAGTAAGAGACATACAAGGATCATTGAGTCCAACTCCTGGCCCAGAATAGGGCATCTCAAGAACCACACCATGGGCCTGAGAGAGCTGTGCAAACATTTCTTCAACTCAGTCTTCGTGCTCTGTCCCCTTCCCTGGAAAGCCTATTCTACTGCTTAACCATCCTCCGGGTGAAGAACCTTTTCCTAATATCCAAGCTAAACCTCCCCTGACACAACTTCCTGCTGTTTTCTTGAGTCCTGCCACTGATCATCACAGAGAACACCTGTGTGGCTGCTTGCTGTTGCCAGTGCTGTACTTGGTGGGCTTAGAGAGCCAGAGAATAAAGGGTGGCTCACATCTTAGCACCTCTGACATGTTGAAATGTTACACGAAAGCTCACATTGCAGTTTAAGAACCAATTTAGTAGCAGTGATTTTGCCTTAAAATTATGCTCAAATATTACTTTGTATAGATTCTATAAACATTTACTGTTCTACACAACTCCATATAGAAAAAAAAAATTGTCTATACCTGACCCTTGATCTGTATTTGTGGGTTTGATAGTTTTCCTTAGTCTTGTCCATGCCAGTTTACCTAATAAAAATATTCGTTTACTGCTAGCCTCAGAGTAGGTCCTCTCCTGACGTCATAATCCAAACAGAACACAGAAGAAGCACTGAACAGAAAAACAACGAAGGAAATATAGAATAAAATAACTAGAAAGAGATAGGAAAAAAAGTGAAAGCTTTCTTGAGCAAAAGAACAAGAAAAATAGGTCAATACCTTCAATTATTTACAGAGGGCCAGTAACTCAGGTTCTTCCTGCCCAGTACATAATCAGTCTGTTTATTCTGATAAAGCAGCAGCTTTTTATGTATATCAAACAACATATTCAGAAAGCTTACAAAGAAAACTCTATAGCCTCAAAGACAAATGTTTATGTGCAACATGGAGAAAAAGAAACTCTAGAAGTTAATGTTTATGCCTCTCTATCTGCACCAGCACCTCTTGAGTAAAAACATTCTTATTTTCATCATGACTTAAGATGCATACATATTTAAAAAATATGCACACACACAAACACATATTGAATTGTTGTGGTGAATGAACCAACCACAATAATACCCAGGGGGGCCATAGAGCCCAGATAAAGAGGTTTGGTGGGCTGGCTCCAAAGGTTAAATCCCCCTCTGTGAGGATAGCTTCTCCCATTGAATTCCTGTGACCTGATATAGGCTCGGTCTGTCTGATTGACAGTGGACAGACACCCCTTGTATCTCCTAAGGAAAGGTAACCAGACCTGTCCCGCCCTTCCCTTCTTCCTATAGGTCACTGCTATGTCATCCCCGGCCCCTTCCCTGTATCCCTTTTAAGCCCACTCGGCCTACCACCTCTCTCTCTTCGCTTCTGGTCTCCTTTGAGGGAGTTTCTACAATAAACCCTTGGAATACCGGCCGAAGAAGCCATCTCTCTCATTAATTTTCTGGTCACGCATGGGCTATCTATAAGCCCCAGGTGCGCTAGGCTACGTGCCTTCCACTGCACAGGCGAGGCAGCTAGTCAGCGAGGTACCAAAGGTGCCACAGAGTGCTCTCCCTTTGTGCTGGGCATGCCTGGACAAGCTGCAGCTATCCTGGCCCGGCCAGTGCACCGGCGTACTAATATATTGAATCTCATATTTTCAAGCTGAATAATGCAGCAATTTATTTTAATATGAATGAAACTGTGACTCATGCTTGACTTGAGATTAATTTGAAAAAAAATTTCCAGCAGCATGAAAGGACTGTAACTTCCTAGCTGTTGTCTTGACCTACTTGACAGGTAAATCAGGTACAGCTTTGTTCCTCCAAGGTTATCCATTCCAGGGATAGGTTTTCTGTTTGGTATGCAGGCTTGCAAAAGCACCCTTTGAAGATGTGGAGTTGTCTTGCTCCCTCTAGATGTTAAGCTTCCTTTAAACTGTGATGAAGTTTAGGGAAAAGAGTTCTAATCACCAAAGAAATCCTTTAAAGCATTGATGTTTTCAGCTGTTAGATCACCTTGTAACAGCAGCAATGGAGAATTAAAACTCGTGTCCACTTGTGTGTGAAACCTTGGCTCTGCGCACAGGCCTCAATGTGACAATAACAGGAAGCAAACATTGGATTGTAGCTGTTCATGTGTCAGTCACTGTAAAAAAATTCTAGTGCTAGTTTACTTAATGTTACAACCTAATCCATTACTGATGGAGCAATGCAAAGTTAGAAAACAAAATATTTTATTATGTGCAAGTTTCTTATTATAATAGAATAATCCAGCCAGAAACACTCAGAGATAGTAAATATTTCCAAGTTTGGATAACATGCTTGTCTTCATAATTGGCAGAATTGATCTTGCTGAGTGTTCACTTTGCAGTTCAGAATTATCTCTCAGTGTCTCATATATACAGACCTCCTCCCTCTTCAGATTTGTACAGGCGAGTAGCTGGTATAAAATACAAATTCACTGCAGGTTAATTTAAAATTTATTAGAAAAGAAGGCGAGGTTTTAGGTGGGAAAAAAATCCCACATTAATTCTCAATCCTCTTTTCTGGAACTATGCCTATTCATCACATAGACTCAATAAATATGATAATAGCATTATATTGTTAGCATCTTAACAGACATGCTAATTTTTAAGCAACCCTCTAATGTAGAAATCCCTAGATTTGTTTAGAATACTTGGTATCTGATCCAAGACAAATTTTAAAATAATTTCATGAGATGTAAACTGAACAGGTTTCTGTAATTTCACAGCTCATTCACGTTTGCTTTGTTATGCTTCCATTTCTACCTCTGAAAATCATGTGTCACACCCTACAGTGGAATGGTGGCCCTTCAGGCTTTCTGTGGGCACTGCAATCCACACAGACACAAGACAAATGTTTTAGTCTCGTCAAATGTCTTATGAGCTGTTGTGCTTGTTCATCAAAACACCGGTCAAGTAATGGCAGAGGAGTGTGAGTGATGATAGAACAGACCTTTCTGGTCTATTGCACATACCAAGGGCTGTTTCACATGTGATCCAGCCACTCAAGTTTCTCACATTATGAGACATTGGTTGAATAAATCAAGATTATGCTCTATGGAACAGTAAATGAAAAACTTAAGAAACAACTATTACTTCAATTTAGATTATAGTATTGCTGACATTTCAGCATTTTTGATCTCTCGTCATCTGGGAAATTATTCTGCCTTAATTTGGCTTACCTCCCCAGAGAGCTGATATCACAGCAGAGGGACTTGTGTGTGCAGTGCAGTGCAAAGTCTAGTAAGCTTCCTGTGGTGATGCATGAGCATGGTTCTAGTCAACACATACCATTATTCCATTTCCAGAGCCAGGAAACTTTGGAGCACATAATCTACTTTACTGATGGAGTGCAAAGTCACATAGTAACCACAAACATCAAATACAGCATCTATTTGAGATGATTTATAATGAAGGAAATATTTAACCAAATGCCATGTGAGGACAAGCACTTACTCAATTAGGTGAAAGCCTTACAAATATTTTTAAAATACTACATGATATAGTGAAATAATACTTTTCACTTTTTGGAGGAACTTCTAAACAATATATTTTACTCTGCTTGGTACTAAAAACTGTTTATAGTCCAGACTTCAAGAAGCCAGGTGCAAGGAGCAGCTTGCTTACCCATCAGTATACACTTCAAATAATCCATTTGACCACTCAGTGAAATAAAACAAGAGCAATTCCTAAGTCAACCAGAACCAACGACAGGTGTTTTAGAAAGTGATGTCCCTCAGCTGAGCTGCTGTGACTGGCTGTGTGAGGGTGGTTTAGTCCTTCACTGCCCTGCACCAAGGGCATGTGTACATAGCTGCAAAACAAGAATTCTGCTTCGGTTGCTCAGTTTTGCCACTTTCTGAATACTGCTGGCTATATTAAGCAGATTAATTAAGTTAATTAAGACATTTCATATGTGAATATAAATTATGCCATTGCAATACTGCAATTTTATGACTCTATAACGTCGGCATTCCTAACACTGAGTTTTTATGGTCATCTTAAACTGAAATAAAGGTGGGTACCTGCTTAAAAGTGTATCTGCCTTCTTCCGTCCTCTGTCCTCTCCTGGTCCACTCCTGATATTTGCCAAAACCAACAGCCAAGTTACTTTATCTTAGGCTTGATCAGGAACATGCTTAGACTAATTTATTTTTTCCACACAGACATGCAAACCAGGCCCATGATCTATCTCCCCACGTAATTCCACTACCACAGCTCTAGGTACAGAGAAGGATTAAAAAGTCAGTGTAAGGAATAGAAACAGCCCTGTTATGCATTGATCAGAGTTTCTATGATCATCCCATTGCAGCCCAGGACACCAAAGGTGGAGCTACTACCACTACTATCTCTAAAATTATCTGCTTTTCACTGGCAAAGAAATACAATGTTTGGAGTGCAAAAAGCTTAGAATTTCATTTTAAAGTATAAGTAACTAAGCAATTCACAACAACTATTTCGTTGTTCTGTACTCACCACTCAGTAATTACCACTTTAAAAAAAGATAATCGTTCTTCAATGTGAACTCCTGACAGCAAAAGTACAGGGGAACTAACATATGAAGTTGTCCTTGACCTTACTGATTTCCCTGGCAAAATATATAGCGTGGGCTTAAGTGATTATGAAGGGGAGCTGCAAAGAATCCTGCACATAAAAAAGAACACGCATATCATGGAAAACTACTGGAAAGAGCTTACAACACTGTACCATGGCTGAGACTCACCACAGGAGAGCTACTCTGCAGGTGTAAGGTATTTACATGCTAAAGAAAAGAGAGAAAATAACACTGAGAGAAGGCTAAACAAAAGGAGGAAGATGTGAGAACATGAGACGAAGTCAATAATAAAGAATAAAGGAAGTGCAGGAAGTGAAATGGCAAAGTGAGAAGCAGGGGAAAAAAGTGATTGGTTGCAACTCTGTAGTATCATGTAATGCAATAAAGATGGAAAGTAAAAGGAACTTTTAAAGCGTGCAATTAAAACCAATGCATAAATTCACTTTCTGTTTGAGATGAAAATGATTGCTGAGGCCTAGTTTTCTATTAGATGTTGCTATGTGAAATCAAATTTCCTTTGTACTTTTTTTTTACTTCTGGGGTTTTTTTTATTATTTGGGATTTTTGTAATAGTATTTAAATATTATTTAAATGCTTACCATGTATATCTAAAGCAACCAACAGAGATAATAACTAAGAGCTTCTTAAATTTTTTGATATTTAACAGTGCACGTAATGCAGAGGCTTTATGGAATGCTGATAAATTTCCTTGACCTACTGCTGAAATTTGAATAAACACATCATTATGGGCTTTAAAATGGGATTTTTATGTATAGTGGCACATTAGGACCTGATGTGGTAGCCTTTAAGCAGCCTATTAGAAAATCTTTCAGCTTGCAGACAATTCCAGCTATTGTGGGGTCACTGAGGGTTAGCGATTTATTCCTGAAATGAATGGAAGTTTTGTCATTGATTTAACAGAATTGGTAAAGACATTTTGCTTTTTCATTTTTCAATAGTTCTTCTGGACAGCACACTGTATGAACAGAAGTCTCAATCCTATTGGAAATCTAGCTCTGGGACCGTAAAGCCAACACTTATATGGATTTCTGCCCCCAGAAGCACTGGGAACATCGAGTGATCCATGTCCAAAGTTTCACCACATCTTTTGCCTCAGACAAACACATGGCTGAGTTCAGTGAAAGAAAGAAAATCAGAGAACATCAAATTCCTCTTGGAACAGGTACTAGCAGAAAGCATTTCCACTTCCAAGCAAGGAATCAAAGCACCTCAGTTACTTCAAACAGCCAAAGCCTGGTGGCCTCCACTTCCAAGCTATCCAAGGGCGGGTACACGCATGCAACCCTCCCTAAGTAACTTTGAGCCATATATTAATTAGTAGGGATCTGATATTTTAGCAATCATAAAAATAAATTATTTAGTTTTGGTAAATGTGTTCATTACCATTTATAACTATATACTGGGGACAAGTATAATTTTATTTGATCTTGTTTTTCTGACATCTTACAGCCCCCTAAAATTGAAAAAAAAAAGTAGGTAAGAATATGCTTGCACCAAACCAATGAAATTATAGTACAATTTGTATTTTAATAGCTATCTTGTTGTTACCTTTTAAATTTTTATGATTCTGACAAATTTTATCTATAATAGCATAACACAGCATATATATAAAATATACAATAAAATCTGAAATTACTGCATACTATAACATAAATGACATTCTTGGAGAATTGATTCAAAATATGAGGTCATGATTAGATGTTCTTTGCAGACCCACAGCAAAGGGATGTTTCCTTACTAGAGAATATGAGAGATGACCTGCAGGATTAGCTGGCAGTGTAGTAGAACAGGGACACAGCAGTAATGTTTACTCAGAAAGGGTTATTACACACTTAAAAAGTCATGAAGGGGATTCATATGGAATAACAAACATGTTCACTTCCTCATTTACTTCATTGTCACGTCAGAAATAAGCCTTAGCAGACAGAAACAGCCAAATTTCCTACAGAAGTCACAAAAGTATGCATTAAAACGTGGAGAAACAGTGGAGAACAGGAATGAATTGGAACAAGAGACACCAGAATGGTTAAGTGTTTTACTGAAATAGAAGCTTTGACAGAAAAGACAGATAAAAATCTGACTGAATCATGAATTTAAGCTCACTGACAGCCTCAGGGTGGGTTTTACCTGACCCATTGAAAAGATAAATAGGGACTGTCCCTATAGCCTCATCTTCCAAAGTGAAGCTTTTCTATGTGGACTTGTTGGCAGTCAGACTTTTTGTATCCAGAGCTGAAGGGTGTCGCATTCTGGTATATGCCTTCTTCTCTTTACAATCCATATACTAATGATATTATATTAACAACATTATGTTATATCAATGCTATTATATTATATTATATTATA
>VWPU01015017.1:0-51609 GCA_013398955.1 Callaeas wilsoni
CGGACTGAGCGCGTCCCTCTGCAGCACCTGGGGGGCAGGCGGGGCTGCCGCCGGGGCGAGGGCAGCGTGACAGGTACCGCTGACAGCGGGGGCCGGCTGGGGCTCCGGGGAGCGCCGCTGCCGCCCGCCGCCGTCCTGCCCCGGCTGGCCCGGGAAGCAGGCGCAGCGGCAGCCCGGACGGGAGACCCCCGGCGCTCCGCAGGAGAGGCGGAGGCGAGCGGGGCTGCGGAGCCGCGGCGGCGGGCAGGGCGCTGGGGAGCACGGAGTGCGCGGCACGTCCTCTCCGGCTGCTCCGGAGTAAATCCCGGAGCTTCGTGCGGCCGCTCGGCTCAGGGCTGGTGTCACAGCCCGGCTGCCGGGGACATGCCCGACCCCGCGGGGGGACCCTCACGGGGATGCCCGGCCGCGGTGCACGCCCGGCGCCGGGCGGGCAACTTTCGCAGGAAGGCAAAGCAGCAGTGCGGCTGCCGGGCTCACGCACCAGTGACCTATATTTGAAGTGCCTTTTTTTTTTTTTTTCTTAAAAAAAAGTTTATTAGCAGAAGTCTAGCTTTGCGTGCCTTATCAGATGCCTGCCTGCATTGTTTGCAGGGAATATGTGCATCCCAAATTTCTGAATGGTGTGCCAGGTTTTCTATCATGTAGGTGGGGAGGTAGTTACGCGTAGGCTATGGTTTGATGCTTGCTGAAGAGGCAAACACACCGTTGTGTGTAGGTTTAAGTTCAGTAAAGAACAAACAGGAAGCACTTTTGCATTTTGCCTAACTTCTGTTTTCTTTTAGGCGATCTTAACACCTAGAATGATACAGATTTTAGTGAGATTCAGAACCTTTCCTGAATAGCAAATGGTGGTTGTGCAGGAGAACAAAAATCTGGTGAATAATTTTATATGGTGTTAAAAATACTATTTGGTGTTATAAAAGTTTGTTCATCTAAAAACACAGACATCTTCTTGTCAGGATGGAAAGCTCCTTTAAGAGGTTTGCCTGTGCTTCCAAACCAAAAAAATCCTGCATTAAAATATTTGTGGACTGGAAAGGAGCATCACGTAGCACGAAGAGTGGGGTGTCTGCAGCATCATAAATCTGAAGCTGGCCAAAAAGAGAGAGAGTTTTTGCCAGTAGGAAAGCCCAAGGGGCAATTACTGCTAGTCACAGATGAGGTAAGAGCATAGATGCTGCCTAAGTATGGGCAGTATTCTTGCTGGTCCTTCAACACCTGGGTATGTTGGTTAGACAAAACTTGAATTCTACTTTCCAATTTCATTTCTAGGAAAATGTTCTGGGAAACCTATTCTTTGCAACGATCCAGGGCTCTCTAAATAACATACGATGCACCCTTGAGTAGAATTAAATTACTGTGCATGGTGTACACGTGTTTGTTTCCACTAATGAACATACAAATATTATGCCTTAGTGGCTGTAAATGAAAGGGGACGTTTTGCTGGAAAACCAGTGCACTGGTGGGAAGCAGCCTAGTCAACATCTCCGTGTCCATATTAGCTGAGATAGAGATGATAATCTGAACATCTATATCTGTACTGGTGTTTTAGCACCAGGTATTAAGTTACTGTGGTACACAAAGTGACCAGCATGAGGAGAACTCAAATTGGAATGTGTCAACTCTCTACAGTTATGTATAGAAGTAGAAACACATATTTTTGTATAATCAGCATGTGTACCAGCCCAGTTAGTTCCAACTCAGGTATGTGAAGATGATTGTTGCATACACATAAGGCATATCAATATTCTCCAATAAAATTCAGATGCCAGCGTGGGCCTAAATGGTGATCAGTGTGTAATGCAGAATGAGTTAACAATGTGAGACACGATATTTCAGATCATTGGTTTTTGTTAACTGAAACATTACAGGCACTAGGCAGCGTTTGACTGATGAAGTTTTCTATTCAGTCTTCAGCACCTTAGTCTTGTTACAGGAAAACTTGTGGAAGAGAAGGAAATTGAGATTCAAGATTGAGACACAGTTGTATTAAATGTGGTAAGATTACAGCCACTGGGCAGTAGCTTAACCTAGGGATTTAGAACTAACCTGGCCTTTTGTTCTTTTTAAGTAGATAAAATGCTATTTTCTTTGCATAGAACATTAAAGTGAGGCTTGAAATGAGGCGTTGTTAGTTTTCCCTGCATTGAAGGTGCATTTTTGCAAGTGTGGGGTGGTGGGGAAGAGGGGATGGAAAGTTTTCTCTCTGGTTATCTTGACCAATATTTAGTTCTCTTTCTGCTGCCCTGCAGTACCCTATTTAATTCTGCCCTTCCACCAAGAACTAGTTTTATGTCAGTGACACTGAAATAATTTGGAATACTTTCCAAATGTGGATATGATGTGCCAGAAAGAAGTAAATAATTATTGAAATAATAAAGAAATACCTTAGAAGTATTTTAACTTAGCATAGTCTTCAAGAGAAATGAAGTGTTAAAAAGTGTGTGCCTGTCCAACAACTCTTGCATCAGGAGCCATGGTTATTGCATTTAACTTGTGAGTGGTCTTGGAAAAGTTTTTTTTCTGTCTGGTTTTTCATGGTTCAAAACAGCTCCCTGGAAGTGAATTGCCAGTTACGGAATGCAAATACTTCTAGGAGTTTGGAGATGAATTTTTCTGCAGATTGGTTCTGTGGTAACCGTGAAATTCTTCAATGGCACCAATCTAGTATCAGCTGCTCGTTAAAGGCACTGATGCCAGAACAGTGGTGCATCAGTTGCTGGGAATCCAACCCTGTAGTGAAATGATTCATGCATATACATTTTCTTTTCTCAGTTGACAGCTATTTTTAAGAATAGCTGTCTTGCCTAGAAGGTTGATATCTAAGCAAAGGCAGCCTAGATAGCTAAAAATTTCTTTCACACCAAACATAATCTTAGTACACTAAAACATTTAAATGGAATTGATTTTAATTGATTCTTGCTGAATCTCTGGTTCTAATTGGCCGTTATAAAGGGACCATGGTGTTTTGGAGCTGATGTCAGGAAGTTAGCAATTTTTTGCACAAAGAAAGATGATGAGTTTGAAGTAAATGTCAGTTTGAAGAAACTTGTAATAATAATAATAATAATAATGGGTATCTATATGGTAGCAGATTACCTGACTAACTTCTTGAAATGAATTGGATTCTCTGGGTACACAAGTGTGAAGAAATGGTCTTGAAATGACACATTTGTCCAGTGTACTTTAACTTTCTCTATGTGCTGCATGGACAGAATATTCAGGTGAAGAAAAGCCATGGGCCTTTCTTTTTTCCATTGTGTTCTTTTGAACCTTGTATTTGAAAAAGAAATTTGATTTTTTTTCTCTTAGAGAGTTTTGTTTGCTTAGTTCTGAGACTGTCAGTTGAATAATAGTAACTCTGAGGGAACAGCAGTAGAAAGAATGCTTGCAGGTGAATAAGAGCATGACATTACAGTGTGTCCTGTATTTCATGCTAGCAGAATGCCTCGGTGTTCATCATCTATATTTATTTAATATATGCATTTCTGTAGTGTATGCTTTGACTTAGCATATTTGGAGTATGCTAAATGTAGATGCATTTTACTAAACGCTTTTTCTTATTGTTTAGTTAAG
This sequence comes from Callaeas wilsoni, assembly GCA_013398955.1. Classification (NCBI taxonomy): domain Eukaryota; kingdom Metazoa; phylum Chordata; class Aves; order Passeriformes; family Callaeidae; genus Callaeas; species Callaeas wilsoni. The sequence goes on from VWPU01015017.1 coordinate 3,577, forward strand.
TAATGGAAATTTTCAAGCACTCATATCACCATTCATTATCACTCAGCATAATAATGGGTAAATTTAATCTTCCTGATTAAGATTATTTTGGTCACAAGAGACAAGGGACTGAAAATGACTAATTTTCTTGATGTTGTTCTGTGTCCATGTTGTTCATATCTGTCGTTGTTTTCTCTAAAATCCTACTACAGAGAACACACTGACCTTTTAAACTGTGTCTGAATGATCTTTCTCTACATCAAACTTTCTTTCAGGTAGGAAACAGAAATTAAGAAGAATATAAATGCATTTTTTCTTCTTGTTGCCAATGGAGAGCTTTTCTAGATTTGAAGTAAGTTTTCTTAGTGCCAAATGGTTGACTTTTCTAGAACAAAAATCTCTCCAGGGTATGCAAAAAGTCCTCTGGTTAATATATTGGCATTCCCAGAACCCACTAAAGCTTAGGCAGGTTGCCAGACACCACTTAATGAGGATGCCGAATGTCTGGCACAAATCTACGTGAAAACCAGCAAAGGAGCTGGGGGTGGAAGTGCATGCGGCGGGGAGAGAGCTGGGAAGGCGACACATCCACACCCATAATTTATTTTTCATGTCTGCGTTTTGCAGAGAAACCGATCAGAAATCCTTACCACAGGATTTTGAAAACTTGCTGGGAGCAGGAGTCTGGATGCTTCAAATTGAGAGAGCTGTGTTCTCACAGAAATACAGTTTTATTAGGAGAGCAGTTTATGAGTTAGGGGGGTTAGTTTTTCTAAGGAGAACACCAAAAGAGGATGGAAATTCTAGTGATTTTATGTTTTATTATCTGCTAAAACTGAAAAGCATTTGAAAATGTTGTTAGACAATTCGGGGGACAATGGAAGTCGGTGATTGCCAGCATCCACATAGAAAGACTGTTAAAGTTACCTGGCAAGGATAGATAAATTACTGCTGCTGGAACACCTCTGCTCAGTGTAAACCTGTGATGAGGGCTCTGCCTGATGCTGTTGAACTTACGTTTTGCTACGTGTAAAGTAGAATTGCAGGTGTAATAGACTCTCTGGTAGCTAGATAACTGTTAAAAGAATCACTCATTCACCCACATGAGGTATTTTTCCAAAAGAATGCCATTAAAACCAGAATATATTGGTTTGTGTTGAATCAGATGTTTAGTCTTAAAGGTTGGCTGAGCAAACTTAGTTATATTCTGAACTGAACGTTATTTCAGACATTTAAAGCATGAGCATTTTCAGCATTTTTCCCAGGCTTTAGTCTCTCCTTTACACACCCAAAAAAGCATTAGTCCTCCATAGACAAATTTATAAATAGCCATTTGGTTGGCAGGCATGACTGAAAATATTTTTTTAATCCAAAATAATTTTAGTAGGAGTTTTTTTGTGCATGGCTGAATTTGGAGATATATATATGCTTGTTACCTGCTTTTCAGTACGGGTTTCAGTTGTGTATTTCACCTTTTTGGGGAACTGTTCCTCTTTAGAGGAATTCTACTCAGTAGAATAATAGCACCTACTTAATGAGTACTGTAGGGAAGGACTAAATCAAAATCCAGATGCTCCTGTTTGATTTTGTTTGGTTTCACTAAGATGAGTTGAAAAATGAAAATATTTGACTTCATTGGACTTCAGTGCTGGTTGCAGTGGATAAAAGGACAAGTGTATTTTGCCAGTTGTGTGTGGATCTTTGCAAAGTTTTATCTATGTTGACACTGACTCTTGGCTGTCTATAGGACAGGGCAAACAAGTGAAGAGAGTGTTGGACATTGTACCCACATTTTTAATCCAGATGTGTTTAGGATTAATTCTAAAAGGCAGGACAGCACTGCCTAGAAAAGGTACACTGCTGAAATGTTGCACATGAGAATTGAGCAGTTTGATGAAGTGTCTGTTGGAATGTCCTTGTCTTTCTGTGTCTTGGTGTTCTTGATTTCTTCCATGCTAAACATCCTGGTACCCTTTTTGTTAAAAACTGATAATAAATCTGCTTCTGAAAAAATGTAGTCATGATAGTGAACTTGTACTGCCTGTAAAACATTAATTTGAAGATTTCAGTTATTCCGTATTTCATTTCGTTTCTGTTTTCTGAAATTGTAAAAGATGTACTGACCTTTGGGGAAGATGTGCTTTTTTTGCATGTTTGTATGAGAAATACCTTGAGGTTTGAATGATTCTGTCATAACCTTGGACCCACTGAGTGTATTTAAGTTGTGATTTTAGAGGACTGTACAGAATTCTCTTAGGGTTTCTGTTAGAACAAATGTTAATGCGTAATAAAATAAGATCTAGAATTTCTCTCATATTGAGAAGAGACTGGAAAATAGTGTTTTCTTCTGGATAAACCCTGAAATGTACTTAGAATTCTAAAATAAGTGTTGAATGTTGACTCATATTATCTAGCATATGCCATTATGAGGGTACTGTGTTTTGTCTTCAATTTTCAGCACCAGTACTTTAAGCATCTTCAAACAGTTCAGTACTCTGTTTTTTAAACACAAGTTCCATTCTTCTTCTTTTCAAAGATTGTTGGAAAGAAAATGTGTGACACTTACTTAATTATCTCTTTGTGTTGTGTGACTGAGCCTATTATTTTGGTTTCTCACACCTGTAACCTACTTGTTCTCCATTTCATAGAGGGAAAGGAGGGGGCAGTCTGTGACTGAGATATGAAGCAATCTCTTTAACAGCCGCCTTCTTCCACTGAGACTTTCATGAAATTTTTCCCGTGCATTAATTAAGAGTGATCCATTATTACTTTGGACTTGTAAACACCTCTGAACATTCCATTAGGTGTTAATGACACATGAAGCAAGAATTAATGTGAGTCTGTTAGTCTTGTATCTAGTCGGGATGTATTTAGTATACGTAATTGCCTAAATGTAACAGTATTTCTTAAACTGTTGGGTGTAAATGGTGTTGCTTCACTTTATGCTTCTGCTTAACCATTAGTCATTGAGTGAAGTGATGCTAATCCGTAGAGTGTATTTGGGCCTGTATTATACGGAACGTTGGCTGAATGTTTGCCTTGGTTTCTTGGGATTTTCAAAAGACAAAACTGAGTTCTCTGGCTTATGCCCTATAGGTCAGAGTTGAGGAGCATAGCAGAAGGTGTGGGAGAGAAAATGTGAGGAACACTTATAAATAACCCAGCTTAATCTCCATAGCTGTTGAACTGGCGCCTTCGGTGAGATACTGCATTGGTGTGTGTTCTTCCCTTACAATTTCACCTCAACGGATGATTGGTTTTGTAGGTTTTCCTTAACTAGTGCTAAGCAAAACTAGATTGAACGTTTGTAGAAATGCATGCAGATAAGGTTCAGTACTCCTAAATTAAAGATTGCACCTGGTCATATTAAAGTTAGACTTGGGCTGACTAATGGCATCTGTTGGCCCGTGCAGTTCATATGTAGATGTTTTGCTTTACAAAAGGTTTGTGTTGACTATAATTCCTCATCCAACTTATATAGGTATTAGAAGTGAGGTGGAAGAGAGTTATGTGGATATTTCCAACACAGATGTTTTCTGTTTTTATGGCCCTCTGACGTTCCTCTTGCTGTTGTAATAACCTTTCTAGCAGGCTTTTAGAAACAGGACATTTGAGATTAACTTGTTTCAAGTAGCCTATTTTCACTTAAAGTGTCTTAAAGTATGAGTTATCCTTATCTAATTGGGAAGCCTCTAACATGTGATCCATCTGTCCAATTAAAGCAGCTTGCATAATATTGAATACAGGTACTGTTAGGTGACTACTTTCACATGCTTATAATAATATTTTTTTTTTTTTTAAAAAGCAACCATCTGTTGATGAGCAGAAGTACTGCCAGTGTTTGTCAAATGTGTGCTTTATCTGACCTATTCTACTTAGCACCTTATGGCAAAGCTTTCTCATCAAAGCATTGTACAAATATTTTTATTCTTACAGTGCCTGATTAGATTGATAACAACAGTGGTCTAACTTTTTAGTGTAGGGATTGATGTACCAAGGATTAGGGAGATAAACCTCTCTTCAGTTGCAAGAGGAAGTCACTTGCAGTGGCTGCGGAGATGATGAGTCTAACTTGCAGCTGTAGGTGAAAATCACTGTTCTGTTCTAATGAACTTTACAGCCTTTTGAAAACAGCTGAAATAATGTAAAGTTTCTACAGCAGAAAGCTCCAACAACCTATGTAGCCTGGTCTCCTTTTTCTCATAGGGAGTGGCTGGGCAAATGGGTAACTTTCAAGGAAGAAATATCAGTGCTGATGTGTGTTAGTGCTGATAATGTACAGGAATGAGTTAAAAAAGCATTTGGTTAATGATTCATAATTTTGTTTGAAATTACCTAAAAGTATAGCAAACTAAAAGGAATTAAAAGAAGTATAGAGAGGAATAAGAGGACTTCTTTAGTTTGCAGAGTGGGAGTTAGGTGTGCAAGGTATTCTGAAAGTGTCTTTTGAAATGTTGAATTCTCTCTTCAGTTGAATATGCAACCAGCAAAAGACTCTGCCTTTTCCCATTCCCTGTTCTCCCCTGGGTATTGTTAGTGGTTGGAGATAAAAGCCTTTAATCATGTCTACATGGAGACACCAGCGAAAATCACTTGAAGTGTCGAGTCAGGATGTATATGTTCAAGTACGTTAAACTTGTGTGTGAATGCTCTGATGAATACAGAACAGCCTTATATATTTAACTTGAATCAATCAAAGGTCGTTTAACGTTCTCATCTGATGGAGAACATAATTCAGAACATGAGTTAAATTACAGTGATCTAAACCCATCTGAGTATCTGAGTATAATTGAGAGGCTCTTGACATAGATGTTCACCATGCTGTAACTTCAGCGTTTTACACTGTACTTCATTTATCTCAACTTTCCTCAGTGTTGCTTGTTACTGATCAGTTTTCATGATGCTGCTGTTAAGAGGCATCTTAGGTGGACCTAATGCCAAACTTTAAAGTGGACATAATTTACACAGAAAATGGCAGTTCATTGAATTGGGATGTTTCATTGCAAATATTTTAGACTTGACAGACTTTGACTGAAATCAAAATAAGACGCAACCTCTCTTTGATTCCTGGTAAACTTGTTTTGGCCAGAGGCTTGGTGTTTCCATGGTCCTCGTCACAGAGATAAACTGCCAGGGATTCCACTTTGTGACCAGGGATGCTGTGTTTCTAGGAACAATGTGGTTTCATTGGATAGCCTGCAAGAGAAGTCTGCTGCGAAGTCAGGGGCTGAAGAAATCTCTCATTGACTTGCCTCATATTTGGGGACCTGCAGTAATCCTCTGTATCTATCTTTTGAAACCGTCAGTCTTTTAAAGATGAAAACTAAGGGAAAAAAAAGTTCTATTTGACAATTTTAAAACTGAAGCCTTCAGCTGGTAGGAAATTTTGAGTTTTATGGGGTTTGTCTGCTTTGAGAGCCCAGAAACTGTCTGGTTCTAGTTGGAGCTGTTTTATCATGCTTTTGTGGATGCCAATTAATATCTCTCTACCCCCTTCTTTTCAATCTGGAGTTCATCTGATGGAGCACCTCAGGAGAACCCAAACCTCTGTTGCCTAAGGTCTTTAATTTACCCTTTTTCGTGTCAGCCTTTACCACAGAGGTTTGGAAGTTACAGTTCCCTGTGTCTTGCACAGGAAGACTTACATACAGGAAAGAATATCCTGAAGGTTTAAATATTCCAAAACATTAAAATGAACAGTGAAGCATATATTCTTCAGGGTTCTGAGAAAGAAGGGAGCTGAGCTTGCCTCCCAGAAGCAGCTGTGTTGCAGAGAAGAGGAACTGTCCAGTTGAAGTAGTTGCAGATGCAGTGTGCTTAGCTGGACATTCCTTTCTTCCCACACTCTTTTGAAAGTGACCCTTTACAAAATTGAGACTTTTCCTGGACATTTCTGTTGAGCTGCATGATGTGATGGAGGCAGAGATTAGGAAAAGGTCTCTTTTTTTAAAAAAAAAAAATAAAAAAATTTTGTAAGGTAATTCAAGAATTTCTGTATTCTCCCTGTAAGAAAAATCTTCTGAACTTTCAATTGGTCAAGAAGGTAACAGCCACACTAAAAACTGTGAAGGAGAACTTGGGAGCCACTCTGACTTCAATACATTGAAATTCTTTTATGGTTGAACATACTGAAAGTACAGTTGTCTGTCTGAAAAAATAAGAGGCAGTGTTATGCTCTATTAGCTGCCCCACATTTAGCTGATTGTTCCAAGATGTTTGCATGCATGTTAAGATTATGGCCACTGCAGTAGAGGCAGATAAATTTTAGCAGCTTAAGCATCTCTCTCACTCATGAATGTACAGAGTTCTTGACATATTCCCAGAGTCAGGGAGTTGATTTGGTTTTGAAATTGAAAACTTTTGTCACAGAGTTATAACAGTCTCAAGATGTAACTTTCTTAGTTTACAGGGTATAGCAGACATTAGAAAGAAAATATGTAGCAAGTTGTCTACAACACACTTTGAGTCTCCCATTTGGGTAAGCTGAAGAGTGAAATTCTTATGGATGCTAAGAATAGTATCTTTTCACAGTGTAAAAGTGTCAAAAGAATATTTTTTCTTGCCTCTGACCTTGATGTGTAAAATGCACTGTAGTACCCTTGTGTACTTGAGATGTTCTCAGGTGTCCCTGACACCTACAAAAAGCAAAATGCTGTGTGCAACTGGTTCTGTTATCTCCCAATCTCCCACATAGTTCTGCTAGTTCTCCTGTTGCTCCTGTGGCTAGACATCTCTATCTCTTCTATCTCTCTCTCTTTTTTTTTTTTTTTTTTGGTAGTCCTTTAGGGTACAGACATTTCAGAGATGAATCTGTAATGTCTAAGTGGCTTCCTCTTCTTTCTTTTCCCCTTCCACCCCAATCAAGAAATTCCAGATGGAAGCTCTCTGGTGTAAGTAACAGCTGCACAGCAGATAATTTTTTGTGTCCTTAGAGCTGTAATATTTGTAACTCCATATAGATAGTTATGATATACGTTTACATTAAGGATCTTCTGGTCTTTTAAGCTTCCTCAAGGCTCTTCTAGTCTTTCTTGATGCAGCATTTTGTCCTATTTTCTGTTCCTGGTTAGAAATAGCTTTCAACATAAAGAAGTTAAGATATTCTGTTGTAAATTTGATTTTTAGGAAGTCTGAATATTTTAGAGTCCTGTGTTGTGATTCAAAAATTGTGCTCCCTTCTTTCATCTCTAGGATTTATAATAAGGTGTCAGCAATGATCTAGTCCATCTGGGAGCTTGCATCAATGCTTGGGAGAGCCATATGTGTCTGCCTCAAACAAGGCTATAGAAAAGTGTTCCACTAGCAACCAAGATGTCATCCATCTGCTAGACAATCCTGTAGCTAGTTAGCTTAATGACGTATTTATTTGACTAGATGTTTCTGTGAAGCAGATTCCAGCTTTCCTCCCTGTTCAAATTAATACCAAAACCTCCCTGCTCTGGAGGAAAAAATCTGCGTGCTCTGGAGAATGTCAGGAAGTTTGTGGCTCGGTGGGTTTGATCTGTTTATCTGCCTCAGGATGTTGCGCTCCCAGATTCCGAGCCAGCGCGTTGTGGGGAGGCGGCTCAGCCGTCCCGCGCGGGGAGCCCGTGCGGGGCAGGTGTCTGGTGGCAGAGGGATCAGCAGATGAGACGCGAGGCCCGGGTGACCTGAGCTGCATGGAGAAATCCAATCATGCTGCTACTGCTTTAGGGTATTATTTTAGCACACGGGGCTGTGTGAGGATTTCCTCCTGCAGCGGGCAGAGCTGGAATTGTCACAGTAAACATTTTACCTGGCTTTACACAGAATAAACCAGGTGATTATTGCACTCAGTGACTTTAATGGAAATGCTTATTTGGGACTAAGGAGTTCGTAGTCTTCAACATCCATGTTCTAGATATTTGTAGTCTCAGATGGCCCTGCAAAAAGTCAGAGCTCCAGGAATTGTGCTGGAAATATACTGTGGGAAGACCAGCTCTGTAAACTTCAGAAAGTCCATATTCATACTGAGGTAAAGTAGAGCACATTGGGACTGACTGTCATTGATTTCTTAACTTTCCAGTCACTCTATCCCACTGTTTTGGTCTTTTTTGTAGTCCAAAGAGGCAAAGTCACTCTTGCAAATTCTAGGTCGATCTAATTTCTAATCTGTCTGTGAGTTAGACTTCAGTTGAGAAGAGGACGAAACAACAGGAGAAATGCAAATTTAGATGTTAAGAATGTTTTCTGTTAATAGTAATTATATTAATCTATGTTGAGGCAATCTAGTGAATTTAATGTAGAAAAATGCAAATGTGTATTCAGACCACTGTACAATTGGATCCATCCATAAGTCTTCATCCATGTCTTGCAAGGGAGTTTACGGGCAGCTTCACATGGATTTCAGTGGGGATGAAGACACTGTCGCAGCTTTTTCTGAATATGGATTGAAGCCAAGATGGTGCTGTCTACAGAGTTTGGTAAATTTTACCTGACACATGTTTAAAGTAGCAGACATGGATACAAATACTTAGTGAACTTCAAGGAAAAAAATAATTAGTAGTCAATGGCAGTCCTAAATACAGGTGAGAAACAGATCATAAGTAAGGCACAGAAAAGAATTTGCTTTCTTGCACACTGGAAGCCTTTTCTTTTTTTTTTTTTTTGATATGTGTGAGCATATTAGCAGTTCTAAGCTGAAAAAGTAGGTGAAAGTGAAATCAGGACAATTCCATGGAGGAGTGTAGAGACTGAAGAGGTGAACTGTACTCACTTTTGCTTCATCCTCTAATGCTACAAAGAGAATTGTAGAATAATTCAGGTCAGAAGGAACCTTCTGGTGTTCTAGTCCAACCTGCAGTAACAGGACTAAAGCTTTTCTGAAGAAATACTTTTGAATCTAGAAATTGTTATTTAGATCTAAATTTCCAAAACTTGGTGTTTTTTCATATGTTCTGAATTGCTTCTATTTGGGCAGAAGTGAAGTAAAGGTCAAGTGGAAGAAAATAAAGTATGAAAAAAGAGAATCTTAATTCTAAAGATGCTAACTAAGTGCCAAAAAAGAGCAGAGTTGACACAACTCTAGCTGCAAATGGGAGTGACCATGTTAAGAGTATCTGAAAACTGTTGCATATGTTTAAAGTAAGCAACGCTTTTATTTCCTTGAGATGTTCTAAATAATTAAAGAATGTTATAGTCTCCCTTCTGACAAGGGAAACAGCTGACAATTCTTCACTGATATGAACGTACATATATTTATTTGTATTCCTTTTGTCACAGGGCTACTATCCATTGTTAAATAAAATAAAGTAAAAGCGTCTTTTCCATGTCGCCTTATAAAGACATAGAAGTCCTCTCAGAGGTAACTCTGATTGGTCAGAGTAACTTTGACTAAGCTTTTGGAGAGAAGGGGATTTTTCTGTCTTGCTGTGAAGCTTACAGAATCAAAACTTGATTGTTTTAAAACAGAATGAAAAAAGCATTTTTATAGTTTTCCACAAAAATTACATTTGAATTGGATTGATGCAGTCTTTAGTCTTGTATGATACCGTGCATAATAAAATTTAAAAAATAATTAGAAGTCATAAAGCTATGAAGTTTTGTAAATTTCTATCTTGTGTGTCTGCTTGCTGCAGACAAGTGCCTGCTTCAGTTTTTATTTTATTATTGGTGTCATCAAAAGGGTACTTTACGGGAGGTATTTCTGTTTTGGTGCATTGGATTTTCTGATGGAAAACAGATTTGCAGGAGTATTTCTGAGAAGAACCGATAACTTCTTGTTTGGGAAGAACTTCTTTACTTTGTCTTAGTTACATTTATTTGTTTTGGGTTTGAATTTTTTTAAATGCCTTAACTTTCTTTGCATTTCCACTGCAAATTTGGAACTTGATATTACTAAAACTCAGTTGTTTTGCAGCTTCATTCTGTTCCATTGCTTCACTCCTCTTTGTATTTGTTTTACCATGTGAGAGAATATATTAATGTATAGAAATGATAGGGAATCTTCCTGAGTTATCTCACGTGTTGGATATGTTTTGTCTGACTCTATAGCCAGAAATATTAACCTTCTTTTCTTAATTTCTTACAGATACTGTACAAGACCTTAACCATTTTTTGTGTCTCCCACTGCTGATTTCCCAGTTCTGTTTACCTGCTGCTAATCCTATGTAGTTTAATGGAAGGAGATTTATACAAAATCATTTTGAACCCACTTTATGTTTCTGTTCACTTAGAATTGAGACTAACAGAAAACCAAATGAGGTTTTGCTTCTGAGGAGCATAGCACTGGCTATGTCAGGTCTTCATCCCATTAGCCAAGTGTTTTCCTCCTTCCAGTACTTCATATATGTGGATGAGTATGTTTTCCCTGTTGTTAAATATTCCTGTCCAGTGACACAGAAGTGCTGTGTTTCAAGAGAAGATTATGTGCTTGACAGCTACTGAAGTAATTAACATGAAAGTGGACTGTCTTATCCAATTTAGTTTATGTATACTTAAGGTAGTATTTTAACACATAATGGTACAAAAGGGAATGTAGGATGGTGGTACATCTTTCTGGAATGCCTGTTGCTTGGATCTCACAGTACTAGAGTTTTAAGTCCTGTCTTTGTATTTGGATACTTAGAATAAGAAAAAAAAAAAGGGATTTTCATAGATATCTGAAAGTCCTTATGCCGAGTGGTTTCTGTTTAGCACTATTTTGTGGTATAGCCTTTATGCTACTCAAATTTAAAAAAGAAAACCTGGCTTAGAAAATAAGTGAAAAAGACTGACTGACTTTTGCCTGGAAAGTTTCTTTGGTGAGCTTGAACATGTGATGGGCCTGAATGCTGTAAAAGCCAGCAGGCTCATGACTCAGTTCAAACCTCGAATACACAATTAAGGATGGATACAATGTCTAACTTCATAGTGAGTTATCACATCAAAGTCTGACCTGCTAGACATGGTAGATGATACCAAAACATTGACTTTATTTTCAAGTACTTGCTATTTATTGCTGAAGCAATTAGCCACCTTTTACATTTCATTTTAGCTGTCTGATTGCTGGCACAGTATAATTTTTTGTTCAAGGTTTTTCATATCAAAGCAAATTAGATACTACAGGGTGCATTTGTTTTGTGAACGTCACTTTTACAGTCAAAACCTTATATGCTGCTGGATAAACAAGTCATGTAGTAATTAGGTATGTCTGTGTTCACCAAAACTATGTCAGAATGTAAAACCATCAGATTAAAGTTTGATTAAAGGGCAGTGAGTACCCTTGTGCAGTCTCCTTTGTACTGGTTTCGTGCCTATGCTGTGAGCACTGTATTCCCTTTGTAGTGTCAAATAGTCCTGCAAAGAGCTGGCCATTAATTTTTTTTTTTGCATTTTTTGTAATTAAGAATAATTTTTGAGCAATTATTCATGATGATACCTGCCTGAAAACCTAATTTTATCTGTTAACGTTAAATAAAAAAGTTATGCATTTTATTCATGTTTTCCATCTTCTTTTTAGAGAGACTGTAAAAGGTAAATGGTACAAATACAATATCACATATAATTGAAAATTTCTGATAAAATGTGTTAGAGAAATGTGGAAAATGCAGAACTGAAACATGCTTATGATACATATAATTATGTTAATTAGCATATAGAAAAGTTGAAGTGAAAGTTCATGAATATTTGAAATCCACTATGAACTGTGGCAAGGACTTAAAAAAACCTCCAACAAACAACCAACATGAAGTATATATTGCAGAAGCTTCTAATAATTTTACAGAAAAAATTAGTTGCTGCTCTTCTTTTTGCATGAGCAGCTGTTAGATTCATGCTATCTCAAAAGTTTAAGGAAGGAATAAAACTCCATTTCCTGTCTATACATTATTTAATTAAACTGGCTGGCTGTCATGGTTTAACCCCAGCCAGCGACCAAGCCCCACACTGCCACTCGCTCACTCCCCCACCAGTGGGATTGGGAAGAGAATCAGAAGGGTAAAAGCTGGAAAACTCCTGAGGTGAGATAAAGACAGTTTAATAGGGAAAACAAAAGCTGCGCACACAAGCACAGAAAAACAAGGAATTAATTCACTTCTTCCCATGGGCAGGCAGGTGTATAGCCACCTCCAGCAGAGCAGGGCCCCCTCATGTGTAATGGTGACTTGAGAAGACAAACACTCACTCCAAATGTCCTCCCCTTCCTCCTTTTCCCTCCCACTTTCTATAGGGAGCATGATGTTCCATGGTCTGGAATATCCCTTTGGTCAGTTTGGGTCACTTGTCCAGGCCGTGTCTCCTCCCAGTCTCCCACGCAACCCCAATGTCCTTGCCAGCGTGGCAGTACAAACAGCAGAAAAGGCCTTGGCTCTGTGTTAGCTCTGCTCAGCAGTAACAAAAACATCTCTGTATTATCAACCCTGTGTTCAGCACAAATCAAATACACAGCCCCTTACCAGCCACTGTGAGGAAAATTAACTCTACCCCAGCTGAAACCAGCACACCAGTCTTGACTATCATCTGTCACCCAGAACCACCAAAATGACTTCTAGATCTTCTTGTCACTGTTGTTCAGGCTATTTCTCAATCCATTTCTACAAACTTTGGGAATCCTAGCTTACTAAGAGTTTCCTGGGTACCAGGTCTGAATTTGACTTTGCAAATAGCCTTCTTGAATAAGTAATTTATGGGCTTTGTATGGAGTACAGGTTTTATGTCATCCTCCTAGTGCAAGAAATTTTGCCATGATGGCAGAAAAGTGGCAAACTTTGCCACTTGTTTGCCACCAACTTTTCTCTCATTTTCATTAAAAACTGCAGAAGAGGTCAGACATGAATTGTTAACAGGCAATGCTTATTTCACTGCAAGAGAATAGTTTGGTCCTGTGGTTTGAATTCCACATTAAAAAAGAGAACATGAGACTCTCCAATGGCCTCTTCCTGTTCCTAACTCCAGGTTAACAGTTGTCAAGAAAACAGGGAGAGTAGAAGAGATGGAAGGGTGATTGTCAACCAACACACAGTAAAGTTTTTTTTGCCTGATCCGTACTTTTCAGGTGTTTTATTTTCATTTTTTATAAAACATGATTTTTCCTCCCTTCCCAGTTCTTTTCAGCCTACCAGATGACCGAGGTTAAATTAAGTACTTCCTAGATATGATTTTCAGGAAAGCAAATTTACTGGTACTAACTCTGCAGGAGCCCTGTGCTGATATTGATGGCTGGCTGTGTTCATTGGCAAGAGAACGGTTCTCAAGTGAGATTATAACCAAGAAAACGTGTTGACTACTCTCAATACGGATTCTCCTTTTATACTCGAGTCTGTGTTTGTAACTGAAAGTGTGGGATATATTCAAATTTGAACTTCTGTTCATGTCTGTGAGGGGGAAAATGTCCTTATGTTTTAAGTGACTGCATATTGTGTCTGTGCAAATATAGGTCCTCTTGATGCGAGGAGAGCTATTGAACACATCAAGATTTGCACTGTACAAAGCTTTAGGAATGCTCATCTTGGTACTATAGGATTTGGGGTGTGTGTAAGAAAAAAATCTGCTTTAACTTAGGGTTAGTAGAAGGATCCCAGCAGCTAGGTAGTCTTTTGATTGTGGCTATTTGAAAGGGAAATGTTAGCAGTGTAATTTTAGCAGTGTTCACAGACCCTCGTGATTTTCTTATATGTTATGCCAGATACAAAACAAGATGATTAACTTTTCAGGAGGAAAGAATCTTCTCTTCTAAAACCAGGACCACAGGGACATTAATACAACGTGACAATATTGTTAATTGCTCAAACTTAGGAACTGGTGTATTTTGAGCAATCTATGAACCTTGTTTTATTGTTAGGGATCAAAACCAGTGCAGTATCAAATGTTGAAATGTTGAATTTTTGTATGATGTTTACAATGTATTATCAAAGATGTTGAAAAAAGCAATGACCATTAACAACAATAAAAAGGAAAATATATTCTTTAAGCCTTAATATGAAATGATAATTAAGAACAGCAACTCAGGCGACTGTAACCTTCCTTATGATGTGTAGATTTCAACCTGTGGTTGGAAGTAAATATAGATACCTAAAGGAAAAGAAACATTTCTGAATAGATTATCGCTGTCCCAGTTTAATGATTGGTTCAGGAATTAGAGAGGTTACTTTTCCATATGTTGAAAATAACCTGCGAGATAAAAAATAAAAGCATGGTGCCTAAAAAAAGAGAGGTCAGAAGATTCAAATCTGACAAAGGAGTGTCTGGTGCCTTCACTGAGCTAAGGAGCTGTTCCAACATAGATATGCAGGCAGCAATACTCTCACATCCTGGGAAATGCTAATTTGACAGAAGTGCCTGTTGTCCAAGAGGACCCTTTTCCCAATTTGTCAGACAACTTCCCCACGTATCCCTCAGGATGACATACTGAGGAGGTTATTGGTACACTGGCGTTCTGTTCTTCCTTTCCCTCCTTCCTCTGCCTTTCCTTCTCCACTGAGTTTTGCTGCCAGTGAGCTATTCTGGTTCCCTGCAAACTGAGTTAACAAGAGCTAATATTGATACTTTCAGGTAGTTTATTCTCAGCTGTTCTTGCAACAGAATTAATGTTCTGACTAAATACTGCAAGTATTTATGAAGCGTTCCATCAGAGGGGAAGGATTGCTTCTGATGCTGGGTTAGGGTACAGTTGTTTTCTCTTAAGATAAAGTAAGTGTCTATTTAGAGAGACAAGGACATAAAAGGCAGGAGATGAGTGCGTAGGGGAGCTGTGTGTGCATGGAGACGTACATTATATATAAAGAAAAAAATTAGTCACGTGGATCTTTGAAGAGACTAATGCTAGCTAGGTCTCAGTCCTTTAGAGTATTCTGTGCTTGCCCGTGAGTATCCTTCCCTCCGTCCTTTTCCCGTGTGCTGAATGAATATCAGTTGGGTGGGACAAATGCTTTGGGAAGATGGTTCTGCTGTTGCCTCAACCTATGGCTCGTGTAGAGCTGCAGGTGATTAGTAAGAGGCAGCACATGACACCTGCCTGCCAAGGAGCCGTGCGCTGTTTTGTCTGTGTACGCGCAAACAGTCGCACACTGAAGAGTCCAAGTCTGGGACTTTTAAGAGGATATCACATTATTTCGTTATGTTGGTCTGCTGTGTCTGGTCTTTTGTTTTTCTTGATACAAAATACTTATTTTGAGGGAAGAAAATAAAGTGTAAGGAAAATAGATGTGATCCTAAGGTACTTGGTTTTACAAAAACTAAATTGCATATTGGCTGGGTTTCCCAGTGGTGACTTGTGGGTATACAGGAACCTTCTGAGTTACAGATTTTGAGTGTGACACGTGTTGCAATATGTTTATTGCTATCATGCTTACATCACATAGTCAAAAAAAAAAAAAGAATTCAAAGTGTCTATTCACATTCTTACATTCTTTCTTCATAACCTAATTTTGGGAGCACGTTCCTTTCTCCCCCACATTTCTGCATGGAATATGTTCAGTAACTAACTGCTGTGTTCCTTTGACTATCAGTTCTCAAATAAGAGGAATTAATTGCATTATGATGTTTTTGGGGTGTTTTTTGCCGTATCCTAAGATATCTCTGATACGTAAAATCCAATTTTTCTCTATTGAACCATGTACTTTCATCAGTTACGTTACACGCACCACCCTCTGCTTTGGAGTGGCCATTGCAGTAATGCACTGCACAGAAGCCCAGCAGGGCAGCAGATCTTGTGTGAGGTCGATTGCTGCTTGAATCCTTCTGTTTCTGCTGGATGGATCATTCAGAAATATCCAGTCTCCTTGTGTTTGATTGCCATTGTTCTGATGGCAGCCTGGCCTTACCCTCAGGAGATACTCGTATTTCCTGGCTATAGACATGACCAATCTGGTGACCTTTTGATATTGACTGTTACATTTTGCTGACAGTTCAAGCATTTAGTAGAAGTGGAAACTGTTGTCTTGACAACTAAACTCCAGCTAATAATAGATAGCTAAAGAATCCAAAAGTCCAAATATATAATAATTCTTACAAAATTCAAACTTATTCTTCAGTTTGAGAGCTGACTTCAAACACAAATATTTTTGTTTTAGATCTATAGCATGAGGAGCTCAGACTTCACCGTGGCACAACAGTTTTATAGTAGGCTTCATCTGTACCTGTTTTAGGTGCTACTTTTTTCTGTGATAAAATGTGTTTTTTGTGCTAGTTTGCTGCAAAGATGACTCTTTATTTGCACTATAATATGTGACAACAATATGAACAGTATACAAACTTGTATTATACAGAATATTAGGTTTTTAATCTCTACCTTTTTTTTCCCCAGAAGAGCCATATAACTTCCCAGCATTTCTGCTGTGCTAATGCTTCTTACCATTGGTGGGTGTGAATAGACCTCAAAACATGGAACTTAAGTTCTGATCTTCATTCTGAAGAGGAACAACAGTTCAGCATTAAGTTGTTCCTCTGCATATAGGGTGATTTAGAGGAGGTAGCATGAAGAATTTGTAGCAGAAATGACGTGTAAACGCCATGTTCAGTTAAGGCACAAAAACCCAGGAAGACTCTTCAGTTACCTGCACAACTTTTCTGGAATGGAGAGGAAGAACTGTTACACAGCATTAAAGACATCCTCTGTGGGCTGCATTTTGGAGTGGAGTGGGAGTTAGTGTAAATGAGTTTGGACAAGCTCACTTATTGTGGTTCCATCTGTAGTTTTAAAGGAAAGATTTAACAGTGAGATTTATTTTTTTAACTATTTGTGAAAGAATGCATTTAAAATCACATATGCTGGTAACATCACTACTCTGCTGGAACTGTGAAAGATGAGCTCTGAGAGAGTCCTTTTTATTGCAAAATGCCTTTGTTCAGAAAGACATCATTCATCTACCACATAACACTGGAGGTGATTGGAGTGTGGTCTGACATTACTGGTGTTTGTCTCAGACTGGCAGTCCCCACTTGCTGTGTGTCCCTGTTTGCATTCTGTTGTTGAACAGCTGACTGAAACCTTGGATGCAATCTGATAAACCCTCTTTCTGTGGTGTGTTCTTTTGAACCTGGAATGGAGGACTCTTCTGCAAAGCCACCGTTGTCCAGCGAAGTAGTCCAAAAGCATATTAGTGCAGTGTTCTAATCTACAGCAACGTGAGTAATCCCTTCAAATTATTTTGCATAAATTTGCAGAGGCAGGAGGTGCTTTGGGGATGTGCTGCTCAGACTGTGATGTTCTCTCATTTAAATTCATGGTAGAAAGGTAACAGGTTTTCTCGTATTTTCTCAAAATGTCTGTCTTAAATCTGGCGATGTTATGTAGAGAAAGATGGTAGTCAAGACTATGAAGCTGATGGTAAGAGGTGGGGGTTTTGAGTTTCCATTCTTTTATTTCTGGAGGATAACCATAATGTTATTTATTTCTCCCCCACAAAAGATTTTGAATGAACCAGGAAAGAAGATTTGTATGGTTGCTTTCCCTTTTGTTTGAACAGAAGTAAAAGTATGCATTGAAAAAGAGGAGCAAGTTAGTCTCTTGAACAGAATTTCTCATCTTTCATTTTCGTAGATCATTCTTGATTGTCACGATGCATAAGACCTTAATGCCTTAATAAAAATAACTAGGTTGTATGGAAAAAGAACTTGAGTCTTCTGGTTATGCTTAGTACTTTACTTTATATGCCCTTAGGACTGGTATGCATTAGTTTGAGAGAATACTTCTAGGTAAAAGGTGTCTATAATATTAACCTGCACAAAACACATTCTAGTGATCTTCAGGAGAAAAAAAGCGCAAAAAATAAAACGCTATTGAATAATAATTAGTATAATATACTGAAATTGTAAAAGACTGAGCATCTGTAGTTGAGGTTGCCTGTTGTTTTCAGTTAGTTATTTCAGTTGTTTGTAGCTTTCTCAAGCAAGCTAGAAATTGGACTGGAAATTTTCCATGCTGGTTATATGCTTTGGACTGGTTATTTGGGCTGGAAAGCTTTTCAGATGCAGCAAACCAGTTAGAAGTACTTCTGAGCAGGAATTTAGGAAAGAAGGTGATCACTGTTGTCTCAGTGGTGAGGTCTCAGCCATTCATGACTGTCTTAGAGGGAAGAGTTGACATGTGGTGGTTGACCATGGCTGGGGCTGTGCCAGGACAGATGTTGCAGTGCCATGCTTCAAAGTGGGTTACTGAAAGGCTCTGGATTTAGACTAAACCTCCCAGTGGGAATAGGAAGGGAGTTCCTGTTAATGCAAATCATTCCAGCCGTGCAATTTGACTGCAGCCCTGCAAGCGGTTGTGGAGGCACGCCTGGAGTGCGGGAAGAAGAGGAAGGGGCGGTAGTCTGTGGACTGGGAATGGAGAGGCCAGCTGGGATGGGAATCTCTCAAACAAGCTCTGCTGCTGAAGCCAGTCTTTCATCCAGCAGGGCTATCACGGTATGTTTCACTTGGAAGCATCTTGCCTAAGAGAATAAACTGTACTTAAAGGATGGTTTCTGGATACTTGTATCTCACCATCAGCACTTTGGGAGCACCTATGTGGGTGTTCTGTGATCTCAGTCTGCCCCAGATGTACGCAAGAACAGAGCACTCAGTTGTTTGGGGAAAATGTCCCTCCAAGGGTCCTAGGTCCTGTCTGCATGTAAAAAACCTGCAGGAGGTAGCAGGAGGAATTTATAAGAAAAATAACAGTAAAAAAACCTATTTAGACAAAAGGAGCCTTTATAGATTACCCACTATGGGACCAGTACTATAAAAATGGTTGTTTAATTGTGTCAACAACTGCAAGTACCTGGATTTGGGAGTAAGTTGAGGGAGGAGTGATGTGAAAAATAACTATGGAAAAATAATTTTCCCTACCATACTGCATGACAGCAATGGATGGCATTTTTTTATAACTGACTTAAAACAGATGTAAAAACATCCCCTTTTGTTTCAGTTGATCTATAAAGTGCTGGTCAGTGAGTTCAGTGAGGCCAGGCTTTCATGTAAAGTACTTGGGATGCAGCTGAAAAGATACATAGCTTCTAACTCTCTTCCTCCCATGCCATTTGTTAACTTTATGCTGCAGGGAACTGTGGTTTGCCGGTGCCTGTGGTTTTCAGACTTGCTGAATCCAGAAACCCTTGGATTTCTGCTGTTTAACAGAGGAAATGGCTAGGCTAGTAGAATTATTTCACTTTAAGTCATCAGGATAAATGCAGAAAGAAACATTTCCTGAGAGTTAGACAAGAAAGAAAAAATGCAAACATATTGCTGTAAAGTTATCCAGTAACCTGTGTGATTACTCCCAGTAAATAACAACAACACATGCTGTCGTATAAAAAGTGGAAATGGATCTGGAATGGCTGGTTAAAGCAGATTTCTGTGCATCTGTTGCACGGGCTAATAAGTAATTTGTCTTTGTTCTTGTGTTTGTTAAGGGTGGCCCTATCAAAATGTCAATAAACATTGTTAAGAATATAGAGGATCCATGTGGTTTTGGATGGATCAGATCCAGGGGTGTGTCTCCATCTATGATTGTAAAGGGAGAGGGAATACTGAAGTACAAACAGAAGGTACCACAGTGCCTTTTGGGTACTGACTTAAACTAGTTTCATGTTGAGGTCATGACTTTTTGATGTAAATGCAATGCAGGGAGGAACTGACTGTCCCTGAGTTTCCTTGGAAAGTGCCAACCCACCCTGCAGCTCAGGTTTGCAGCAGCCACCACTCTGTAAAGGTGACTCATTCAGATTTGTGCAGCTCAACTTTGTCTTTAATCATACTCAGTCACGTGCTGGCTGCTTCAAATTTATTTTTCACAATGACAGTAAAAATACACTAATTTTTAAGTGTTAAAACTATGTCTGCTGTAATGCAGCCCATGCATTTTCTTAGCCCTGTGACATCTAATCTGTATTTCCATTAGAAATTGTGCCTCCTGTGCATTCTGTTTTTTTATTCAGCTGCATTCCAGTAGTTGGGTAGCCTTTCCCTGAAAGTCTGAAGCACCAGGATTCTTGTTCACACGCTACTTCCTGTGATGAGGTGCATAAGGCAACATCTGTGCAGTACAGAGAGAGCCCCCAAAAGAATACGGGTTGCGTCTGCCTCTCTGCTTGTCTTGGCTTGCTTCTCTTCCCCTCCTGTGCTCCAAGTCTGTTGTCCAAGTGCCAGTCTGCACTCTGCTTGTGAAACTGGGATCAGTCTCTGGGATACTCTGCAGGGACCAGTCCATGACTGGGTAAGAATTAGGTTCATTCTGCTGTTTGTAAAATGTGAGTGAGGTGGTGACTCTCTCTTGATGCCTTAGGATTTTAGTTTTTTTATTTTCATATATTTGTAATCCTGCAATTCTTTAGTGTATAATTCTGAACTCCACATAGAGTGTTAGCAACTGCTTTTCCCATTTTGGTCAGACACAACAATCCCTCTCTAGGCCTGAGAATCAAGGACATCTCACTCTCTCAGGCCCCGAGAAATGTAAACAAAAGTGAGTTGGGGGGGAGCAAACTGGGAGAATGGGACTCCACTACCTGAAGCTGTAATTGGACAATTAACCTCTGATATGCAAATGGACAAAACTTATATCTGTCCAAAAAACTTGTGACTGTGTCCATCCTGGGTATAGTCTCAGCGAGACTCCTGCACTGCCCAAGGTGTGCCAGGTGAAGGCCTTTCAGTAAATACCTACCCTTTATCCTTTCACTCTGTCTAGCCTCTGTTCCAGGTCAGCCTCTACAAGGCATCACGAGAGAGAGAGAGAGAGAGAGAGGAAGCGTGGAGCTGCTCTGTGTAGTGAAGAACTAGAGAGAAGCAGTAAGTGACAGGAAAATGAACAGAGCAGAGTAGGGAAGAGATTAACTGGGAGAATGCTGAAGGTCTGAGGTGGATGTGGAGAAACTGATGGATAAACCAAAACCTGAAGACAGGAGTGGCAAATGACTGAAAAAGTGTAGATACTATTAAAAAATATTCAGAAATGAAGGAACCTTGGTTATAGGTGACTTTCACCTGTAGTTATTCACATTCAGTCCAGGCCTGAGAATGCTCACCTTATGTCCGATGTCTTGCTTGGCTCTGGAGTGGATGTTGTACACTGGGCTTAGTTCACCAGAGCATTTTGTTCCCTCTGCAGTGAAAATGGGGAATTAAATATGAAGTCAATACTATGGCTGTGGAGGAGCAAATAAAAAAAAAAGGGGTATTCTCATTTGTCCAGCAAATGCTGAGTATTTGCCAAACGCAATGCTAAAAGTAGGAGCCCTGGTGAGAAGGACCACACTGGGGGAGTCTTCTCCAGCAGTGGTGTCTGTGCAGGCTGTCCCTCCTTTCCTCTGCTTGTGGTTCTTGTGTCAGTTTAAGCAGGAAGGCTGGAGAGCTCTTCTCTGGGGCTTGTCTTTACATTGTTCATTAAGGTGCTTTCCTAAAAAGTAGGATCGGACTTCAGGACTTTAATTTTGCAGAACTTTAATTGCTCTTTGATTGAATGACTCTGGTCATTAGTGTAATTGTAATGGGCTAATGTTCTTTGAGGCTAAAAATGAATGGCTGTGGTGGGAGAACAGCCGTCTTTCCCCTGTGTCATGCTGTAGACAGACTGCTACTTCTCTTGTCAGCCTCTGATGTAACTTAATTAATTGTAGTGGAATTACTCCTGATCTATAATTAAGTGAGAAGGAAATTGAACTGGACAGTGTGAGAAGTTCCCTGTGTTGTTGCTTGCAATTTTGAAAAGAAGTGGAAAAGTTCACATTTCATTACTGCCAGTCTGTCACCTTGAACATGAAATCCTTCTAACTAAGCACTGTCTCAGAAAAAAAAAATTATTGGGTGTGGTGTGTAGGTTCAAGGTTACTCTTTCCTTAGCCAGTTGCAAAATTGAGTTCCCTTTTTTTAAAATATCACTACGGGATCCTCACTGGTGGGAAGGTCATACAAAGACCTGCCTATGACATCCCTTGTCTGCCTTCTGACTTGGGATTTGCTTTGTCATATGGGGAGGCCGTGTTCCATATGTGGCTGGAGCTATTATGGGTAACATCCTTCTTATCAGACACTCAGCAGATCTTTTGCTACTTACAAGAAGTGTTACACCACAAGAACCACCAGTGTGAGGGCTTCCATACCAGTGTAGCGAGGTGGTGATTATATCAACTGTAGGGAACACAACCATTTCTAGTATCCCTGGTCGGATACGTGGCCTTTACACAGGAGCAGTGCAGCTCTGACAGTGGAAGCCTCCCACTCACATTTTAAGTTAATTATAAAGAAGTCATTGGAAAGAAATTACAGAATATCTGCCATTCCTCAGGGCTTTCATGAAGCTTGTTGTCATCCAGAATATGCCAAAGGTAGTATTTCTCTGATTGCTCGTTTTTCATGGCCACTCCCTGTGTTAGTTTTACTGTTCTTCTTGGACATCTGGATTAATTTTCCAGGTTTTTTTATAAGTCTTGGTTTAGGAGTCTCCTTTTTTGATAATATCAGTAAGTTTTGATACTCTTTTTCCCCAACTTGCAAACTGTAATGAAAATATTTTATCTGTTTGAGGAAAGAAAGTGTATTTGGTCAAAGATTAAATAAAAAGATAACTTTGACGGTATGTAGTATGAGTTAGAGCTTGAAGAAAAATAAATACAAATGACTAAATCTGTTGTGCCTATCCCAAAATACTTGATTTGTTCTGTATGAACTTAGCCTCTTAAATTTTTGGAACAATCAAGTTGCAGCCTTACTAACATTTCTCCTTAAGATTAAAACTCTCCTAAGAGAAAGGAAGTTGAGCTTTAAGCTATTCCTTAGCTTCTAACTTTTATTATTTAAAATAATTTTTAGTGTGATTTTTGGTATAAGAACTTTTCCTTGACTGAATTGTTGCCACACTGATCTTTTTGCACAAACTGATACTAATTGTACTTGGTATAAATCTAGAGAGAGTAAACAATTACCTGTATGTTGCATCTCCCAACACTCAGTTTTGG
Source organism: Callaeas wilsoni (assembly GCA_013398955.1). Lineage (NCBI taxonomy): Eukaryota > Metazoa > Chordata > Aves > Passeriformes > Callaeidae > Callaeas > Callaeas wilsoni. Next base: position 26,424 of record VWPU01015017.1, read on the forward strand.
AAACAACAAAAATACTTTGTTGAAAATGCCTTGAAATTTAGTCTTTTTGCTCAAAGATCAGCTGCAAGGGATGCATCCAGGCTGGCTGGGAGAGGTGGCAGAGGGGCCAGACTGCATGATCAGTTCAGGATCTCCATCAGTTCTGGTACTCTAATTTTTGGGAAACATAGGATCATTTATAACACCACTGAGGTGAAAATATGAATTGTTTAAAATATAACAGCAATCTTTTTGAGAGTGCAGTTAATTGGAAAACTGTATGTGTGTTTATGTATGTAGATAATTAGATGTACTCTACGTGGAGTACTGGGTTCAGCATTAGGGTCTCCAAAATAAGAACATGGACCTGTTGGAGTGAGCCCGGAGGAGGCCACAAAGATGATCAAAGGGCTGGAGCTCCTCTCCTATGGAGACAGGCTGAGAGAGCTGGGGCTGTTCTACCTGGAGAAGACTCCAGGAAGACCTTAGAGCAGCCTTCCAGTACATGAAAGGGGCCTGAAAAAGAGCTGGAGAGGGACTTTTTACAAGGGCTTGTAGTGACAGGACAAGGGGGAATGGCTTTAAATGGAACTAGAGACAGTTTAGATCGGATATAAGAAAGAAGTTTTTTACAGTGAGGGTGGTAAAACACTGGCCAAGGTTGCTAAAAGAGATGATGGATGCTCCAGCCCTTAAAACATCCAAGGTCAGGTTGGATGGGACTCTGAGCAACCTGATCTGGCTGAAGATGTCCCTGCCAATGGCAGGGGAATTGGACCAGATGACCTCTAAAGGTCCCTTCCAATACAAGCTATTCTATGAGCCTATGATATATCCTTCTCTAAAAGCTGTTCATTAGTTTTGGCTTGGATAAACACATTTCTGTCAGAGTGATGGAAAAATGGTATTTTTAACCATTCACTAGGTGCAAATTTTAAAATATATTTTCTGATAATAAAGTGTATTTTTGGTAGTGTTTATATGCTGTCACAGAAGTCTATTCCCATGTTTTCTGTAGCTGTTATCAAATGTTTGAGATTGATATGCTTGGGAAGGTGGTGAGGGTGCCATAGAGAAAAATAAACTTGTGATGAAGTATCTGTGCCGGGTGGTTAGAATTTTATTTAAGCTTGGTGATACTTGGGAAATGTGTGCATCCTATCTAGTGATGTGAGAGAACAAACAAATAAATTTCCAGTTATCCACAAGGCAGATCCTCAACTGTTGTAAACTATCACAAAGAAAATTATATTAATAGAGATTTGATTATATTTCTCTAACTAGTTGAAAATCAGAGATACTACTATGATGTCTGTTAGATTTGACCCTTTTTTACTAAGGAATTGTTGGTGTTTAAAAACTGGTACATGAGCTCCAGATGAGCCTGTCCTCTCACAGAAGATTCACACCTTACTTCTACCCTTTCTATATCCTATACAGAAATACAACTTTTCTTCCTGTTGTTTTTCCATTGGCTCCATCAGCATCCTTTCAGGTCACACTCAGCTGACTTAGTCCAGAATTGCTGCTCAAGGTCCATGAACAGAGAGGACAATGCTTTTGTAGAAGAGAAATACAGAACAAAATAATGATTTGACAAATTCAGAAAAAGGATGCATTTCACGTGTTAGGAAAACATTAGATGCTACATGTAAATGTGGATCTGTTTTTTTTTTAAAGGATACTTAATTTTGTCATTTACATTTTGATTTATGTTTTGAATTTTTATGTTCAAGTAATTTGAGACAGCTTCTACATGGTTAAAATAGTCTAGACTGTAACTAAGACACCACAGATTAGTACTAACTACAGATTCAGTTGTGGAAGCTCATCTAGGTGACCTTATTTTTGTCAGAGGTTTTGGACTGCAAATGGCTAATTTTGACTTCTACTTAATGTCATTCACTGTTATCTTATTCCTAGAAAATGATGAAATTATAATTTTGAAATGTTCTTCTAAACAGTATTAAATGCAAGAGTTAAAAGAAGCAAAGAGAAGTATTGTATTAGAGTAATTCTCAATAAAAATTGATTCAGAACAAAACCATCTTTAATGATAAGTGTCGTTTGAAGATGACCTGTGATTACAACCCACAGTTTTGCTGTCATTTAGGCTGGAGGGGACATGTGTTACTGCCTTGCTCAATTGATGAGATTGGATGGATGATTGAATGATGAGACTGCAAGCCAGGTCTTTAGCTTGTCAGCTCATGCCTAATTCACAATGACAGTGTGCATGGAAGGCAAGTGTCTGTATCCTGTCATATTTAAGCTTCTAGTTACAGCCTTCTTTCTGTTTAGTGCTGTGGATGCTCCAAAACAGACCAGAGAAGGAGAAGATGGCTGTGGACAGAAATTGGCAATTTTTGTATATGACGCTTGCTTTTTTTTTGCCCCCATTTCCTTCTTTCAGTGTTACCATGTAGAAATTATATATTTGAAAAGTGTTATCCATTAACAAAAATATTTAGCTGTCTGGAAAAACAGTCTGTGTTTTTATAAAATACGTTTTCAGTTCACTGCCTGCATTTGCAGTTTCCAAAGCTTTTTGAATCTGCTATTTTCCCTTTTTCTTGGGATTTTCACATTTCTTCTGTTCTTGCCCCTTCTCCCTCACTTGACTCTCCATGTCATAGATGTTTCTATCACTGGGAGTTGTGTTGGTATAACAGCAACAGTTAAATTATCATAATCAGTCCTAACTACTGACTAAATTGCAAGCAGTTCCATATACTAAAGCTGCTGAAATCTGTCTAGTAACTTCTGTTTCCTTATTGTATTGTAATGATTTTACCCCTGCTGCTTAGCAGAAGCCTGGTGACAGGAAAAGGAAAGTAGCTGTCTGGACCTGTTTGTTAAATGAACATCAAAATAATGCAAGTTGTTAAATGAACATCAGAAAGGGCAAGCATGAAAATGATGTGATAAGAGAAAATAAAGTCTAACTAGTAGGTTAAAACAATTCAGATGGAACTCTGATCTTCTGGAAGCTGGTATCATTTTAAGATCTATGGTTTAGATTTTTATAAGGTACGAAAAATTCAGATGCAGTTACCAGTGAATCACTTTTCATGCTTAGATGGTTTTAAAAGTGAAGCTCTTTAAGATGAAACCACTTAAGAGAAGATACTCCACGTACATAAAACTACTTCTTTTCACCCATGTGGTTTGATTCCCTCTATTCCTAGTGATTGTCACATCCTCATTGTCACAGGTGACTCTGTTGAGTTGGTTTACTCGCTGTCTCACAGCCAAATGGAGTTACCATTCTCCCAGCAGTCAGTGGCAATAGGCGGTAGGTTTTTCCTGTGACAGCATCTGCCGTGAGGCAAATACTAGAAAACGGTGTACACTGTGTGACGTTAACTAAGTCTGAGCCCTAACAAGTCGAGCAGGTGCTGCCTGTGCAGATGCTCTGTCCACGTCTCAGAGGAGCGATTGATCCACGAGCACACGCCATGCAAACTGCCCTGCGCAGCCAGCTGGGCGCTCAGACCCCTCGCAGCTTCAGCCTCGCTGTAATTCATTAGGCTGGTCCCACAGTTCTGTTTTGCAGGGCGTGTTATGTAAATCGTGTATATTATTGGTTCTTTAGATTATTTGTGTTTTCTCCAGCTGGATGAGTAAGTATTATGCGGAAGATTTGGGAGCTTGCATAAGCTGCAGAACTTAGAAACGTGGTGAAGTATCGTGACATAGTGGATGGGGTTGTCACAGCACACTGTGCTCCCTGCGCCTGAAACTGCCTTAATGCAGCTACAAAGGGGAAGATTAGGCTCATAGTTGGTAAATTCCTTTTATTTTACTTTTTTTAGTAGACTGGAATTTTTCTTCTCTGTCTCAAAGAAGAGTTTAGCTCTGGATGCAACTGTAAATACATGTTCCTTTCTTCCTTAGAGGGTGGAAGTTGCAACAAGTGACACATGACAGTCTCCACTAAGTCGTATGGACATTCTACATGCATGTGTGGCATTACTTATATATTGAATACCATAACCAAAATGATTTGACACATAGGTTTTAAGGAAGAATGAATACACTTCAAATGTTTTAAAGAGATGCATGGAGTCAAATTAGGACACACACTGTCAAAACTGTAGAAATGTGGACTGTTAAAATGATTGTCTTTGCATTCAGCTTGTTTCACTACAGATTAATAAAATGTGCATGTCATGAAATAGTGCTGTGACAGCCTTATTGGAAAAGGTCTTTGGGAGCAGAGTAGGAGGAAGCATACAATATATGTGATGTACTATGCAGAATACTGGTAATATATGCGTATCAAATAATCGATAGAGTATGTCAAGTGTAATACAGTGTAATGAGAGTCTTTTCTATGTGCTGAGATACAGCTGTGTTAAAAATTTGCATAATAGGTGCCCGTGGGAAAAATCTAGGGTTACTGCAGACAGTTTGACAAGTGCATATATATGTATTTTTTTCCCCACAATTTTCTTTAAAAATATTTTTGGTTGAGTATTTTGCTTTCTTTGCTTTTGCCTTTTTAATTAGCAATCTTTAGTTAGAAGTGTACAATACAGATGTTAAATGATTAGTTGTCAGCGTTTCTATCCCTGAGTGCATTGTGTAGCTCGTGAACATAGCCTGAGTTCTTTTTGGTAAAGTTGGTTGCTTTTAGAAGGCGTTCAAAGCACAAGACTCCTACACATCTACAGTGAGGACTCTTGAAAGAAAAACTTGTTAAGTCGTAGAATCATAGAATGGTTTGGGTTGGAAAGGACCTTGAAGGTCATCTAGTTCTGACCCCCTGCTGTTGGCAAGGATGCCTGTTGCTAGACCAGGTTGCTCAAAACCCCATCCAGCCTGGTCAAGACACAGGAGAATGTGATTCTCTGTAGGGCTGAGACCTTTGTTTCTGAAATAATTTTGGACTTTTTGGGGTGGATTGACCCTGGTTGGATGCCAGGTGCCCACAAAGCTGCTTTACCACTCCCCTCCTCGGCTGGAGAGGGGAGAGAAAATATGGTGAAAAGCTCATGTGTTAAGATAAAAGCAGGATGAGATCATTCAGCAACTACCCTACTGGGCAAAACAGATCTGACTTAGGGGAAGTAATTAATTACCAATCAGATCAGAGAAAGGTAATGAGAAATAAAAACTGAATTTTAAACACTTTCACCCTTATCCCTCCTTTCTTCTAGGCTAAACTTCACTCCTGTATTCTCTACCTTCTCCTCCTCCTCCTCCTCAGTGGCGCAAGAGGACAGGGAACAGGGGCTGTGGTCTGTTCATCATGTGCTGTTTCTGCTGCTCCTTCCTCCTCAGAGGGAGGACTCCTCACACTCTTCCCCTGCTCCTCTAGTGTAGGCTCCTCTGTCCATGCATCCCCTGGTCCTGCCAGGAGCCTGGGCCAGAATGGGCTTCCCACAGCTTCCCTTCTTCTTTTGGGCATCCGCCTGCTCTGGGCTGAAGTTCCACCATGGACGCAGGTGGCTCTTGCTCCAACGTGGTCCTCCATGGGCTGCAGGGGCACAGCTGCCTTACATGGCCTCCACCACGGGCTCCAGGGGAATCTCAGCTCCTGTGCCTGGAGCACCTCCTGCCCCTCCTTCTGCACTGACCCTGGTGTCTGCAGGGATGTTTCTCTCACATATTCTCACTCTGGCTGAAATTGCACAGTTCTTTAGTACACTATCACAGAGGTGCTACACCGTCACTGCCGAGCTCAGCCTTGGCCAGTGTCCGGTCTGTCTCAGACCCAGCTGGTATTGGCTCTGTCAGACATAGGGGAAGCTTCTGGCAGCTTCTCAGAGAAACCACCCCTGTAGCCCATCCACTACCAAAGTCTTGCCACAGAAACCCAAAACAGACCTTAAAAAAAAATCAGTAACTTTAAGCCTAATCCTAACAGTTTATGATCCTAACAGGATCATAAACTGGTTGGAGAAGAGATTCAGTGTATGTGTAAAGATACCTCAATTTATATTCTTCATGCTTACTTTAGCAAGGATTAAATAGTTGTCTGTTTGAAAATCAATGGTGATTTGATACCTTTGTTTCCTGTGCATGTAGGAGACAATGCTGGAAGTACTTGTTGCATTACCACTATTCTAAGCAAGCATAATACACACAGTGTACTTGAGAGACCTAGAAAGTTTGAGAATTTTATGTAATCCATCTAGCTTACTGGTATATTTGCAAAGCAGGAGTATTTTTGGCCATCTGTGCATGTCTATCAATGTGCATTCTGTTTGCATAGCACTGGGTCAAAAAAAGGAATCTCAGAAAATTGATATCCAGAAGTGTCTATTAAGTTCCATTTTTCAGGTGTATAAACCACTCTGGGCTTCTGGAGGCATTTATTAGCTGTTTGAAACAATTTGATATGTACATTTATGTTCTGTAAAATGAAACCCGTGCTTCTTAGTTAGTGTGACATCAGTTAGTGCTCAGAAGACAATCTTCCTTCCTGTGAGCTTGTCTACCTTGTTTGATTTCTAAACGTTAATATCCAGTGTCTTGGTACCCTCTTAGAAATAACAGGCAGGGTAATAGGCACTTACAGTCCCTTTTACTTGACAAATGAATGCATTTCTCCCTGTCCTGTCCAGAGAAGATTCCTTTTGCCCATCAGGTTCAAATCTAGTGCTGCAGCTGCATTCAGGTGGGCCAGAAGGGATGGTAAAAGGATTTGCTTTGCATTTTCTTTGCAGTGACAATGTAAGGCACTCTTAATTCTGGTCAAGATCTATTCAGTCAGGACAACTTGTGTCCTGTGGGTCTCTCGTGCAGCTTGCTCTTATCCTTCTGTCTGTCCCATCCTTATTCCATCATAATTCCTTGCAGGGTTCATTTTCTAGATTCAAAAAGAAGTGCTGTATCTTTTAATCTCTAAAGTCCCTTTTCTGTTCTTGTTTCATGGATGGGCTTAGCACTATTTTGTACAGATGCAGTGAAACACCCTGTTGCAGCCTCCCCCTTTGGTCACTTGACAGTTCACTTTCTGCGTTCAAAACAGTGATGTCCGATCTCTGCAGAAACCCTGCCATGATTGCTGCAATCAAAGGCTGCCTGAGTTCTTGTTAACCCAAGTGCATCACAGTTTCAAACTGTGCCTATATACTTGAGTTACAGACATTTTTTCTGCAACTCAAGAGTCCTTAAAGGGTAGTGAAGCAGCTTTCCAAACAAAGCCAGCAGCAGAACTTGACTGGATAATCCTAGAAAAGTAATTGGTCTTTCTGCAGTTTGAAAAGTCCCACACAAGTTTGAATGCAAAGGGTATTTCACTGTAGAACCTAGTAAAGAATGTGAATCTTATAGTGAGGTTGCTTTTTGTGGCATATATTTGCCAAGATAACACAACTGTTTGACATTTATGTTAAGTATTTAATTAGTGAATATTTTTAGTTGAAAACACTTTTAAATTGCATAGATAGATTGCAGGTTAAAGCTCTGGTGAGTGAAACGCATTATCAGTTTGCTGTGCAAATCTGTTTCTAAAATTCTAAATTTTAAATATGTTTAAGGATGAACCAAGAAGGAGGATCCTTTTTGGTTGCCTGGAACAGCCTCCCCCATTCTTCTGCACCTGGACTCTTCTCATCATCGTCTTCCTCACTGTCATTTCTTTTTTAGCCTCATTGTTTGAGGATGGTTTGTTTTTCTCTCAAGTTGGGCTGTAAGTGCTTTGTGGCGTACCCTCTTCTGTTTCTCCATAGCTTCCTACGTGTTCTCCATACACTCCTCTCCTTCCTCTGCTGGGGTATTCTGGTGGCAGCTCCCACTCATCACAGCTGCTGCCATTTTCCCTATGTACTGCAGGAAAAAGCTGGAAGATACAAGTTTCAGGGCTACCCATGGAGCTTGCAAATTTTGATTGTGTACATATGACGAATGAGGTTTGAGTTCAAGATTGGAGATAGGGGCCTCTTATGCTCAAGGTGAAAGACCAAGAGTTGTCGCATGCAGAGCAGTGCATCCCATGTGGACTGGCCCCTGGAGTCAACTCTCCTGCACAGCTGACTGCCCTGGAGCCTGCGGTGGAGTCATGGATGTCAGAGTCCTTTTATTCTGCTTTGGGGAACGGGCCTGGTCACTGGTGATGGAACACACGGGCCAGTTGTGCCAACACATCTGGCACTCACATTCTGAAAGAGCCATTGTAGGGGCATGGATGAGGGCTTGCCTTGGTTGTACTGCATCTGTGTTGTGGTCTGGTGTGTGGAGTGATCCAGTGCAACTGCTGTTTTGGCAAGTGTAGAGCACAGGATGGATAGTTCTGTTTCCCAGGGAGGAAGATATGTGAGTTCTAGGTTGCGTGGAAGTATCAGTCCTCCCAGAGAGAGGACGGCCTGGAGACCTTGGAGCCCTAGGTCCAACTCACAGTTCCTCTCTACGAGGAAATTTACTTTGTGAAGAAAGGTTTCTCTTGCACAGTTTGAGCTTTTCCCTAGCATATGGGTAGGTAGGAAGAGTTTGCCAAATGTGTTATAGTTACATAAAACATGCAACATCTGATGGATACGAAAAGGGTTATAATAAATGATTCCTTTACACTCCCTCTTCTAAAGAGCTAAACAAAATGGTAATACAAAGCCCATCAGAATTTCTTTCCCATTTGTGATGTTCTTTATGTTAGTATGGGAATTCTGGCAGTGAGCATGGGCTAACAATGGCTGAATCTATTTGAGAGCTTTCTGCTAGGCAAGTACTGCACTATTTCAAAGTGCAGTGTTCATTCTGGTTCTATTCGCTATTGCTATTAATACCTGTGTATATGTGGGAGATTATTTCCCATATCTCATCTCTGTTTCCAGTCCTGCATCTGCTATGACCCAGAGATATGAGAGGCTGCTTGAAGTTCTTCGATTTTTTTGGTCTCCTTTCTCCCCTCTCTGTCATTCTCATTTTTAAAGATGTACGAGTTTTCTGAAGGATAAAGTGAAGTTAAAAAAAGAAGTAAAGTTGTATTTAGGAGCTAGAGATTATTTTGCTTTACTGGAAATATTTAGCCAAGTTGGTGGTTTGGAAATATTTTCATGAGAACTGCTGAGCTAAAAGTTACTGAGACAAAATTCCATAAAAATAACTGTGAACTCTGGTTTATAACAAAGTCATTGTTGGCAGCCTTCCGTTTAAAAACTTTCCATAGCTGCAAGAAAGATAGACTTATGGATCAAAGTGATCTGAATTTTTTTTGGCAATTAAAAAAGTTAACATTTGGATTTGAACCCCACTGCGACTAGTTAATTTCCATTCATTTTTTACTCTGTATCCTTAATAAGAATGACACCAAGGAGCAGAGGATGGGAAGAGACACTTTTTTCCTATTTAAAATTGGTTCCACAGGATGGAAATTTGGCAACAGATACGGAAACTAAGCAAATCTGTTTACAGAGCTCTCTGCCTCTCTGTATAATGAAACCAACAAAAAAGTTCAAATAGAGATTTTAATGATGAAGCCACACTTTGTTGAAATTTTCCATTGTGCCGTTTTCTTGGTCTTTTTAGCTTGATGACAACAGAATTATTTGGTGTGAGGTGTAATGTGTATTGAGGGTACCAGCACCTATCTTATGTCTTGTGCTCTTCAGAACTTCTGGCCACTCTTCACACTAGTGAGCCAGGTACAAAGAGTCTGCAATTGGTGATATCAAAGAAGCTGAGGGTGTCGCAAATATTGCTAGGATAAATGTTAGGAGAGAACTTTTATGAGAGGAGTCATTGCAGGTTTCAGACAATAATTTAAAGGTTGGGCTGTGACTACTGTTAATGCAGGAACACATGGGAGTAAGTGGAATCAGTTTCCCATAGCTAACTCCTACAAATCATTGTCATATCTTTTCAGAATTCAGGTGGGTGTACCCATGCCCTCTGTGGTAGGCTAGTAGGAAACAGCCGGGTTGGGAGGCTGGAAAGACACTATTCTCTGCACCATTAACTTAATGATCAGCAAAAATGGGCCAATAGAGGGATGAATATTAGTCAATTAATCTAGCAAAGAATAGTAGCAATTTGCTTAAGATCAAGGAGAAAACATGGGAGAAGCTGTAACTTGCTGACTCAGAAAATTTTCTGTTGCTATGCAGCTGCTGACAGTTCTACACATCTGGCAGACAGCAGGAAAATATTTTAATTTTTTTTTATTATTTGCTTTCTTTTTGATCCTCAGGTTAAAAGTTGTTAGAAAATTGAATTAAGTCTTGTCTTCAGGGAAGAGTTACAAGAGGAGAAATTGCTGTTGATGTGCTTGTGCCACTTCCTAGTTACAGCCATATATAAAGGACAGAGATAGGTAAATTCCCTGGATGTTCGGGTTCAAAATAAGCAAACGCTTATGGATTTTTTTAATTTAAATCAAAAGGCAGAAAATGGCATTATTCTGTTCCCTTACATCTTGTCTGGAAAGATGTAGAATTTGTCAATAACAAGGATACTATGTACTTCATAATGCAGTATTTACAAACGCATTACCATGATGGATACAAGCCCTGTGGGAAGAGTCAGCTTTTCTTTTATGAAGGGAAATACCACCTTTCAAAGTAACTGTGAAGCCCTCTGGGGGGGTGAATATGTAGGTGAATAAGAAAGATCCGGATGGCATTCAGAGGTATTTGACAACGTTCTATACCAGACAGAAGCCAGCAGCAGTGCATAAAGGAAGATCGTGTCATGGACTAATATGTGGGTAGAAGATGGAAGGAATAAGGTAGGAATAAGTGGTTCTCAGTCACCAGAGTAGCTGGACTGGTTGATGCATTCAACCCATAAATTGTACACTGGAAAGGAGCTTGTTGATGAAGTGAGAAAGTGTCCCTCTGATAGTAACTTCCTCATAGTAGTAAGGCTGAAGTGAACCATGAAGAACTGGAGGAGTGACTGACATGGCTGTGTGACTGAGTAGTGGAAATGCAGATAAAATTCAGTGCAGATAGATGAAAAGTGGTCTACATAGGGAAAAAATAATGGTGATTCCACTAAAAAATGGTGAGTTTTGAGCTGACTGTTACCATGAGTGAGTCAGTTACCAGGTTGTGATAATCAGCAGTGTAAAACTGGAGCTCACTACTCTACATTGATCAGAAAAACAAATTAAATACTAGGAAATATTATTAAAGGAATGGAGAATTAAAGAGATGGCATCCTTTTTGCCACTTTGTATGTTCATGGCTCACCAGCATCTTGTATCATGTGCTCTTCAGGTCCCTCAGCTCAGAAACAATATAGCAGGATGAGAAAATTTTGGAAAAAGCAGCATTTCTAAGAGATGTGGAAAGGCTTATGTCCACAGGAAACAGGGATTCTTTATCCTGAGAAGAGGAAACATTGGAAGATATTCTTGAGATCTTCAATGTTGTGAGTGGTGGGGAGAGGGTACCCAGGTTTAATTGTTCACTGTCTCTTCCAACACAAGTCTTAGAGGAGGCAACAAGTAAAGCATAAGCAAACAGAAGAGAAGTGAGTCTTCTCAAAACACTGTGCCAAAGAATATTTTATTTGCTGAAATTTTACATGTGTCCATTTTCTGACTGTAAAGACTGAAAAAACAGTAATTTTTTTTCTCTGTAATTGTGTGTGTGATGTAATGGATAGGTGCACTTTGAAATATTAGTGTCTTCTGTGCTCTTTTGCATTTTTGTGTATCCTTGTATTTCTTACAGTACCCATCACCAGTGTATAAGGGAAAGTGAGATACATTCATTCAGCTGAATTAAATGGCCTTCCTATATATATAAAATTATTGAAACCCTTTTTTACTGTGTGGTGAAGTTTTTTTGGGTTTTCTTATTCAAGTCTCTGAGCTTTCTCAATTACCTAATAGGATATAGCACCTTTACTTGGATTTTAAAAAGGAATCTTAGATTTAGTTTGTAATAAATGTCTCCACCATTCCCTTTGGCCTTAGAAAATAACGCTCTCAACATGTTTGAGAACTTCAGTTGTGCACATAGGAGAAATACTCTAAATTATAGAGGCGTGGGTTAGTTGGCAGTCTTGGATTCTCGCTAAGGCATTGTGCCTCTTTAGGCACACGTGTTGTCAGCAAAGAAGGTGAAATTGTCCTTTATACCTCAAACATGGTGGGTTCTTTCCCATAGCCAGCTTCCGAAGTGGTCCTTCTTTAAGGTTTGGTGGGATAAAGCAGTTGTTCATGCAAAGAAAGCAGAGGAATACTGGCAATACCAAGAGCTTTTATCTGCACCTTCCTGGGTCAGGTGAGCTCAGTTTCCTTCTTCGCAAAGTCACTCACCTCAGTAGCAGCAAACATTATATCCACGTTCTAAGTGCACGCACTTGCACGCCTTTTGTGCAAGTTCCATGTGTTTTATGCCTTCACCCCCCTCCATCCCCAGTGCCTGCACTGTATCCTGAACCTTCACCTGAGATGTTGACAGTCATCCTTGGCAGCCTCCCTCGGCAGGGAACCATAGGCTGGCCTCTGCTGCTTGGGCTGTCACATCCTTGCTCCTCGCGCTATATCTGCTCTGGGGATTTCCGTTTCCTGGACCAGCTGGAGTGCTTGGGTGTGCATGCATGAGCCTCCATTGCTCACTGAACCCTGACAAGGGACGTGCGGTTTTACTCATCAGTCTCCTCACAGCACTAGGACACCTTAATTTGTTTCTGCTGTGATGGATGCTTTCTCTTTTAGGAAAACTGTGGTGTTATTTGTCTGTGAAAAGGGCCAGTACTCTTTTTTGGTTGTGCAGTGGCTGGTGTGGTACTTTTGTGTGATGGACTGGTGTGTAATGCTTTGCTTCTGAAATGAGAGACAAATCTGAGGATCTTCTTGAACACAGTTGCAGAGGAAGCACAAATATCAAAGTTTAATGGGAACCCAGGTTTCCTGATGGTAACTTGTTGTGCTAACAGCAGATTCATTTGTTTCCTAATTAATCAGAAGGAGTGTTCTTTTTATTTCAGCCATCTGGTGGAAAGCATGTTGTTTAGCTTCTTGCTACTGCAAATTGGAGCTACACAGGAAAAAGGATGTTTCAACTTCTGTTTTTGGCTTGTTTTTCAAGGTTGAGTCAGTACAGAGCACGTTAAAACATACTGTAATCCGTTGCAAAGTTCATCTCTCAAGGACTGCAAAAATTTAACTTAAATTTTCCTTCCCGAAAAGACAGGATGGTGATATTGATGATTAATTGCTTGTTATAACTTGTTTTATTCCATGTAACCAATTGTTAAGACAAAAGAAAAATTTCCTTAGTGAACTGCAGAACTATTCTAGGATACCGAATTTGTTACCACTTTGTAGAGAACATTCAATGTCGCTTTTACATTTCTTCTTTGGATTAATGTCAAAAGCATATTGCCTGTCAAACAATTTGTCGTTGAGTGTGCCATTAGCTTGCTAACTCCTCACAAGGATTTTAAAACATTGCATTTTTTTTCCCTCCAGAAGTCCCCTTAGTGCAGCCTTTCTTTGGAAGCTATATTGTTCTTGTGGAATATTTTCTGAGGAGCAGTCTGTCCCTCTGCGATGTTTACTGTATTTTTGCCTTGCAGCCAGCAGATTTTAGTACAAACTTGCCTGGGGGTGGCCTTGTCCTATTTTCCTCTTAGATGGTTCTGGCATTTATAGAGCTTGGGAGATCGTGCTTCTGAATTTTCCAGTCTGAAGAACTCGAGCCAAAACAGCAGGGGAGATAGCAAACCTGTACGTTGTTTGGCTTACGGCAGCTGGGCCTGTTTTTCCTTTGACCTAAAGCGATGGCAGCTTTTCTTGGGTTTTGTGTGGAGGAGGGGGGAAGTGAGGAAGAGGAAACCTACGTGAGGAAAACTGCTTTATCTCTGTGATTGGAAAAGCAAGCCTATCCCTGCCTGAACAATCCCTCTTTTTGAACCCCTAGCAAAGGTAACTCCAAGCTACTTTCACATGGCATGTAGAGATTTTCTTTGTTCGAGTTACTTTAGGAGTACTGATTATTCAGAAGAAAGAGACTGTGTATTCTTTTAATATTGCATTAACATTTTTGAAAAACAAGCTCTTTTTATGTTGCAGTATCATAGCCCTTGCAGAATGGACTTTATATTAGGGGACTGGTTGCTTGGCAGTTCTTAGTGACATCTCATGGCTTCCCATCAACCTGTATTTTCTCCCTTACATCATGGTCACTGAAATAAAATAGTCTTGCCAAGTAGGGCCCAGAGTCTCCAGTGGGGAATGAATTAAATACCCTGTAGATGGGTGGCTCAGAGGACATAACAACTCTTTGGGTTTGGCCTTGTGCTTGAAGAGCCCTTCTTGTCTTGTAGTCTCTGTAGTCATACCCGCCAAATGAGGTTTCCTGTGGAACTAAATTTCACTGTTGCTGCCTTTGAGGTGTCGTAGTCTTGTATTTATCAGCAGATGTTTCAGTTAAGTTTTGCATTTATGTAACAGAAACATTTAGTTATGCCATAGAGAGAATTTATTCCTAGAGGAATGGGTTTGCATGTCATTGTTGGAATCCTGAGCTTTTGAATTCCAGGAGAATTGAGAGTTCCCGAAAAAGTTTGTGAGTACAATAGAGAGTGGTGAGGCATAGAACATGCTTGAAGTGGAACACAAAAGAAAACAGCCTGTGTGTGCCAAGAATTTCCAAGGAACTCCTAGTGTTTAAACCAAATTACAAAGCATCATATTTCCAAAGACTAATTCCTGTTTGTATGTCTGCACTGGTGTGGGACAAATGGGTGATGGATCCTGAGCCTCCTCAAGCTGAAAATTTTAATCTTTCTCCGTGTTTCATTGTTTTCTCCCTTTTAGTTGCTCCATAGTTTTTCCTTACCAATATGAGTGGATTTCCACGATGCCTGTTGTAAGAGAAACTCTTGTTTCTGCTGTAGTTCTGGCAAGAGATGACAGTGCAGGAGCTGCATGGCTGCTCCTTCTGTGAGGAAGCTGTTGACCAGCTTCATAGCGCAAATTCTTTTCCAGAACAAGAATTTTCTTAACTGGCAGCTTTGATGAATTTCCCTCCTGCCCTCTTGTCCCCATTTGCAACCCTCTGAGTTGGTCAGTCTTATACCCAAATCGTGTTTCATCCTGAAGGGAAGATTATTTGGGCCTGTAGGTGAATGCAAGAAGCAAGGAGGACATTAGAGCAGGTGCATGTTACCCTAAAGGTTTCTCGTTGGATTAAGAAGTGTTAGCAGAAAGTTGGTGCTGTAGAACCAGCATCTCCAGTCTCTCTTGGCTCAACAGTGTGAATGCCTCAGGCTGTCAGAGTGGGCCAGGAAGGAGCTGAGCCTTTCAAAAAATATGCTGGCTTCAATATCATTAGGTGTGTTATGTAGGCAAGTAGTCTAGATTTGCCTAGCTGGTCTATATTTATTTTCCTCTCTTCTTTCCATTCAGCAAGTCCATGTTGCAGTAGGAGAGTTTCTTTCCTTGGTAGTCTAATTTATTACAACATCTTCACCTTTGCAAGTTTCACTATTTGTGCATTAGGAGACAGTTTAAATTAGATACATTTAAAAAAAAAATTAATCCATTCTGAGGTGATCATTTACCTCATTTTCCTTTAATAATAACCTTTTTTCAGTAGTGGTTTTCTTTGTCTAACATGAACTTTTTCTGCTTTTTGTTGCATTTTGTTCTACAAATCTCAGTGGGCTGTAGTGAATCCTTGTTTCACATCTTCCTTTTTTTTCAATGATTGTCCAAATTCTGAAGGCAAAACACAAAGGTCGATGTTCTCTCTTGGACTTTAGTACTGCTCCTCATCTCACTTTTGTCACTAAATGTAATAATTCCTATAATTTGTCTTCTCATATTTAATATTTCTCCTGTTACCTTTAGGAATATATTTCCTTTCAATGTTAATCTTACTCAGGGAGGCTGTAATCATGACTTACTAATTTCTCTCTTCTTTTAATGTTCTCTAGAATGTCTTCCTTAACATTAGGTAGCAGATCTGGTAGATTTTTTTCCTGGTATTAATTGCTGTGTAATGAAGTGCCCTTGAAAGTCAGTTATGTAAATGAGCAGCCTTGAGCTGGCCATAAGAATGATGCTGGCTTGAGTTTTAATTTAATAATTGAGGAATTGGAACATAAAATGGTTCTTTAAATCTAAAGTGGGATAGAGTCATACTCTTTATTAGACAAATTCTAATTGTGTGAACTGTATCAGCAGTTTAACATTTAGTTTAGGTGATCACTTTGTGTGCAAGTGAGCACTTTAGATGGTCATTGTTAGATGGTTACTATTAGGAAAAAGCCTTGCATTCAGTTGCCCCAGGTATTTTTAGTTGAGTATTCTGAAAGAAATTACTGGTTTCTTGTGGCTTTAAAATAACAAGCAGAGTTTTTCTTGAAATATATTCTTTACATCTGCAGTTTTTTTTTTTCCTTTATTAAGTTAGCAATTGTAAAAGTCTCTCTAAAAGTTTCCTGTATTTTTCCTGGAGATGCGTCATACTTGAATCTCTTGGCTTGTTAAAAAGCCCCAGAGTTCTGGACAACGAAGGGCAGGTACCACATGTCTGTTTGGGTAAAGATTATTATTTATTGTTACATACAATATATGCAAAACCCAGTGGATGCGAAGTTATTTGCAAATACAGGCTTGGCAAACCTCCTCTGGAATTCGGAAAGGGTTTTCCAGCTCGACTTAGTCATTTTTTCCCAAATGTCTTGGCATAACTGATCACTCAGGAGTGACATATGGTAGAAACATGCTCTAAGGGACAAGTCTCCCGGATGGCGCACAGCACCACACAAGATAGACAGATGGTGGCTTATTCAACCTTGGAAAAAGTTTAATCCTACATATTGGCACGTCGGCCTGGGTACCGAGAGAGAGGCACACGCATGCCTGTGAAATCTGAGGCAAAGCTTTTGTGAGTTTGCTTGCTGTTACTGAAAGAACTAGAAGGATTGAGCTGATACTATAACCAACGAGTATCTGCAAAATTATGGGCTCAACATGCTGTCCAGAAAAAGTGATGTTCCCTAGAAAAGTGGAAACTCCAGAGGTAGCAGGGCAATGCAGAGAATAAAATTTAGTAAACTTCTCACAGCTATTTCTAGACTAAAACATGCTTATTCAACAAAGCTGCTGAGTACTTAACTTATTCACCAATAGCTGTTGATTAATTGAAGTGTTTAGTTGGAGAAAAGGGTATTTTATGTTTTTCATAAAATAGTTCTGTTTTAGGAGTTGCTACTGGCTTTGTGAAGTGTATTAGCACTTCACATCAGAGAAATTGTACCCTTTCTCTTTGGTAGGTTCTAACAAAAAGTTACAAATTCCTTTATGGTAAATTTAAATTTATAGTAGAAAATGCAAACTGTGCATTGCAATTTTTTTTTTTTTTTAATAATGAGATGAAATCATGCCTTTCACTTTAATATCTTTGTGTTTAAGACAGTAAAGAGAAAGAATATTTGACATGGAAAAATAAATCTGCTTTGAATTCTTTCTGGAAACCAAGTAGCGATTGTTTGTTTGATTGAACTTCTGGAGTCAGGGCCATTTTCTGTAAGGATTTTGAAAATGCTGACCCCTTGAAAAGATAAAGGATTGCTGCCAAACTTTTTTCCCCCCACTTTGTTTTTCTTGTAGATCACGCTCAATATTCACAACTAGAAGGAAAAGGAAGACTCTCCTGACTCTCTGGACTTCAAGGATATCATTATGTTGTATTGGATGAGTTTAAACTAGACAAGACTTCTTCCTAAAACACTTCGAGAAAGGTAAATGTAACTCAAGCAAACTCTTCCTTTTCCAGTAGAGGAATAGTTTGGTCAAATTAATCACATTCTAGTAACATTTCAACCATACTACACCACAACATCGTCTTTTTTTGGATACTTTGTATAGATACATATCCATATATATTTCTATAGCTAAACCTTACTAGTAATTTTTAGATGTTAAAAGGTTTGGATTTGTCAGCCCTTGTATTTTTAAGGGAAATGTACTGGTTTCAAGCAATTCTCTTATATGGAAGAGGTGGGGAAGGAAGAAAGAGAAGGGAGATGCCCACAGTAGCCAGCAAATTGGTAATTACTTGCATGGATGTGGAAGACCCACTTAATGTTTCTGTTCTGTCTAATGAGTAAAATTACTTGAAAATGCAATCCTAGCTAGTGAACTATAAAGTCAAATGACTCAATCAGGATTGATTGACACATACATTTCAAATGTGATGTGGTTTGAGAGACCCAGAGGGAGCTGCAAAGAGAGAGACTAATTCAACAACCTGTTGTTTAGGATATGCATTGAAGAAGTAAGAGATGTCAAATCCTTACATTCAGCTGAGGATGCTCTTGTGTAATATAAAGATCTGCTTACTTTTGGACTCTCATAAACAAAGGTTCGCTCTTCCTGTGGGTATGAGTACCCTTCAGGTATTTTTTTCTGTCACCCTTTTCTTTCTTTAGCTGTGTGTCATTGTGAGAAATGCTGACCATAGGTAGCCAAGCCTGAAGGCTCACAGCAATCATTGCAGAACTAGTGTGCCCTTCCCATTTTATCTTTTTCTATCTACTATAACTAGTTACTATAGGACTTCATAAATAAAAATTTTAAGAAGTCTATTTTGTGCCCAAGTGCGCAGTCAGAAAAATGTGACAGACATCAATTTAATCTCTATCTAGACCCTACAAGAGCTTCTCACACACTTCACAGAAGCAGTGAGTATTTTTGTGGCCCATCCAGCCTTCTGTGACAGAGTCCTGCCTCAGTGTCAGGAAGCATGCCTGTGGGCCTTACAAGCATCATGTATTTCTGAGAGAGAGAGCTGCAGTCTGATGGGATGATTAAAATTCTGCAGGTCCACAGCTGACACCTTTTTGACCCAGATCTGAAGTTCAGACTTGAAAATACTTCAGTCCCTTGAAATTTTAGGTCATGCTTCATAGAATTGCTGTTTTCATAATTTATAGGCTAAGTGTGATCATATCATTGTTGAGTCGCTGAGCGTCAGTGTGTGTGAATCAGCCATCTGCTGTCAGGGCTGAGTCTTGTATCTCTCTGGCCAGTGACAGGAGAGGTCATTATACCATGACGAGACTCTGTCAGATGGGAATGGTTCAAGGTATCAACATGGCTGTGTCCAAAAAAAGCCACTTCTGCTTACTGGTAGCAATGACATTTAGAGGACTGAGACAGAGGACGAGGAGTTTTAATAGAGGAATGGAGACTTTGTGAAGACAGAGATGTGAAGGGTTTGCATGCTTGAGAGGAACAAAAGCTGGCTTTTGTAGCAGAGTTTTGAGTTATTTATGGAACCAGATGAGGAATAGAGAAACTGTCTACACAGGAGAAAAGCAGACTTCAAGATCTGGAAAAGAAGCTGCACCGAGTCCTTAGGTCACTGACCTAAGAGTGGTAAGGAAGCAGATACAAAATGCACGTGGTCTCATTTTATTTTGTCTAGACTTGCATACCTTGTACGCTTCCCAAGTGGAGTGTGGTTTGGTATTTTGGAACTCGTACAAAGCTTCTGCATGTTTTGCTTCAACCAGCGAATGTCCTGGAAACCCAGCATACCCTCAAGGTTAGATCCTTGTGTTAAACTTGCTGTAAAATTTGGGCAGGATGTGGGTTAGCACTAATGATGGGATCCCGTGCCATCTTGCTGTGCCAGGTCCTGTTTCTTTGGAGATACAGTAATCAATACCAAAGAAAAGTAATGCAGAAACCAAGAAAATTATTTTACAGGAAATAACTGATTCAAACCGTCAAAGACCAAATATGGTTGAGAAAAGCCAGACACAACTGTATGTGCAGTAGTGGGGATTTTACCATACTAGTTAATTGCTGCTGGACTATAGAGAGCTGAAGTTGAGGTTGAGCTGAAACATTAAAAATTAGGACTAAGACATCTTGCTACACACCTCATGGAATACATTTAGACTTTATTAACTGCAGCTGATTCAAAAATGTACTCTCAACAGGTGTAGCCAAACAGGAGGAAAGAACAATTTAAAAATCCTCATTTATGCATTAATCCAGTGGTAGGAAAATGTTGTAATTGTCTTCCCTCTTCCTTGCAGGGAGAATTTTTTTTTAGATATTAATTTCTAATTTACTACTTAGTCTCCTTTCTTTCTCCTCCCCCCCCAAAAAGTCGCCTCAGACCCTGATGGTTTAAAAATGATACTGTGCAGAATTGATGTAACTGTAGGTTGTGATGTGCATTGGAGGAGTGATGTTCCTCTCTTAAAATCTTAAAAGCAAGTAAAGCTGAAAATGGCTACATTCACTTTTATGCTGTCTATCCCCCTTTGTTCTCTCTCCCTCCCCCTTCTGCTTGTGCTCACTTGCTCTCTCTTTAGTATAACACAGTTGAACAGCAGTGAAGTGTAAAATGTGCTTTTGCCAAGGTCAGTTTCTTGTGATTACTCGCCTGTGGCAACTTATGCCAGTTGCAACAGACTGAGTCTCAGCAGTCCACAAAGTCACACTGGTGCTTATGCAGAGGACACCCAGTGTAGGTTATAGTAACCATAGTCTGGAATAGCTTGTGATGCTGCTGAATTTTAGCTGCTTTATTTAACTCTTCCGATCTAGCTTGAGCTTGCTTCAGTGGTTTGGAGTCTGTGCCATGAAATGCTGGATTGTCCTGGTTCTCCGGAGACCTTTGAGGAGGATTTTGGGTAGATTAAATTCTTGTTGTTAGAGGTTGTTTCTTTTCTTATAGTGGATGGCTCAAATTTCAGAATTTCTCATAAATGAAGAGAAGATAAAGCATCATGAGCACATGCATCTTCTGATATTATATATTTTTTTGTGATTGGCTGGCTGTTAGGGAAAGTCATATCAAATACTGTCCTATTGACATTGACACAAGAGCAATTGTTTATCTACATAGCAAGACGTACTATGGAAAATTTTAAGAGGTAGTTTTGAAGCAAGAATTTAAAAGATGAGGAGACAGTCTTAAAAAAAAATGTTGTGCCCACTCATAAGCATAGTTTAATATTTTGTTTAGAAGATAAAAATAATTTTGACTCCTGAGATAGGGGAATGAATGTGAGATTCCAGAGCATTCACTTTAGGAGATAAGATTTGTTAGATCCCATTTTGTTGTATACATTGGATTGGCTACCACCATGTGGTACCCAGTGGAAACAGAGGTAAGGGACCTCTACTTTCATTCTCCTTTCTCACATATTAGCAAACATATCCCTTTATGGAAAAATGCTGTATTTAGAACAGAAAAGCATGGACTTCTTGTATTGTTTGCTTATTTGTACTATCAGCAATATACAGGATTTTGTTTTCATTCTGGAAATATTTACTTTTGGAAGAAGTATTTAGCTCTTGAGCTGTGTAATAGTGATGTTGAGGTTACTTGTCTGTCAGTACTGACTAGTAGCGAGGCAGTAATTAATCTTGATGATCGGCTGAAGGGATAGAGCTGAACTTTGGTGACCTCAATGAAATTCAAAATTTCATTGCTTAAAGTTTATTATGCATTTGATTAATTTAGAAAATATATGTTGCCGTATTCTCTCTCAGGTTTGCTTTGGAATGATTCCTGAGCCACTAGTAAAATAATGGCTCAGCAATTCAGTCGTGTCCTGTAAACACCCTTGCATAAAGCGCACAGGAATATTCCTGTTATGCTCAGTGAAACTCCCCACAAAACAAGGTGAAGTGCTTAATCCTGTATTTTCAGTTTAGTCTTGCTTTCAGGCTTACAAGAAGTGTTTTTCATCAAGGAATATGTTACTTGTTGCTTTTTTGCCTACATGGAGGACCGTTAAATTAGTATTTTGTTTCAAGACTGACATTTGCTTATATGGTTTTCATAACTTATATGATTCCATTGGTAATCCAGCCACTTCCTTTTGCTTTTAATAACATTTGTGTTGGCCCAGCTCTTATAGAAGAATATGCTATGAGAGCTGTGTTCAAGACTTTGTGAAGATTGATCTATCTACTCCCCTTTAAGCTGGAAATTCATGGTGGAAACGAGCAGTGTTTGGTGTGTTTGTGCTGTGGTATATAGGCCTGTAGTACTTGCAGTGATCAGCGTTGGCTTCTAATTGTTAGAGCAACAGTGGAAATGAGTGTTCCCTGTAGGAGGAAGCAGCTGAACTAGAAGAAGCTGGTCTTCAGTCAGCTGAGAAATGAGCAAATAGGTGTTCTTGGGTGAGGTAATACAGAAAAGTCGCATTGTCTGTGCTTACCAGATCCTGTCACATTAATTGCCTTTTATCTTAAGGAACTTGAGGAAAGGAAAGAACTCTTCAGGCACCAAAGATTTTTTTGGAACATTCCTAATGACGTCCCTGCAGTGGGCTGCTGCTGCTGCACGCTCTGAGAATTTCCTCATCAGTACGTTCGGCACGAGCAAGCAGTTGACAATTGAGATGGAAGAAATCTTCACAAACCCCTGAACCCATTCAAATCTCCATGCTGAACTCCTAGCTGATTTTTAAAAATTCGTTAGAACTTCACTATTTCTCACATTCTCACCTCCTGGATTCTGGGTGGTAACAGAAATGCATTGCTACACACATTAAAGGTAGATGTTGTGGGGGGGGTTTGGACAAGTCACATTCCAGATTCCTTGAAATCTTGCAAGATTTGCAAGCTGATTTTTCTTTTAACTCATGGGTAGAGATCTGAAAGCTTGTTAAGGGATTTGTTCATACAATTCCTACTAGTATTAGTGGGAGTGCTCCAAGTCAGTGTCCTGGTAAGCTTAAAAACATTTACTGAGCTAAGACAGATGTGCTGGAAAAAAGCATTTAACATTTGGATAGACTCTTACTTTTATAAGGGTCTTGCAACTTGTGAAGACCACAGGAGTTTTCCCTTTCTGAAGGCAATCACTACACTCTCGTAGAAGTAGAGGAGTGCCTACTTACTCATTGTTTTATTAATTTTATTAGAAACAAACTAGGGAAATGAGCAGTGTATTTGTGTTGTGCACCAAAACATTTCTTTTTTTTAAAAATTTTTTTTAAACTCAGTATTTCTCCTGCTTTTCTTGGCAACAGTAGTAGTATCTCATATCATAAGCATTCTGTTCACATTCCAGACAGTATCTGAGGACTAGGAGCCAGGTAAAGAGAAGTCAATAAATTTAGACAGAGAAAACATTCTCAAGTTCCTTATAAAAGATGTTTAATCCAAATAAAGGTCTGTGTTAATCTGAGGGAGCAGTAACTCTGTAGCAGTTATCACACATACCTCCTTGGAAGATGAAGGAGAGATCAGTTGATAAATCATGGGGGTTTTATTGTTTCCTCTTTTAATGGCAAATTTACCTTTAAGCTTCTAACAGCTTTTAATAAATGTCAATTTTACATTTCAGTTATGGTAAGACAGCATGATTCTTATAGTTTCCTTCATCAGATGGGCAAAATTCAGTGATTAGAAATTAGAATTAGGAGGCAGGGTCTCTTACCATTTGTTACGCATGGCTTTGACACCTGAATCACTGCATGGACTAGGACAGTCTACAACAGGACTCTAGCATCCCCATGGGAAATACTGACTATAATTTCCTGCCTCACGGGTGCATATGAAGATTAACCTCACGGAATGAGTGAAGTATTTATTAATAAATGATAGTTATTGATATGTCATCTACTTGTTCATAGCCGTGACATTGCTAATATATTATTCCTGAGGGGAATGTAAATGAGCACATAAGCCAAAAGACATTCATTCAAGTAATTTTCAGCATCCTATTCAAAAGCATGTGTATTCAGTAGTGTCCATGTTAGTACTTACTGTTTGGATGATTTAAAAATACTAAAGAAAAAATGCCATAAAATACAAAGGGAGAACTCAAGGTCGTGCTCACTTATTCTGTCTTCACATCACGGTGACTGGAGTGCCTTTGATAATCTTCCTTTGAAAGGCCTGCTAGCTGACAGTACAGTGGAAGCCGCATACATTTAAATCCAGCTACATTTTGAAAGTTTAGTCTTGTTGCATGTTTTCTGCAGTACAGGTATGATGTATGATTAAATCGTGAAATGTCCAACAGCAGCATGGCTTTTTGATTTTTTTTTTTTTTTTTATTTCTCGCATTTTTCATAGCTGAGGTTAAAGATAAAATGTTTTGCCAGTCTATTTCCAGTGTCAGAGCTGTTGTTTGGACTGCCATGAATATGTGGGAAAATGAATATTACTTTATATTTCTTTCAGTGGTCAGCTTGAAGGATGCGAGTGAACATACAGGGTTTTGAAAGAGGGTTTTTTTAGATCCTTTTACTATTTTATTACCTCCTTAATGAAAAAAGGCTCCTTGGTCTTTATTTTTTGTTTCTTTATAGGTTTAGACTTCTGTATTTTTTCTACTATACTTTAAATATCAAAAATATTCTTGTCATAAATGTCCTTTGGGCCTAAAATTGAATTACTGCACAAAGCCTCTGTTTTTGGGTGTGGGCTGGAAAGGAAGACATGAGATAAATATGCAGTGCAGAGGAGAAGGAATGTCCTTGAAAACCCAATTTGCTACAAAAGCTGTTGCCCAGAGGTCATTTTTGACATAGTGCTTACTATCTGATCTGTTGTCTGAAAGTAATGGTGGTGATCCTTCTTGCTCCTCTTGGTTCCTCTGCCATCATCTCATTGGACTCATCTCCTTTTTTTAGTGTTGTAGTCCAGTTTACCTAAACATTACATCTGAAAAAAAAAAAAAAAGGCAAATTAAGCAGCTTTACTGAATCTCATCTGCTTTGATAAATTTGATGCTGGCAATGACTGAGTTGAGCCATAATTAGTCTTCTGTTGTGGTTTCAGTCAGAAAGGTCCCGTTCCCTTTGCCCCAGTGGCAGACACAGAGCTTGTGCCCTGCAGCTGTGTAGAAGACAACTCAGGAATGTGGCCCGACACACTCAGTGTCCTCTGCAAGATTTCACTGCCTGCAGGAGCTACTGAAGGTTACTGGTCGTGGCTTCAAACCCTTGTGGTGAGCACACGTAACGGAAATATTCAGAATGAAAAGACACAGTGAATTTAATGTTATGTTTTTGTAATGAGAGTTTGAGTTTCTGTCTTATGTTATTGATGGAGCTTTTTCTCTCTCAAGAATTAAACCCGAAGCAATGACTTATGAATCATACTTTGTGTCCCACTTACAGACTAGCTTGACTCATCAGTGATTTTTCTTCTGGCATGATTTAGGAGGGAATGCCAGTTATTTTTTTCATATGTTTTAATTATTATTGACTATGGGATAAAGATAGAGATGAAGGCAGTCCAGCTAAACACCTGATTTTATTTAGGTCTGTGCTTCTAAAGAGTCATGTCATTGTATTGGATTTGCAC
>VWPU01015018.1:0-27737 GCA_013398955.1 Callaeas wilsoni
ATGGGGATGGAAATGGGGATGGTTCCAGCAAAGTGACCTTAGCACAACCCTATCCCTGCAGCCACCGTCCCCAAAAGCACAGTGGCAAAGCAGTGGGAGGGGAAACGGGAGGGGTTGGAGCAGGCAGGGAGATCTCCCCCCGGGATGCAGAGTCGGAGCTGGAACTCGGTGCAGCACCCAGGCAGGAAAATCCATATCTGCCTCAGATTTATGATCTGTCGGGGGAAATGGAGCACAGATATTTTTAAAACGTGGGGCCATTAAGCTCTCCAAATGGGCCAGCTCACCTGCTATTTTAACAACACGTTGTGACAACATCTTATTTTATAAGCGGTCCTTTCGGACTTATTAACTCTAAGCTGTCTCATCCCATTTGGAGCGAGGAAAATGCCATCGAGATGACCCCTGAAACTGTTTAATGAGCTTTTATGGGGTGCAGGAAATTTAAGCGCCAGCCTGAGACTTCGGGGAGTCAAAAAACATGGATCAGGAGTGCTGGTATTTACACTGCTTTTCATTTTCCTGCTCTTCCCTCTGCGTGGCCTTGTTTATTGTGGGATGGGTGCGTGTGAGTCCATGAATTCCATCTGGAATCCAGTGACTGTAACATGATGAAGAGGATGGGAATATTTAAAGCGTCATCCTGGCAGCATGAAGTGTCTGCAATAGTGGCACATCCCCTTCTTTTTTTTTTGCCAAAAACCCTTTTCCTGAAAAAATACACCCTTGGGAGCGTGCCCTTGGGCGAGGGGAGAGGCGGTGCCAAGAGAGACGGGGATGAGGTCATGGAAAAGGGAAAACCAACTCAGTCTCGCATCTGGGAATTGGCTGCCAGTGTGGAAGAGGGGTGGAAAAAGGGACTTTGGGGCTTCCCAGCCTATTGCCGGTGATGGAGGGGATTGGAAACTCAGCTCTGCACTGGGGTTTTTTCCCCAAACGAGTTTATTTCAGAGGATAATAATAATATAAGAACAATAACAGGGAAAAATCATGTCTTGTAATGAGGCTTTGGGAAGCAGGTGAGTTTTCCCAGAGGATCCCAGCCCCTTGCCAAGCCCTGCTCCCGACCATCCAAGGAAGGGATGTCAGGGTGGGGGTCTGGGCACCTATTTTTCAGCATTGTTGCCAATAATAATAATAATAATAATAATAATAATAATTTGCTGAGGTCTCTGCTCTGCTTCCAAGGGTTTATATTTTCCTGTGGTGACCACCTTCTATTTTTCACCCTTAGGAATGAAAAGGGAAACCTTGCTCCTAATTCTTGGCAGAGCATTCTCCAAAGTGCCGGTGCTCTGCCTTGCTCCTGTTTTATTTACATTACAATCACAGCAGCCCTTTGCTTGGAAAATCTGAGAAAGTGGCCAAGAAGAATACACACAACTGCCCAGGAGAGATAATCAGTTGTTGATACATGCCTGCTGCTCTAATTAGAAAGGAAATGAAATTGGGTTTAAAGTGGAATTAACTGAGCGCTCCCTTATCCTGTCCATCTCCTCTGCTTGCCCAGCCCTTCTGGACAAATATGATGGAAATGAAAAAAGAAAGCTGATCTCTGAAACCCCCACACCCTGGGCCTAAGCCAGGCAACGACATCCCTTCCAATCTGCTCACCCCAAACGCACCTTCAGCTTAGGTACCACCAGTTACAGAGGTTCTTGCGGAGCCCCTGTTTCTGCACTGCCTTGTACTCATTTTTGGCCTCCAAGGACTAGGCAGAAGTGGATGGATTGTGCCTAATAGGTGGTTTAAGCTGATAGAAATGATTTTTTTTGTTTATTAAATCTGAGTTGATCCCATGTGATATTGCCTCCTTCTCTGAGGGAAGGGTTAAAAGGGTCACAGTGGGAATAACACCAACAGACTCCTGCGAGAGGAGGAGTGCTCTGGCCCTCAAATCCACCCCCTCGAGGGCGAAAGGGTGGGATAGGTACTACTACTGCTGCTGCTGCTGGCTTTTCCCTTGGGTGGAATTCATAGGATCCCCAAATGGTTTGGGATGGGAGGGACCCTAAAGGTCCTCCAGTTCCACTGGGATCCCAGCCCTCTGCCTGGCTCTCATGGCTGGCTCTAAGGGCATCCCTGCCCATAAATGAGCCAGTTGCTGGGTGGGTAAAAACACGTACCTTGCACTACCTCTGTAATTTGTACTTCCACAGAACTGCCAGGGAAGTGAAATGCAATCGATGGCTCGGACCTGAAGGCTTCAATTTAATCTCTGCAACGATTAATCTCTGAAGAGTCAAAGTTTTCCCTTGTTATCTCTTTCTTTCAGTGCCGCCAGAGCCTCATCCCATCGCGCTGAGACAAAATCCTCAGGTAATTTCCTACCTTTGCACTTGTTGTTTCCTTCCTTCAAATAAAACCCCCTCCTCATCCAGAGGGTCAGATGTACCAACGGAATCCGATCGAAATCCTGTTCTCTGGCTGAGGGATTGGCAAAACCAAACAAAGGGGATGATCTGTCAGAGGTGCCCAGAGAAGCCGTGGCTGCCTCTGGATCCCTGGAAGTGTCCAAGGCCAGGCTGGACGGGGCTTGGAGCACCCTGGGACAGTGGAAGGTGTCCCTGCCCATGGCATCTTGTTTGGTTAAACCCAGCCCTTGGATGCATGACTGTGTCCCGAGGAAACCCCACTCTCCAGGAGGCTTCTCCGCCCTCTCCGATCTGCAGAGCCACAAGGAGTCCGCCGCGTAGCAGCTGTGAGGTGGCTGATCTGCACAATTTTGTGGGTTTTTTACTTGTTTCTGGTATTTTAGTCTGTTGCAATCAGCTCGCAGGCCTTGCTGCCTTTCTGACCATTTGCTGTGCTGATCGTTTGCCATAAAAATTTGGGCCTGAGCCAGGGAGAGAGGCAGTCTGTAAACCAGCTGGTACCTGGAGCTGTTCAGAGCACTGGGCTGATGCACAGATTATTTTGTGATGACTTATTTTGATCCAGAGCCACGAAGAGGTGAAGGTTTGGCCTTTACCAGACTGGAGTATCACTCCCCTTAAAAAAACCCCAAAACACCAAAACCACGAACTCCACCAAAAAATGCAAGCTCTACTCATTGACCCAAACGTTTGGCTCCTTCTTCAGGTCCTGTTCACACTGAAAAAGTAGTGAATAACTCTTCAGTGTAAGTCAGGAATTTATACTCCATGGTGGTCCACAGGAGATGGAGATTTTTGGGGTTGCTCCATGAGGATGTTGGCAAGACATCGGGACAGGAGGAAGCATCACTGATAACTCCTGCTTATGTGACCTGACGGGTGCCAGCTCGGAAAAGACTTGTGGTGTAAAAGAGTGGAAAAACTTGCTCTCAGAAAAATTGAGAGGCAAAAAAAACCTCAAAAACCCCTAAACTGGGATGGAGAAGGGATGCCGGGAAGTGTGAGCAGCTTTTGGGTCTCCCTGTCACCCTCAGAGCGCTCCTGCCTCCCCCAGGTGCAGCTATGGCAGGGGCATGACCTTCCCCCATCGCTCCCAGGCATTTGGGATGTCCATCTGGGAACTTGGACTGCTCAGGACTCCCGCTGCGCAGGACATGGCACCGAGTCAGCCTGGGATCACGATGCTGCTGGGTTAGAAAGAAGTAATAATTCATGTCTCTGTTCCTGGGTCACACTTGAAATTAATGAATGGCTTTGCAAAAATTGGCCACTTTCCTTTTATTAATATGGTCTGGACTCTTTCTTTGCCCATGGGTGCCCGAGCACAATTAGGTCATTCTTTCAAGCTCTCTTCCAGCCTGGAAAAGACAAGGTTTTATTTTGTAATGAGATGCTCTGCTCATCCCACGACTCTTGAAGCAGGGTCTTCAGTGCAGGGAGAAAAGCAAATGTAGTGAGCAACCCGTGGTAAGACTGGTGTGACTGGGACGTGCACATCCATCACTGAGAGGCAGAAAACTCCACACCAGGATTCGCAGGGATGTAGTGAAGTCAGCCCAAAGCATTTGCTGCCTGATGCCTGCCTAGGTCTAGCTCTGAACTGGTCTTAAAGGGCCAAAAAAATGGGAGGTTGCCACAGGGAGGCTGAAGCAAGGCCCTGATTGTGAGGCAGAGTGGTGTAAGTGGCTCAGAACCCTGAGTTTTGTGTTACAGACGGATGAGAGGAGCAGGAGAAGGGGCATTTCTGTGAGACCGCATTGAAGAGGGGTATTCGGCAGGCACCGTGTCAGGAAGGATTTCTTTGTGGGCAGAGATGCTGGAGCAGAGGAATATTTAGGAGAGTTTGGAGGTTTTCCTGCTCTAGGGGACCTTGAGGGATGCGTGCATGCCAAAAGGAAAAGCCCCACAAAAGCTGCCGTGGCTTGAGCATCACAACCTTCTTGCCACCCACCGGGAACCTCGGGCCACTGTTCCCTCTCCAGCATCACCCATCTCACCTTTAAGCTGCTTTTAAAGCGTTAGTTTGGGGTGTCAGGGGGGATTTGGGTGTTAGGCTGGCTCCCCCTCCTGCTTCACCCATGGGGGCTGCGTGCCTGGACAACGGTGACAGCAAAACAAGAGGGGAAAAAAGAAACCACCTGCACAGGACGAGAGAATAATCAAGCCGAGGGGAAGGAAGAAAACAACCCAAGTTGTCCTCTCATAACATAAAAGCCCTCCTCCCCTGGAAAGAAATAAAAGCCAGAGTGAAATGAAGGTAAATGCCAGAGGTTTAAGTACCGTGCTGCCGAGTGTGTTTTAAAGGTTACCTTTCAGGGGGTTGGAGAGAGAGCGAGTGAGCGACAGAAAGGGAAGGAGCTGGAGCACTTCCCATTGCCAGGGCCACTCCAGCTCTTAATGGATTTTTGTATCCCTGTCTTCTTTTTGTGACATTATTAAAATTGCTTATTTTTAATTTTTTCCCCCTTTTCTTCATCTGGGGGAAGGGGTCGGAGAGGGGAGCAGGAGGACAAACTCTGTTGCCATGGCAATATCCAGCTGCACATCTGCATGGCTGATTTGGAGCAAAAACAAAGTTTTGGGTACTTTCTGGAGAGCAGAGAAAGGAGCTGTGTCTAGGTGTGCGTGCATGCCGGGACAGAAGTCACAGGGTGTAATTACAGGCGTGGGGAGGTGACATTTCCAGTGCTTACCTGGTGAGGATGGAGAAATGAGGAGCCTGAAGGAAGGTAAACACCTGTGTATAATGGGAATGCTGTATGGCAGAGCCCCCCTTTGAGGGCCATCTAGCAAATATCATCCCGTTTCCTATTCAAAAATATGCCAAAGATCCGCTGGAAGAGCAATTCCAAAGACAGCAGTGGAGAAAGCAAAGTTCTGCTCTGTCTGAGGGGAGGGGAGCAGCCTTCCTCCCATTCCAAATCCAGGGATGAGGGAAAAGCTGCGCTCTGAAGGT
Source organism: Callaeas wilsoni (assembly GCA_013398955.1). Classification (NCBI taxonomy): domain Eukaryota; kingdom Metazoa; phylum Chordata; class Aves; order Passeriformes; family Callaeidae; genus Callaeas; species Callaeas wilsoni. Next base: position 5,332 of record VWPU01015018.1, read on the forward strand.
GTCTGCTGTGCTTAGGAATCCTGCTTTCTCCTTCCAGTTCCTCAGCCCTTGGACTGGGTTTGCTGTCTCTAATTCGATTTCCCTGGCAGCAGCTCTGTGCCCAGGGGTGTTGGGAATCCTTCGTTGCTGAATGAGCTTAGAATCACTCAGAAGGAGCTGTCTGGCCCGAAAGGCCGATTTTCACGTCCTGTCCAGCTGTTGGGAAGAACCTTATATCAGCAAAGCTTCGTTATCTGCCTGGGTAAGCTCCTTACGTCGTTAAGGAGCATGGCACGCCGGCCAAAGGAAAAAAAGCCCATTTTTAGGTTTCTGCACGGGATGAACAAGTCACACCAGGGCTAAGCTTGCCTGGGGAGCTCCTCAGAAGGAGCTGTCTGCCCCAAAAGTCCCATTTTCCCTTCCTGTCCAGCTGTTGGGAAGAACCCTATATCAACAAAGCTTCGTTATCTGCCTGGGTAAGCTCCTTACGACTCTAAGGAGCACGGCACGCCGGCCAATGGAGATCACGCCCGTCGTCGCGTCACTGCACGGGATGAACAAGTCACACCAGGGCTAAGCTTGCCTGGGGAGCTCCTCAGAAGGAGCGGTCTGCCTCAAAAGTCCCATTTTCCCCTCCTGTCCAGCTGTTGGGAAGAACCCTATATCAACAAAGCTTCGTTATCTGCCTGGGTAAGCTCCTTACGTCGTTAAGGAGCATGGCACGCCGGCCAAAGGAAAAAAAGCCCATTTTTAGGTTTCTGCAGGGGATGAACACGTCACACCAGGGCTAAGCTCGGCTCCGCCACCTCCCTTTTCCCTGTGCAACTGAGGGACGTGCAGGGCTGCTTGCTGGGAGCAGAGCAGTGCAGGAGGCACAGGCCTTTGCCAGGGCTGGCTGAGTGTGGATGCTCCATTTCCTATTAATTCATGGGATCCTGGCGTGCTCAGCCTGCAGCAGCCAGCGATGGGGAAGGATCTTGGGGTGCTCCGGCTGCTGGGCGAGGCAGGTGCCTCCTATCCCCTGCCCCTGCCACAGAGCGGTGGGGAGGAGGCAAGGGGCCGTGCAGAGAGTGGGGTGAGCAGCTGGGATGGTTTATCCCGACATAATAGCAGCTCCACGGCCTTCCTGACGGGACAGAGGGGTGCCAGCCTGACCGGGGGGTGGCACAGAGGGCAGAGCCCCGTGCAGTGGCAGTGTCCACCTCTGCACGCCCTGCTGGGCACCCTGGGCGGGCTCTTACTGGGCATCAGGTGGCCTCCCTGAAAGGAATTATCACCCTGGCGGGGAGGCTGATGCCATTTGGGTTCCTGCTGCTCTCGTCAGATGCTCTTGGAGCCCAGCAGGCCCCAGCAGCACAGCTCTGATGGCACTGGGGGAGGTGGGAGGGCATGGTGGAGGGCGTCCTCCAGCACCGAGCTCAATTTGAGCCACTCTCACAGCTCCTGCTGTGAGGGATCTGTGTTAATCACACGTGCAGACAGAGAGGGGAGAGGAAATCCCTTCCATGGGGTGCCCAGACAGAGCGGGGTCCCCTCCTGAGGGACACGGGCGCTGCAGAAGCCCCTCTCCCACCTGGCCACCAGCTTTCCTCCATGTGAAAGGCGCCAGCAGCAACCCCAGATCCTGGTGAGGGCCCAGACGGGGCAGGAGGGACGGTGGGTGCTGCCCAGACGGTGGGTGCTGCCTCTGCCTCCCCTGCAGCCCCCCGAGCATCCCTTCCCCCGAGTGCCAGGGCAGGGACACGGAGGGACAGCCCGGCTCCCGGGGCTGCCCTGGCACTTCACCGGGCACTGCTCCACCAGCGGCGGGCTGCGAACAGAGGCCACTCGCTGAAACTTCTCAGCTTCGCAACTGAGACCTGTGTTTTGCCAACTCTGATAAAATGAACCGAATCTGTAATCCACAGTAGTGGTGTTTTCTGTGGTTTGGGGGTTTTTTTGAATTTTTTTTTTTTTTGAGTGTTCTTTTTTTGTTTGTTTGTCGGGTTTTACCTCCAGGGTCTAAGTGGTTTCTTTTACTACTTATTCTCTTGCTTCTTTTGCTCTGATTTAACCAGAAATCTCACCATATAAATACACTGGAAACACCAATGGGAAAAGCAGCAAGACAAGCAGTTCCTGGGAACACACGGAGCTGACACAGAAGTCATGGAGCAACCAAGCAGTGATACCACAGGAAAAGTATTAGCCTTTTTGGGGGGTTCGGGTGGGGTTTTTTTTGTTTTGTGGGGGGTTTTTTGTTTGTTTGTTTTTGTTTATTTGTTTGTTTTGGTTTTTTGGTTTTTTTGTGGTTTTTTTTGTGTGTTTTTGTGTTTGGGGGTTTTTTGGTTTTTTTTTTGTTTTTTTGGTTTGGTTTTTTTTCTGTCTGTGTGGGTTTTTGTTTGGTTTTTTGAGGGTTTTTTTTTGCAAGAGCAAGGTTTGGCATCCTCACTCAAGGAAAGCACCATCCCCTACTTGGGCTTGTTTATGGAGTGGCGGCAAAGGAGAAAGGATGGGCTCTCAGAAAGGGGAAAAAACCACTGTTTACCCCCTCCTGAGATTATTTGCTGTGAGCCAGTGTATATATTTAGGTCGGGATTAATTTCCCGTGCCTCCCAGCAGCCCCGAGTGGCACCCCAGAGAGCCGGGCCAGCCCTGCAGGGTCCCCAGTGCCCACGGTGACAGCTTCATGTGGCCAGCACCCCGTCAGGACTCGTGTTTATTGCTCTGGGTGACAATGCCGCTACAGCAGGAGGGGGGTAAAGCCACAGAAGCAAGGGAGAGACGGAGATTTAATTGGATAATTCTCACTGAAGCATCTCCTGGTTAACCAGCCAGAACCCCACCTGCATCTTTCCATTATTTTGCATGTTAACAAGGTTCCTGCATCCCGGGAAGTGGCTGGTGGGGCGTGAGGGGTGATTAAACCTGGCAGCGCCACTTCCAGTTATTCTCCAGGGGACCAAAGGATGGAGCTGGAGCTCGGTGCTCCCACCCAGCAGCCCTTGGGTGCCCAGCTGGGCTCTCCCTTAGGACGTTCACACATGGGCTTGGAGCAAAACAGAGCTGTTGAGGAGCTTGGGCAGCTTTGGTGTCATCAGGAGCAGACAAGATCCAGCAGCAGGGAGAGGAATGATGGCTCTTGGCACGGAACTGCCATCAGAGTGAATAAACAGGAGTTTATCTTGCCTTTTTCCTTGCACTCGACCAATGAGTAAGAGTACAAAGCAGGGTAGTGGGAGCAGAATCAAAGAATCATTTAGGTTGAAAAAAGGACCTTTAAGATCCTTAAGTCCAACAGTTCCCAAACCATGGGAACTAAACCATGTCCCCAAGGGCCACATCCACGTGACTTTTACATCCCTCCAGGGATGGAGAGTCCAACTCTCCTTTGGCAGCCTGTGCTAGTACACCCTTTCCGTAAAGAATTTTTTCCTAGTATCCAATCTAAACCTCTCCTGGCACAGCTTGAGGCTGTTTCCTCTTGTTGTTTTTCACCTGGGAGCAGAGCCCGACCCCCCCTGGCTGCCCCCTCCTGTCAGGGAGTTGTGCAGAGCCAGAAGGCCCCCCCCGAGCCTCCTTCGCCCCAGGCTGAGCCCCTTTCCCCGCTCCCTCAGCCGCTCCTGGGGCTCCAGCCCCTTCCCCAGCTCCGTTCCCTTCCCTGGACATGCTCCAGCCCCTCCAGGGCTCTCTTGAAATGAAGAACAACTGAAAATGCCTGGACCTGTTTATTTTGCACTTCTATCTATCCAGAACAGCCTGAATGGATGTGTTTCTTTCTCCCAAGGCCAGGCTGGGGGCAGACATCAAGCTGAGTGGGAAAGATCCGCACAAGACAGTCACAGGAAGAGGTTAAAAATGTAAAATATATCACTGGAAATTTCTGGAGCGTTTCCCATCCCAAACAACCCGACCTTCAGCCAGTTGAACTCCCTCCCCCAATTTTAACGGCTGTCAGTGCAAACACAAGGTGGCTGTTCCTGGAAACACTGAGCCATCCCCCAAGCCTTGAGAGAAACCCATGCTGCCCTTGTCCCTCCGAGGAGGTTTCTTTCCAAGAGCTTTATTTATCTCAGGAGCGTCGCACTGTTCTCTGGGAGGTTGGCCTCTGCTTTGACCCTCAGGAAACGTGTCCTGAAAGATGTCACTTGGTGGGGAAGCAGAAATGTGTTTGTCTGGAAAGCTGCAGAATCAGCCTGTGGAACCAAGCCCCAGGAAGGTGCAGGAAGAGATCCAGTTCTCCCTAGCAGTCCTAAAAACAGTGGAGAGCCAAGGAGAAAGCTGCTATAGGACCCACTTCTGCCACAGGACTCCTTCAAGATGGATATTTTCCACATTGGAGGGGGAAAATCTGAAGAAGAAACTGATAATCCCCAATTCTCAAAATTACTGCGGGTAGTAAATTAGCAGCAGCAAGTGGAGGCAGGTGACTCAGGCTGACTCAGAAGGAGTCAGAGGGAGCATCCCTCTCCCGGAGCCTGGTCACAGCTTGGCTCCAAGCAGCCTCTCACAGGTGTCCTTTAACCAGAGGGGACCTCTCAGAATGCCATCAAATGCCATCAGGTTTGCCCGCTTTGGTGCTGAGCCCTGCTCTAAAGGTAATTAAAATTAATGAGCTCTTACAGGCTGGCTCCACCCAGGGTTCAGATTCCACCGGAGAAGTGGTGGCTGCAGGAGCTGCTCCAGGAGCTGCACAGCTCAGTCGGAGAAGGAGCGTTTAAAATCCCCGAGATGCAGATTTTAGCCAAGGAGCAGGGGTGGTAACAGACACTAGAGACCCCTCAGCAACACCCATCTGCTCCACAGTCACAAACTCCATTCCAAACCAGCACCTCCAGCCCCCACAGAGAGGGGATCAGGATCTCCAAAACACCCCAGTGGCTCTGGTTTTCATCTCAGGAGTCCAGATCCCAGCAGCTGTCACCCTCCTACCCCTCTCCCCTTTACCCAGCAGGGGCTTGTGGGTGCAAACGGAGACCTTGAGCCCCATTTCAGGTGTGAGGATGGAAACAATGAGAACAGCATCAAAAAGAGCTGGAGGGGGACTTTGGACGAGGACGTGGAGCGACAGGATGAGGGGGGAGGATTCACATGGACAGAGGGCAGGGTTAGATGGGATTTTAGGAAGAAACTCTTCCCTGTGAGGGTGGTGAAGAGCTGATATTGAATTCCCAGAGAAGCTGTGGCTGCCTCATCCTTGGAAGTGTTCAAGGCCAAGCTGAATGGAACTTGGAGCAACCTGGGACGGTGAAAGGTGTCCCTGCCACGGGAACAAGCTGATCTTCAAGCTCCTTCCAACCCAAACCATTCTGTGATTCCACGGCTTCAGCCAGGAAGAAGACCAGGAAATGCGACTCCAGGCTCATCACAAATAGAGAAGCACCGGGATGTGTGGCTGGAGACCCCGGCCCCTGCACCTGTGACCTTCCCAAACGCAGCCTGCCTGGCGGGTCCCCCCTGCAGAGCCCTGGTGCTGTTGGCAGGTGAAATGCAGGAGGAAGCCGGGCTGTGCCGTGGGGAGCAGCACGCGTCGCTCATCAAAGGATGTTCCCAGCGCTGGGCAGTGACACACATTGTTAGCAGGGCCAGGCTGAATCAAGAAAAACAAGTGAGATGACACTGAGAGATCAGTAATTCCTCCCCCTCACTCATAACTCTGTCAGCCCTTTCAGCTGGATTGTCAAAATACGTTTGTCACAGAACAATTCCTACTCTTCTTTTATTTTCTGTGATTATTATTTTTTCCTTTCTTTCTGACGCTGGCTGAACTCATCCTTTTGGAACAAAACCCAGTATTCATTTCCTCTCTGGGCAGTTGATTTTATTACTGGCTCACCTGCTCCAGCAGTTGAAAAGCTATAAGACTGGCTGGGTCTTCAAAATTAAATTCTGCTGGATTTTTTTTTTTTTCTCTTTTCCCCAGCCTCACGTATTCCATGACTGCAGGTTACTGGCAGGAATTCGAAGACGTACTTGGCAAAGGTACTTTCTGTCTGGGACAGGGATGAGCAAAACAGGAAGCCTGTTTCTCTCTAAATCAGCATCTTTCCAAAGGCTCAGGCTGTTCCCGAGCAGGACAGACCTTGCTTGCGCCTTGCCCATTTTTCCTGGGGATGAAGTGGAGCTGTGGCCAGTCACTGATGTTGTGTTGGGAAAAGGAAGCTAAAAGAGGAAAATGTGGGATACTTTGAGGGTTTTTTGAGGGGAAGAAAGCTCCAGCTCACCTTCAGCTCAGCAGCTGGGAGCCCTGCCAGGCTAGGAAGGACTTGGGATGATGCTTGGTCTTGGGCTTCTTCCCAGGTTCCCCAATTCCTGCCGCGGCAGGATGAATCCTGCTGCTTCAGGGACTGTGTTGAGGGGGCCAGGATAAGTTCTGCATTCCACTGCCAGCTTTGCTTATTTTAGCTATTTCTCCTCCCTGCTGCGAGAAGAGAAAGATCTTGGGATAGGGAGGGAGAGATCCATATGTCCCATTGCATCGCTGGGACCGGCTCTCCCCAGCCAGACCCAAAATGCTCCAAGGGCTGCTTGGAGAGCTGCGTGAAGGTCTTAGAAACTCCAGATTAGCCGCTGCTGAATGAAATCCCTCACCTCTCTGTGGGCAGGTATGTTATCTCCATCCTGCAGCCAGAGGCCAGGAACAGAGCCCTAATCTCTGTTGACACCAGCTTTCAGCTCCCCAGCGATGTTCTCCGCCTCACTTGTCCACGCACCCGCTCTCCACGCCTGTCTTCTCCGTGGGAATCCCAGCGGGGACGTTTGCTCCCTTGGAGTTGCCTACAACTGCTGAACGAGGTGCCGGGGCCAAGAGCTGACCTCACTGTTTCCCAGCAGGAAATAGGTTTGCCAACAACTGGTGTTTTCAGTGCCCTCGTATCGTGGAGGATCTGCGTCCTGTCCTACCTGGAAACGCCAGCCACGAGACAGCGCTGGCAGCGGGAGCCGGCATTTTTACTGGAAGGAATATTTTTAGCCTGGCAAGGCGTTGCCCTGGGAAGCTTATTCCTTCAGACAGTCATACCTTGGTCTGTCACAGCAAGCACAGGGAATCTCCGGCTGCAGCGCCCCAAGGAGCAGCCCAGCGAGGCAGGGATGGCACCAGCACCATCCCAGTGCATCCCCAGACGGGGATCCAGATGGATCCAGACCTGCCTGCCTGCCAGCCTGGGTCAAGGCTGGACGCGTGTTAGAACACAAAAATCAATCACAGCCGAAAATGAGAGGAAGGGGAAGTGTGAAGAAAACCTGGTGGGTGTCAGACGAGCCCCCCCGAGCCTGCCCTGAGAGGTGTCCCAAATGGATAACGCCCAGGAAGGGGGCTGCTCTGGGGTGCACGCTTTGATCACCGCCCTGGAAAATGGGTGCTGAAGCTGGGTGAGCTGGGGGTGCTGGATGATGCTGCCACTGCTCCCCGAGCTGCCAGGAAATTCATCACTGGGATTGGGTATCCACAGGTGAGGAGGGCCATGCACCCACCCTTCCCCCAGGCTGGCATATCCCCCGTGATTCTCCTGATAAGCCAGGGGCAGGGGGATGAGGAGCAATATGAGCTGTCATCTGCTGCACCTGAAGGTCGGCTGAAGAGGGGTCAGGAGCTGGCAGACACTAATTACCAGCTGCAATCAAGGAGTGGGCAGGACCAGCCTCGTTAGAGGGACTGGAATGGCCCGGTCCGAGCTTCCAGCCTCGTCAGAGGGACTGGGACGGCCCGGTCTGAGCTTCCAGCCTCGTCAGTGGGACTGGGACGGCCCGGTCTGAGCTTCCAGCCTCGTCAGAGGGACTGGGACGGCCCGGTCTGAGCTTCCAGCCCCGGTCAGTGGGACTGGGATGGCCCGGTCTGAGCTTCCAGCCCCGGTCTGGGCTGTGCTTCTGTGCCTGCTCACCTGGAGCTGGCTCCCAAACTGGCTTGAGACCCCAAAGGAGAGGATAAATCTCAGTGGAGTGCATGCAACACCTGGATTCGGGGATGAGGAGGATGCCAGAGGATGGCTGGCTGGGAAAACCCCTCTACCTGTGTCGCTGCCCCAGCACCTGCTCTGTCAGGAAACACAGAGGTGTTGCTGCGTTTGCGCTGGTCTTTTATCAAACCCCCAGCACCGTCCCCCTGCCAAATAAAGACCTCCAGCCTCCCAATATCGGCACTCCCAGCCTCCCACCCACCCTGCCGAGACCTTGGCTGCGCCGCCAAAGGCAGCAGCAGCTGGGAGAGGGAGTGAAGATGGGGTGGCGGACGGAGCCGGGACTCGGAGTGCGCCGGAGCAGGTGATTATTTTATTCTTTTGGGGACAGGAGGAAGCAATTGCCATGTGGCACTGCCTGGGTTTACCTGGAGGGTGCAGCTGATGAATAGGAGTGTTTTACTTGCTGCAGGCTGAGCCACGCAAAGCTCAGGAGAGTTTTTTTCCTGAGCTGCTCCATTAACACAAACAGACAGCAATGCGAGCTGCTGACACCGGGGTTAATTAAATCCATCTCTCCATCAATTCTTATTCAGCTATTATCGATGGTCATTAGATCAGCGACAAAGTGACAAGCAAACAGTAATAGACTCATCTTAACCCTTGTGGTGCTGGAGGAGGGAAGGTGGTGCAGGTGAGCGGGGAGGCGGCTTCTCTGCTCAAATTCTGTCTGCTCTCCTTTAGAGCATCCCACCTGTATTTGAATGAGTCCTCTGGGTAGGGCAGGCCGCCAGCCCCGTTCTTCCAGCGAGGAGTCTGTGCCTGTGTCCCTGCCTGTCCTTTTCCAACAGCTTCATGGCCCAAGGTCATACAACCCTAGCATGGTTTGGGTTGGAAGAGACTTTAACGATCGTCTTGTTCCACCCCCCTGCCATGGGCAGGGACAACTCCCGCTAGCCCAGGTTGCTCCAAGCCCTGTCCAACCTGGCCTTGGACAATTCCAGGGATCCGGGGGCAGCCACAGCTTCTCTGGGAAACCTGTGCCAGGTCCCCACAGGAGCTGCACCGTTCCTCAGTAATGCTGGGGCCAGCGGATGCAGTTGGTGCCACGGTGACATGAAGGCTGAAAGCAGCAAGGTCCTGCTGCCGTGACACAGACAGGGCAGGATGCTCTGGGGCAGCTGCACCTTAGTGTTGGTCCCCCGGTCACAAAATCCCCCTGGTCACAAAACCCCCCTGGTCACAAAGCTGCCCCAAACTGCCGGGCAGAGCAACGGGCTGATGCCACCCTCGGCAGAGACCCACAGAGCTGCTGTGCACACCTGAGCACCCAAACAAACCATGGGATAAAAAACCGGGATAACTCCACCCGCAAAAGGACGAGTGAGGGAATATTCGGCTCCCAGAGCCATTCCTCCTTGCGGAAGGCAGAGCTGCTCCCCACGCCCATGTCCTGCAGGCCCTTCCAGTGCCACTCACACTTTTCCAGTCGGGCTCGCGGGGAAAAGCCGCCGCTGCTGCTGCTCTCCTCCGTCTCCCCCTCTGATTAACAGCTTAAATGAGAACTGAAGGCTGCCCAAGGGCTGCAATACATTTTCACGCTCCTGCCGCAGCAGCCAACGAGGCAATGTCCAGCTCCCTTCAAGGTCACTCACAACCTTCAAGTGACTTTCCAGCTGGCTTGGGAGCGGCGCTTGCGTCCTGTGGTTTTAACTCCTGGAGTGAAGAGATGGGGTCTCGCTGGGAGGGCTGGGGCTTGGTGCTGGCTCACGTGGTGGTGGGCTGTGAAATGCCAGCGGTAAAATAAACATGTTATTCTGCGCAGGTAAATAACTCACAGAGGATTTTCGTCTGCTTGCAAATCATAGAATCACTGAATGGTTTAGGTTGGAAGGGACCTTAAAGATCATCTAATTCCAACACCCTCCCGTGGGCAGAAACACCTTCCACTGTCTCAGGTTGCTTGCTCCAAGCCCCATCCAACCTGGCCTAGGACACTTCCAGGGATGGGCCATCTTCCACCCCTCTGTGGCCTGTATTTTACCACCTTCACCGTAAAAATCTTCTTAACTGTAGATTTTTTAAAGATTTAAGGAGAGCCCTGTACAACGTTATACAGGTCCACCTGAAGTATTCATCCCCTGGCATCAATGTTTCATCAATTTTCTGTCACAGATCACCTTATATATGAGGTGTGTATGTATGTAGCCTTATATACAAATAAATACATTTAAAAAATATATTTGTTACCACTTTTCTCCCTCTTACGATCCTCCTTGTTCTTGTGCTGTTGGAATTGGTGTGACCATGGCAGTAGGGATGTGATTTTCTGGAGAAGAGGCCTGAAATCTCTCCTTCCAACCTTTGACGCAAGGACAAGGTTTCTGAGTGCCGGCACAAGTGCCCCATCTGCTCTGGCAGGGACAGTGTGTGTTCCTGCAGGATTGCCTGGGATTCCTGGAAACAGTTAACGGCTCAGTGCTGGTTCACGGCTCTTCAGGACACGCTGCCGCACCGTCACTGTTTTTGCGGGGTTCAGACATCCCGGCGTGTGCTGCAAATAACTTTCTTTGCGTCGCTCTTTGGAGCGGCTTTTAGCACCTGCAGAAGCTGCAACGTGCTCGAGAGCTGGTGTAAAGTAAACACTTTATGAGCTGGTGAGCCCTTCCTTGCCAGAGTCGGGAAATGGGCACACACGGAGTGAGGACCCAGGGAGAAATGGAGGCAGGATGTTGCAAGGTGGATGTGTGACACACCCCTGTCTCCAAACACAGGATGCCTGGATGGCATCCCAGCACACGGCAGGGGTGATGGAATAGGGGATCTTTAATGTCCCTTCCAGTCCAAACCAGTCTGTGATCCTATGTGTCTCTAATCATCCCCCTGTGCACACAGCCAAGGTGGTATTTTATCCTTGCACGTCCTCAGTGAAGGGACACAGGATGGGCACATTAGGGAATGTCCTTTATTCCTGAGGCAGGGGGAAAACAGCACAGAGGGATGAAAGTCGATTCTGTAAGGGCTGATCTGAAGGGGGGAGTAATTGCCCCCCCGAGCACAGCCCCTGATCCAGCAAAGTGCCCGTGTCCGGTGGGGATCCAGCAAAGTGCCGGTGTCCAGTGGGCATCCAGCAAAGTGCTCGTGGCTGGTGGGCATCCAGCAAAGTGCCTGTGCCCGGTGGGGATCCAGCAAAGTGCCGGTGTCCAGTGGGCATCCAGCAAAGTGCTCGTGGCTGGTGGGCATCCAGCAAAGTGCCTGTGCCCGGTGGGGATCCAGCAAAGTGCCGGTGTCCAGTGGGCATCCAGCAAAGTGCTCGTGGCTGGTGGGCATCCAGCAAAGTGCCTGTGCCCGGTGGGGATCCAGCAAAGTGCCGGTGTCCAGTGGGCATCCAGCAAAGTGCTCGTGGCTGGTGGGCATCCAGCAAAGTGCCTGTGCCCGGTGGGGATCCAGCAAAGTGCCGGTGTCCAGTGGGCATCCAGCAAAGTGCTCGTGGCTGGTGGGCATCCAGCAAAGTGCCTGTGCCCGGTGGGGATCCAGCAAAGTGCCGGTGTCCAGTGGGCATCCAGCAAAGTGCCCGTGCCCGGTGGGCATCCAGCTGAGCCTGAGCACAGCGCTGGGAAAGGGAAGAAGTGTCTGGGTGTGAGGAGGGGACAAACACTGCTGAGCAAAGCCCGAGCTCATCCCTGCTCATCCCAGGCACCGCGGCTCTGCTCAGCAGCTCAAACCTCACGCACGTCCCTCCCTTCCCCAAAAGGGAAATAATTGTCATATTCATTTGTGGAGGGAAATAATTACTCCATTCGTGACACAAAGTCAATTTTTGTCCTGAACCAGAGGGAGCCCTGTACTGACAGAGGGATTTTCAAGGAGAGCAAAAATCAGCCTGGCATTTGCATCCTCGATTAAAGGCAAGAAGGAGCCAGTGGTGAGTTGTGGGGGTTTTTCTTTTTCCCTCTCCCTCTTTTTTTTTTGCACATCAAGTCAGATAACAGCTCAAATGTTCTGGCTTCTGCAGCTCAGGCTGCGGGGAGAGGAAAGGTCTCCTTTAACTTCGTTAGCCATGCTGAAATCAAAAGATGACTGCGGCAGGAGCTCTTTCCCTCCATTTCGTGGCAGCTGGGCGAGGACTGATGGGCAGATTGGGGCAACCTGTTGGTCATTTAGTGGGGCCAGGAGAGGCACAGGCACGTGCTTAACACGAGTGAAAATGTTTATAGGAATTTAAAAGGAAAAGATTTTTAAAAAGCACCTGGGGCCAGCGTGCTGTGGGAGATGGTGTCTGGTGTGTGCCCAGGAATGTGGAATGCTGAGTGGAAAACAGGGTTCCTGGGAGTCCTGGGTCAGGGCAAAAGGGCAGCTGGCATGCTGCAGCGGGAGCACAGGTGCTCTTGCAGGTAAACCACAAACGGCAGCTTTTGGAATGGCTCCTGGGCTCCGGGCTGGCTGTGGCTGAGTGCTCAGCATCTCGCTGCAGAAGGCTTCCCATGCTCCATCCAGGCTGCCCTCCACAGTCACTGCCATGTCACCCGCTCCCAGGGGAAGGCTGGGGGCACTGCTGGCTCACCCCGAGCAGAGGGAAGGGGATGTCTGCACGGGCTAATTGATAGCTGCTAAATTATGTGGGAGAAGATGAAACTGGAGGCAGTTGGTTGTGTAAACCTATCTGTTTTCCCCCATCTGCGCCACCATGACTGAAGCCGGTGTTGGGGTGATCTGTGACAGAAAATTGATGAAACATTGATGCCAGGGGATGAATATTTCAGGTGGAGCTGTATAACGTTGTACAGGGCTTTCCTTAAATCTTTAACCACTGTTGGGTAACCTTGAGAGGGGTGTTCAGGAGTTTATTCAGTGGCCATTGGAGCAGGGAGCCCGAGGGGGCCTGGGGTGTGATCTCCTTGTGCGAGGCTCAGCATATCCCTTTGGATGGGGCTGTCCAGCTCAGCCAGCACCGCAGGCAGTGTCACAGAATCACATAATGGGTCTGGCTCGGAAGGGACCTTGCGGGCCACCTACTTCCAACCCAAATATCCTTAAGGCCCTCCATACGGCGAATTTTCCTGCCTCCAAAATCAAGCGCAGAATGTGAAGATCAGCCCTGGCTCCGTCTTCCTCCCTGCATCCCTCAGAGCGTTCCCAGCCTGTGTTTCTCCTGGGCACTGGCTGTAAGCACTTCCCAAGCCTCACATGCTTGAGCACAGCACCCTCAGAATGATGGAGAACAGGTTTAAAAAGCTGTTGTTGTTTTTTTTCTTCCAGGTTGACTTTTAAGCATCGGCAGCTGGCTTCAGCAGGGAAGTTGTCCTTGTTTGAGGGATCTGAACTGGAGGTTTGGGGCTGGGCTGGGAACAGCCAGCCCAATCCATGAGCATTTGCAGCACGGGGGGAGCTGGGAGCAGCTCCCAGCCTGGTGAGTGGAAAAGTCCTGCTGGCTCACAGCTATTTTGAGGTAAGGCATTAATTGAGGACCAGGGGGAAAACAATAAAGCCATCCCCGAAACAGAAGCTGTCCAAATGTCGTTGCTAGGAGTGAAGCCGAGCCCGATTTATGGTATTTTTTTCCTGTTGCAGAGCTTCAAAGCAACTGTAAGGGGGCCCAGGTTTGGGGGTTTCCTTGTTCCCACCAAACCCAAACTTCCCAAAGATGTCCCCTGTGCCCGGAGCCGGCGCCGGGCAGGCAGAGACAGCCGGGCACGCATGAGGTGTGATGCTTTTCCCTGGCATTTAGAGGATGCCTTCGGGGCCCTTTGCATTTGCTGCTCCAAAGATTTGCTTGTTTGTTTTGGAAATTAGCAGCGTTCAAGCTTTTTTATTGAGAAAATCTCTAAGAAAAAGCGGGTTTTTTTCGCGTGGAGGGAGTATTGCCTGGAGGATGGAGGTTCAGCAGGGTTTTGCTTCCAGGATGGGGAGAGAGAGGAGGGATTTTTAAGGATCTGTTTTTGATGTTTCATGTACAGAAGCAGTGCTAGTGTACCGCTGGGTGTGTGGTTCTGGGAGCAGGACCTCCTGCTGCATCAGTCCTGGAACGCCAGCCTGGGGCTGGGACCTGGCAAGGGTCAGCATCCCAACAGGACTGCCTTCTCCCAGGAGCCCCAGGTGGGAGCAGGGTTGTTTATGCTTCTCCCACCCCACCTTGCCTCTCCATAAACAGCATTTCATCCGAAGAAGCAGGATGAACATGAGTGAGGGGAGGAAAAAGCCTGCCCTGCTTCCCGTCCCACCCCCAGCTGGGCACACGCGGTGGCCTGTGAGAGCTGTTGGTGTCAGAGCCCCTCCTGCAGAGTCCTTCTGGGTTGTTCCCGTGCCACAATTTCCAAGGACCTCTCAGGAAAAGCATTTTCGTGCCACCAGTATTGCCTCACAGCACTTGCCATCCCTTTTTTTTCCCCCCATGCAGAAAGCTGCGAATCGAGACCCCCGAGGCACCTGCGCAGCGCCAAGACGACTCCGGTATCTCTCTTTTAAAGATATATTTTCCATTTTGCAGTGCTCAAACACCATCTGCTGTTTTGCACGGCGGTGCTTTCACAGGAGGGGAGCATTTTTAGGTGTAAATTGTTCTTTAAAGTACATATTGACAGTGCTGGAGGCTGGAGAGGCTGGAAAAACCCCACAGAATGTGCCACAACCCTGGTCTGTAATGGCCACCCTCACTGTGGGGGGACTTTAGGGTTAGATGGGATATTGGGAAGGAATTGTTTTCTGTGAGGGAGGCCCTGGCACAGGGTGCCCGGAGAAGCTGTGGCTGCCCCTGGATCCCTGGAAGCATCCAAGGCCGGGCTGGATGGGGCTTGGAGCAATCTGGGATAGTGGAAGGTGTCCCTGCCCATGGCAGTGACCCTTTAAGGTCCCTTCCAACCCAAACCTTGTAGGATTCTATGACTCAAGGCCAGCGTCACCCCAAAAAACCCCCTTGGGCTTGTAAAAATTAACTGACCCTGCTGCCTGTGACGTGTAACTTATGGAAGGTCGGGGTTATGCAGAGCAACAAGGCTTCATTTCAGAGGGATACTCTTGGCAAAAACCGGGATAATGATCCCACCCTCCCCCTCCCAGTTAATCCCCTGTCTCTCTTTCAAGGCAAGCAAAGCAACAGCAAATAACCGGTGAAGAAACTTAGTCCCTGATCTGTAGCACTTAAACCAAATACGATTAAAATAATTGCTGCAGCCGGGTGCCTGCTCTCCCGTTCCCTGTTCCGGTGTCCCTGGGATGTAATGACTGCGGCCCCGCGCTATTCCAGCATTAATTGGGTGTCTCATTGCCAGCTATCACCTTATTTATTTTAGGAGCTGTAATTTATCTCGGGCCAGGTGTGCCAAGTGGCCCAATTACACCAAGGTCAGGGAGTGGCTCCCGCGAAAAGCGCGAGAGTGGGAGCGCAACAGCTCCTGCCCAGCCTCTCCAGGAGCATGCTCCCGGATTCCCGCATGGTCCAGGCTCAGCCACGCTCCACAGACCATCCCCAGCCAAGTACAGGGGAGCAAATGATGATTTTCACACGTGATTTTTATTTTTTCTCCCCTTGTTCTAGTTTGTCTTCTCTTTTTTTTTTTTTTTTCCCCCTGCTGTACCAGGTTCTTGCTGGCAACAACAGCCGTTGTGTTTTGACGAGTTAATAAACATCTCCCCCAGGAGCGAGGGAGCTCCAGCATGCTCTGCTTCACCGTGTTTTACGTCTGACTAACAGAGTTTGCCGAGCAAGAGGTGTTTTTCTAATCTGAGAACTCGGTGGCTCACGTTTCCCACCTCTCCCTGGAGCTGCTGCGCTTCCCTGCTGATACCGTGATGCTTCTGTTATCTCCTGGAGGGCACCCCATCGCCACAGTCCCCCCCTGCCCCTTCTGCCACCCCCAATCCCACGTTATCACTTGGATCCCGTGCCTTGGAGCCATTTATCAGCCTTGGAAGTTAAGATACCGGTGTTCGTCTTGCTCTGGGACCTGTGCGCTCCCATGGCATGGGATTCCTGTGCTGACGGGATTCCCTCCACTGCTGGAGGGGCCACCAAAACCACCACCCGCTGCTGCAATGAGCTGCTGCTGAATGCCAGGTCCCTGCACTGCTGACACACCTCGTCTTGCTCCTCCCAAGCACCTCCATCATTGCCCCACAACACGCGGGTTTTGCCAGCCTCGCAGACCAAAATCCAGGACTCCTTCATCATTTTCAGACCAGCACGTGAGGAAGGCCTTGGAAACCTGAAGAGCAGGGACAGATGGACACTGCTCCAGAACCTGCTGTTACTAGGATGCCCCTCAGGGCTATAGCCACCTGGAGGTGGCTGCTGCCTTTGTGCTTTTTGGCAAGAAGAAACGGATCCTTGGAAGTGGCATGAGGCAGCCCCGGGAAGGTGGCGCGTGGTCCGCAGAGCCAAATTGCCAGTTCCGACTTGTAGAACATTATCGCTCGTGAATTATGGATGGTTATTGCACCTCCTGGACGATAAATTATTGAGCTGACACGCTGGATGGAGAGCGAGGCGCAGGGGCCGTGCTTGCGGCAGGCGGGTCTGGAATGTGGTGTCTTCACAGGGAGTGGGGGATGTTTTTTCCCTCCTTTCCTTCCTAAGTAAGAGCATCTCGGCCTGAAGCTGTGGAAACAGCAGGGCCTTGCTCACCCTGTCTCACCCAGCCAGCTGTGAGGGCAGCCCCAGCCAAGAATCCCTGGTGAGGGATCCTGGGGGATCCCTGCACTGGGACGAGGACAGAAACTCTGGGGTCCCCTCCCTGCCTCCTCTGTAGCATCATCGTGGGCACTTCTGAGCCCAGTAACCTCTCCTTGCCCTCAGGAGGATTTGGGCCATGGTTTATTCGGGTGATTAGACGCTATTTATCTCCCAGGCTGTGCTGGTCCAGCACTCCTGGCAAGGCGTGGCAGGTCTGCTGAGCCCCTTGTCCGACACGTGCTGCCGGCAGCCTTGGGCTTCAGGGACTCCCTGAGGTGGCTGTTCCATCATGTCTAACAGACCTTGACAGACCCGTGTGCCCCCTGAGTTCGCCTAAATGCTTTCTGGGGGCCACTTAGGCTGCAGGTCTCCATAGCACCCTGTGGCAATGAGTTCCATAATTTAATCATGGGTGGCGTGGAAAAAGCGCCGTCTTTTGTTTGTCCCTAAATCTGCTGCCCAATAACTCGATTTGGACACTCCTAGTTCCTCTGTTGGAAGAAACAGGGAATTATCACTGCCTCTGCACCTGCTCCACGGCACTGGCGCTTTTATACTGTCCTGCTGTGGCTTTTCTTTCCCTCTGTCTTATTCATCCCTCCTGGCAATTTCCAACTCCCCTGCCAGCTCTGCTTCACACGGAGGATGGAGATGGGAAGGTCCCTGCTTTGCTCCATGGCTGTGTGGATCTCCCTTGTCCCCCTCTCTCTCTTTTCCAGATGCTCGGGAGGCACCGCTGACTCCGGTCCAGATGCCGACAGCTCCCTCTGGAGCGAGACATGGTCTCAGTGAAAACCCCCAAGGCATCTCCTGGTGGTTTGGGGTGCTCGCTCCTTCCCGTTGGCTCCCTGTGTGCACACGTGGAGCTGTTCCCAGCCTCCCAGCCCCTCACCCGGGAAGGGGTTCATAACGTGGGTTATGGTCACCTTGGGAGTCACCGTCTCCCAACCAGGCTTTCCTGGCCCCGGGGGGAGCAGCTTTACCTCCATCCTCCTGTGGGACGCAGTGAAGCACCCTGCCAGGTGGAGGACAGAGGTGACACGAGGGTCCAAGGGGACACAAGGGGATGGGGGGGGGTTTGTGTCTGCCTCTCCCCACGCCCAGCAGGATTTCCATCGCATCTCGAGCTGAAGCCAAGGAGAATCTGGAGTCGGGAGAAAGTGAAGCGCTTTCCCTAATCAAATCACACGCCAGTGTCACTTGAAAAGCTCTGCAAAGCAGAAAGGACTTGGGAGCCACTGAACCACAAACTTCCGCTCCCTCCCCAGTGCCTTCGTGGAGATCCTGCCTCTCTTCTCCATTTCTGGCCCATGAGCTCAGTCTGGGAGGGAGCCAGGACTCAGAGATCCCACTTTGCTCCCCACATCTGGTGCAGGCCCTGCACGCCAGGTATCCCATGGGCTGGAGGATTTGGGGATATGTAAATGGTGTTTCCATCGTGCTGGTCTTCATCTTGGGGATGTTCTGCCCTCTCTGATCATCAAGGGGGTCTTCTCCATCCTCAGCTTCCATGAAGGTGCTGCATCTTCTCCTGAGCCTTGCTCAGCTCCCTCAGGAGCCCCTACCAGCCCAAGCATGGAATGTGCATCCCTGTTTGGAGGTGAGGGGCAGGACAGTCCCTTGCCTTCACCTCCCTGCTCTGAGCTTAAAGGGTTAACCTGGAGAGCCCCAGTGTGGGGTGGGGGAGCCCATGGAGCAGGGGAAGGAAGGGAGGGTGCTGGATGCTTCACCCTCAGAGAGCATGGGAGAAAATCAGCAGGGAATCATAGAATCATGGAATGGTTTTGGTTGGAATGGACTCTGTGGATCACCTTGTTCTAACCCCCTGCCGTGGGCAGGGACACCTTCCACTGGACCAGGTGCCTCCAAGCCCCGTCCAACCTGGCCTTGGACACTCCCAGGGATGGGGCAGCCACAGCTTCTCTGGGCACCCTGTGCCAGGGCCTCCCCACCCTCACAGGGAAGAATTTCTACCTTATATCTCCTCTAAACCTCCCCTCTTTCCGTTTCAAACAGTTCCCCCATGTCTTATCACTATCTGCCCAGGGAAGCTGGCCCGTGGCAAACTGAGGGGGGCACGTTGGCTCTGTCCAAGTGTCCCCCAGCAACGACCTACCTGTCAAAATACACCGGTCCACCTGTTTTGCAGGAAAACCTGCTCTGTCTTCATCCAACTCTTTTTCTGCCCTGACTCTCCCTGCCTTGTGCAGAGAAGCAAATTCCCTGTCCTTTTCAGGCAGCATCCAGGACTTCTGCGTGGCAGTAACAGCATCCTTGCAGCAGGTCTGTCAGCAGGAATTTCTGCAGCCTCCTTTGGTGCTCCCAGAGCTCTCAGGTGAGGAAATTGTCAGTAGTAGGGGAAAAAAATGAAATGAACCACAGCTAACTCAGTGTTTACTTTGTGCCAGGGCTCTCCTGGTAACAACCTATTAAACCCTATTAAAATTCCCTCTTTATAGAAAGCAGGGGCATTTCAGCCCAGCTGGATTCCCGGAGGAGGGAAGCGGCTTTTTGCAGAGCAAGAGGAGATGTGGCTGGGTGAGCTGGTGGGGAGGCAATGCCTGGGCATCCGGGCAGCAGCATCCCAGGGAAATCAGAACTCTCTACGAGGCTTTTCCGTGCCGGGGAAGCCGTTCCCAGTGCCTCGACCCCACGTTATCAGTAGCTTTGCTGCGTATCCCCTCTTTTTCCCCTGTGTGCTGGTCTTCAGACGCTCTCTCCTTCCTAATGCCTAATTAGGTTGGCAGGACTGTTTGTCCCGATAGCACAGCTCCGGATAATGCCATGCAAATTGCCTCCAAGACCTCTGAACCCCCAAATAAAAAAGCACCTCTGGCTACCCCTGGCTGCAGCCTTTCCAGCCGACCACGGCTGCAAAAAACAACTGAGGGCTTAAAAGAACAAGCTCTCTAAAAAAAAAAAAATAAAAATCGTCCTTCTTCCCACCGATTGAAATTTTTTTTCTGCGGTAAAGATGTCTTGATATCTCGGTGCCAGCGAGCCCAGCCTTATCCCAGATCGCTGAGATATTTAGTGAGGAGCAAGGTCTGAAAGGAAAGAAACCAACAGAGGGTGTTTCAGCCCACCTAAGGTCTGCTCTGCCTCCAAAGTTTGGGTGGGAAAAGAAATCCACCCCTCCCACAACTGTGCGGTCAGAGCTGAAGGGCGCCGTGACCTCGAATCCCAAACAAGTAAATCTTTGTCTCACCTCCTGATTAAGCTTTGGGAGTTTCCTCTGTTTATTATTCATCTGACTGCCATCTTTTTTAACGCTTTCGTGCACCCCCTTCCTCCCGGCTGTGCCGGAGACCCGAGTGCCCAGCCCAGAGAGGTCCCTGCTCAGGTGCCGTGTGTGTCGCCAGTGGGATGTGCTGCTCCTGCTGCACTTCCGAGCTGGGAGCCTGGTGCAGAACCCCTTCCCACGTGCCATCCACTTCCCCCTGGCTTCCTCCAGCCCCTTTGGGGATAACGATGAAGGCTGGACCCCGCCAGTCCAGCTGAGCCCGGTGCAACTCATCACACCTCGGATCTGCTGCTGCGCCGGGAGTTTGATTGACACGTTCATGCCTGGCCATTAGAGGGAAAATGAGGGGTAGTACGTAGACACCTGGGAGGAAAAACAGCCCTTTGCCTTAATGATAGTTTGTCATGTCATATTTTTCTCAAATTGCACAATAGGGGTAAGTGAACCCTTCATTTGCATCGCTTTAATTCATATTTTGAATACCAGACTGGCTTAAATGCTGCCCGGTTTAACCCACCCGCTCTCACCCATTTCTACAAAAGGCACACTCTGCTTCCCAAAGTAGGCACTTTGAAATTCCACTCATCTGGCCTGATCCAGCTGGAAAACACCTTTTTTGTCCAGGTTTCTTTTCCCAGAGCTCTTACCCCCTCCAACTGCCAGCACTGCTGGGTTGGCATCAGGTGCATCCCTTCTCCTCGCTGCCCAGCCAGGCTCTTCCCTTACAGCTTCGCTCCCTCGACAGCAACTGGAAATGAGATTTTTTTTCCGCTCTTCAGCCTTTTCCGGCACGTCCCACTGCTCTGTAAATACCGGCTGAAGTGCAGCCGAGTGTGGGATGCTCGAGGTAGCACTCAAGGCAGCTGCATCACCAGTGATGTGCAGGTGGCCCAAGCAGCGTGCCACGAGTACTTCCCGGGCTTTGGGGGTGCCTCTGGCTGGGGGAGAGGGTGGGACAAGGAACCCGGGCAGCGGGAAGAGCTCAGGGCGGCTCTGGAAGCTTCTCAAAGGTGGATTTGGCTGACGGTTTGCATGCAACATCCCGACTGAACAGCTCCTGCATCCTGTCGGGTTTTGCAGTCCCTCTGAAGGCGACGACCGGGCAGAGCGCTGGGAGCAAGCCCGTGGCTGGAGCAGCTCGCTGAGCCTGGAGAGCTCCGGCGCCAAACCCACGGCCCCGGTTGCACCGGGCTGGCGGCGAGGCGCAGGCTGTAATTACCGCCTGCCTGCCAGGGCGCCTTCGCCCCCACTGCCCTACCCCGAGGAACTGAGCAGCTGCCAGCAATTAAAAGTAGTTAGCAGTTCCCATGCTATTTTAACCATTTCTAGGCAGCCGTGGCAGCCCCTTCTTCCTCGGTGGAAAAGAGTGGATCTTGTCGTCACTCTGATCGCACAGACATTGCTGAAGCATGTGGCTTTGCTGAATTCAGAGGTCCCTCTCCCCAAAAAAGCACTGCTGAGCCCTTTTGCCCCCCTCCCTCTCTTCCTCCACTGAGCAAGGAGCCAGAGTGGGGTTTAAACCCATTCTGAGGAGGGATTCACCAGCTGGAAAACCGTGGCTTCAGCAAAGCTTGCAAACCTGTGAGTTTGTTTACAATTCTTTACAAGGAGGGAGATGTGGGCATATCGTGCAATGCTTTGGGCTGGCAGAGACCTTAAAGATCATTCAGCTGCAACCCCCTGCCATGGGCAGGGACACCTTCCACTAGATCAGGGTGCTCCAAGCCCTGTCCAGCCTGGTCCTGAACACATCCAGGGGCAGCCACAGCTTCTGTGGGCACCCTGTGCCAGGGCCTCCCCACCGTCACAGGGAAAAAATTCCTTATAACTTCTCCTCTTTGAGCTGAAAACCATCCCCTCCCCTGTCCTTGTACTATCTGTCCTGGTAAAAAGTCACTCTCCATCCTTTTTATTAGCCCCCTTTAAAACCAAAAGGCCACATAACTAGAAGCAGTTGCAGGATACCTCCCTCAGTGTGTGAATTTTACCTTTTATTATTTGTGTGCGTGTGCATCTGTTATTTTTATGCTCCTGCAGGTACATTCTGCAGCCTGGATTTTAATGGCCATTTTCTGAGGGAGTAGGGGGGAGGACAGGGGGTATAAGATTACCTGGAGGACCTGTGAGAAAGATGGAGACTTTTTAGAGAACATGTAGTGATGGGACAAGGGGAAAAACGGAGAGAGGACAGGATTAGATGGGGATATGAGGAAGAAATTCTTCCCTGTGAGGGTGGAGAGGCCCTGGCACAGGGTGCCCCTGGATCCCTGAAGCGTCCACGGCCCGGTGGGACGGGGCTTGGAGCACTGCGGTCTGGTGGAAGGTGTCCCTGCCCGTGGAAGGAGACGATCTCGCAGAGCCTTCCAACCCAACGCATTCCCCGATCCTGTGACAAGAGCGCAGCAGGACGCTGCTTTCACGCCTTGAAGTGTTTTCGCGGAGGGGCTGGCGAGGGGGCCCCGGCTCCGCTGGCGTTGCGCGGCTCCCCCTGGTGCCCGCTCGCCCCAGCGCAGAGCGGGATCCCCTCCCGCTGGAGCGCCGCGGATCCCCCACCCCCGGCGCTGCCGCCTGGGCTGGAGCCGCGCATCCCGGGCTGAGGCGGGCGGGGCGCGGCTGAGGCCGGGCGCAGCTCCTCGCG